>JAJJWX010003977.1:0-259708 GCA_023529315.1 Papaver bracteatum | reverse complement strand
GATCTCAATGAAATTTGAAGTAGTCAGCCTTTTTGTAGAAATTACATCTAGAATAAAAGAGTATTCTGACATATCTTCTTCAACATCTTGATCGATTTTCGAGTAACCTTATTTAGACATTTCATCAAGATGTTTTTCAAGGCAGGTCTGCCAATCGCCAGAATCTACATTATATATATATGGTTGTTCAGTAGATTCATAGGGAACATAATTTAGAGATGTTGATCCTTCATCTTGTTTTACATTAACTGAATCAGACATGGATTCAATTCTAATAAGATGGATCGCACCAAACACATATTGTTAGATCTTTTCGTGTTTGCCTGCTCTGATACCAATTGAAAAGACGAGGGTACCCAAATATACCTCAAGCTAAAACTTCTCCTTCCTATAAGTCATTTCTACGAAAGTGATTGTATATGGACTGAGTCGAGACAATACAACTAATCGGTTCACACTTCGTGTGATCGTCTATGGATACAAGATCAAGACAATACAACAACGAAGTATGTTTACTTGATACAAAGGTTTAGACTTAACCAAACTCAATAGGATTCACATATCAAGTAAATAGGAATTAACGTTTCTGCAATTTACTTTAAATATAATAAAACAATTATAATGAGGAAATTTAAAGTAAATGACACATCAATATTTTTGTTAACCAGTATGCAAACTTAAGTTCTGGACTTTGGTCTTGTCTAGCAGTTTGCAAACCAGTATGCATACTTGGTTCCCGGACTTTAACAGTTAAAATTGTTCGCATACTGGTATGCAAACTACGTTTCCGGACCTGAATCATACCACAACAGTTTGCATACTGTGATGTATCTAGACAAAGGTTAATTGTTCTAAACTTGCACTTCAATCATTGAAACATCCTTAGAAGACGACAATATCTGTCTCACACAAACTATTAGCTTATAAGTAATTTTCAAGTGATCGAATGATCAATATGAAACATTCCGAGTCGATATCAAATGGCTGTTTCACAAAAATCATGTAATATGTTTCAAGGAAAATTTCACATGATCATTTTTTGACTTATTATTTAGTTTCCAACAAATAAATTATTTCCAACTAAACTCGTCAAGAATAATGATGAACGTAGCTAAAGCAAAATGCTTCCAACACATATTTCGAGAAATATGTAAGCAAGTTAAACTCAGCTCAAAATATCAAATGTGTATAATGTAAAAGTTTATATACTTAGTCTCAATAAGAGATAAAATAGAATAGACTTCTGAGTGATAGGTAAGTTTTAGTCTCCATATACCTTTTGTTGATGAAGTTCCTCCAAGCTCTCCTCAGTAGATCTTCATCTTCAATCGGTGAACATCGTGAAGTCTAAATCTCAATTACACATTCTATCCTAATCCAAGACATAGCTATAAGTAGGCTAGAAATCAAGACATATAGTTTTGATCGCCTAAACTTGACAAACAAGCTTGAGATAGCAATGCTTGCGAGTTTGACAGATTCACTTAAAAATTTCTATGAAATATCAAACTTTGGTTTAGTAGAAAGTTTGTAAACTAGTAGGAAAACCTAAAAAGTTCTCTGAACTCCGGAACTCGTTTTTAGTTATAAGTTTCCAAACCGGTATGCATACTATGACTGAACCGACTCACGAACGAAAATGATATTTGTACCTTGTACACCTACTAACCATGTCGATTATATTTTCAAGTGTGTTTAAATTATTTCTTCGAGATAATTAGAATTTGATTAATTCTCTATAAATACTAAACATAATTGATCACATGTTTGTGACTTAGAATTAATGTCTCATGCGTTCATGAAAATGAAGGTTAAGCTTTTAAGTTCAAATCGGCTAATTTCGGCTAACCATGTTGAACATTTTCTTTTTAAACGGTTCGGTTACGGTTTCACCTAACCAGAGTGAATATCTTGCTTACGTAAATCAGATTCAAAGATTCATATAACGGTGGATATTGTTTTCTTGGTTCTATATCTTAGATTAAACCAAAAGAAACCTATGCTTTGAATGTCTTCAAAAGGGGAACTTCAAGCAACTGGGATCTTTGATTCATGACACTACTTTTTGGTGTGTCCTAGTTGTATCTAGAGTCGTCCCCTTCCTATCCCTTTTAGGATTGAGCGACTATAAAACTTCACTGGGATTTGTGAAGCCAGGTCCAGTTATCATTCCTTGATAACTCGAGTAACCTGATCTTGATTGTTTATAGATCTTTCTTCAACACTCAAGATAGATAAAAATCATCAAAGTTCTCTTTGTCTCGGAGTTTGTTGATTCCACAGGTTCTATACTTGTGAGGTGAATAATAATCTAGACTGCATTTCGGGTTGCATAATTCCGGATATTGGGGATAGTAGACTTTGTCAAATTGTTATCGATTTCCATCATCTTGATCTTACGTTTGATTTTGATCATACATTTCAATCGTAATCAGAAAATCAATTATATATTCTTAATCCGTGGAGGCAGATTTGGTTTAATGTATTCAATTGAGTTGAACCAACTCTTAGTTGGTATGACGCCATATAAGAGAATCAATTGTGCACAGTCCTTCTGGGATTCAAGAGGCGTAAGGAGCGCGACTGTACCTTAATCGGTGGATACCTTTTAGGGCTCAACTACATTACATTCCGAAGTTAATTAATAGTAGTCTAGTGTCTGTAGTGAATTAATACGTTTTGGTGTTCAAGCTGAGCTAGGTCTCGGGTTTTTTTTTTTTTTTTGCATTTGCGATTTCCTCATTAAGAAAACTGTTAGACCATAGCTCGGTTGAACCCACCAAGCTTTGGTATGTCAAGTTTGGTTGTCATATTTTAGTGTGTCAAAACTCATCTAAGAGTTGCTTGTTTATATACTAGAGACAACTTCGTTTAGGTTATACTAGAAAGTCTAGGAATATTGAGACATACAAGTATTACTCGAAGACCTGAAGAACGTGAAGAAGTAACAAGCTACAACGACGACATCATCCTTCGTCTTGAGGTTATTAATATTGACTTGAAATGTTTCATTCATAATGTATCTTTCAAGTCGTGCTATATTGAAAACATAACTGTGACGCTGTGTATGGATATATTACTCTAGTAATGATACATGATCATAATATTAGGGAATTAGACTACGAAGTATAACACTTATCTTTTGAACTTCGTAGATATGACATCGACATAATCATATGAATACTGTTATGATTATGTGAATGGGTAATAGTGAAGTTTTCATCCTAGGAAATACATTCATGAACTTGTTTTATGAATCGAAAAGGAAATCGCTAGGATTATTGGTACGACTATTCATTGCATATCTTTGGATTACCAATATGAGTGAGATGGTAGAACCGATCGTAACTTTGTTATGTATCTTGGTACATATAATCACAATTCATGACTTATGATTTGGTATGACTAGTTTTGATTAATTAGTATAACCGATCTTAAGTAATCACCTGAGATGGTATGATCGATATTTGTAATTGATGTAACCGGTCACAGAGTGTTGTGTAATTGATCCTTGTAATTAGTGTAACCGGTCTTAGTATTTTGTGTAACCGATACTGATAATTGGTGTAACCGATCCTAGTGACTGGTGTGACCGATCACAAGAAATACCATGAGTATATGGTAACCGGTCCTGGTAACTTGTGTGACCAATCACAAGTGTTTACATATTAGGGTATAACCGATCCTAGTGATTGGTAGAACCGGTTGATCCATGTATGTGATTTGATATTTGATCAATCAAAAAGTAGTCTTGGAATACAGGTGAACCAATTCTAAACTTGTTTGGAAGTGTGGTATAACCGATTCCAAGAATTTAAATATGAAAGGTGATTTACAGATAAAAGATTTCAACATACTTTAAACATGGAAAATAACGCTTACCTTTTATTGTTCAAAGATATTCCTTAGTACTCAAGGAGATCCTGTACCGAAATTAATTGAGAATTTTTTAATTAAGGTTGTTAGAGCACCGCTCGGTCGAACTCACAGGTGTTGCTATCTCAAGATTGATTGTCAAGTTTACTTGTCATAACTATAAGTCTTGATTTCTAGTCTCTACTTATTGCTAAGTCTTGGATTAGGATAGAATGTGTACTTGAGCTTTATACTTCATGACGTTCATCGATTGAATACGGAGAACTACTAAGGGGATCTTGTGGAATTTCATCAACAAAAGGTATGTGGAGACTTGAACTCATCTATCACTCAAAAGTCTATTTCTACTTTATCTCTTATTTGAGATAAAAGTCTTATAGCTATATAGACTTCGATTATACACATTGAATATTTTGAGCTGAGTTTAACTCGCTTACATATTTCACGAAATATGTTTTGGTAATATTTCGCTTTAACCAAGTTCATCTTATATTCTTGACGAAAGTCAAAAGATGATCCTGTGAAAATCGCCTGGTAACATCTTATATGATTTGTGTGAGACCGTCATTTGGTGTAGACTTGTATGCTAATAATTTGTGTATTGATCACTTGAAAATTTCTTTGAAGCTAATAATTTGTGTGAGACAGCTATTGTCGTCTTCTAAGAATGTTTCAATGATTGAAATGGGAGTTTAGAACAATTAACCATTAATTGGATATAGCACAATATGCGTACTTGTATGCTAACTGTTGCAAGTTATTCCAAGTCCAGGAACCATAGTATGCATACCCATATGCGTACCGACATAAGTTCAAGTCCGGAAATTCAACCGAGTTTGGTGGTGTACGACAGTATGCATACCCGTTCGCATACTGGCGAACCCAAGCCAAGTCCGACTACTTAGGTATACGTACCCGTTTGCATACTTGAGTGGGTTATGTTCTAAAATCGGTTTGTTCATGAATAAATACATTTATATATAATAAGGAATATAATCTTTTGCAAACCGTGGCTATAATGTTCATGAATTGGTTCGAGCGAATCAAAATCGATTTTGTTTCAATTGTGTCTTGTATACTTCTATGAGAATATAAACAATTAAACAACTCTGTAACTAGTTTCATTTGAGTCATTTGAACTAGTTGTGTTGAGATGAACAAGGTTGATATGAAAGTGTTTATATGGAAAACTTCGGTTAACTATTGTTGAGCCAACAAGGTTGTAGATGGGGTAAAACAAGTTGCTGGTGTTTACGGAATTGATGAGACGACTATGCGGAGGAAACTCCTTGAACCAAGCGAATTGTCTAACCTCACACAAATGCACTGGAAGAAGGGAGTGCCTTGAATTCGAGAGATTAATCTGTAGTACTCCTGCCTAAACCAAGAAAATGGTCGTTCCAGAGTAAATTCGGTCACACGAGAGGATGGGTCGATATGTAGGAGGGAAGCTGAGAAATGTGTGAGATCAATGGTGATCGAAGATTGTAGGTATATTATGTATTATGAAATAACATAAGTTCTTAATGATTGATTTTTTGCTCTGTTGAGAGTAATTGCTCAAATGTTGATTTGTTAATCTCTTGTTGTCTGTTTGACGTGAGATTGTCCTTGTTTCAATCATGATTCAGAGACTTATTTATATTGCTAGAATTGTAAACACCATAATCTCTAAAGTGTAACAGTTGATGGAATCAAAGAGTGGAGAAGTGGAAATCGTGTTAAAACCAGTTTCTCAACGTGCGGAGACTTGGTAGATTTTCCAACCACTACTTTGTTAAATCCTCCAATTGATTGCACGACTTGCTCACATTCTCATCGTGTGTATGAACACAGGTGTCATAGACTGCCAGACCAAAACCTTAGTTAATATCCCCCATATAACACGATTAATGTCTCGTGTGATTGTGGAGTCTGCGAGGCAGGCGTGTATTTAGTTAGTCAGTTGTTGACTTCATGACTTCATGGGACGATGAGTCCTTACATTGTTGAGTCAAACATGATTTGAAAATGTTCTGAGACTCACGAATTGAGACAGAAGTTTAATGTATGAATAAACATAGTTAACGTGAGCAAATATTGCTCGTTCGATGATTTGTTGAATGTTGGTAGTTGAACCAATATTCATTGGTTTGAACAAATATTGCTCATCTAAGCAAATGTTGCTCGTTTGATGAATTATTAGTTGCGTGACCAAATAAAGTATTGAATTAAAACACTAACAACTGAACCGGGTATAATTAATAAAATGTTGATCATCAGATCAACGTAAAATTATTAGCGTTTGAATCTGGAATTATGAACCTTGGACTCAAAACCCTAATTTGATCAACTGATGGTCAATTGATGATTTATTGAAGATAAACCACAATGTGGAGGAGGGACTGGCTACATGGGATTATGGTCAACCATGTAGCGCCAAAATTCTCACGTGAGCAAATACCAAGGTCTCTTGAAGACTTGTTGATTTGTTGATGAAAGGACGATTAAATGTTGTTTTAATCATTTAAAAAAACTGCTAGTCTTAGGTGATAAAGCCTAATTAATTATTAAGAGATGAGGGACCGACCAAAGGGTCATGAAAATATCCATGGGTGGTTACGGGATCGAATAACGATCGTTACATGAAGTTCCAAATTGTTTGGAAGAGTTTTGGACCTAATACGTGCAATTGCGCAAATTAAGTCAAATTATGAAAATACGTGGGACCGGATCCTTACAAGCCAAAGAGCCAACCTTGGTCGGTCAAGGTAACATTCTCACGTCACTAAAGTGTTCGTGTCTTAGTCCCGAGAATTTAGATATTTTCTGATGTGGGTTTGAGCAATCATTTGGGAAAATATGAAGAAATCGAGGATTTTTGCCGAAACTGTGAAAACTTCATGAGATGAAGGAAAATAATAATAAAAATAAAGGAAGCATGAAGTGTGGGACTGGCTATGGCCAAGGCATGGCTGGACGACCAAAGAGCCCGGTCCCACGATATTTTTTCCTAATTTTATAATATTTTTCATGATTTTAGGAAAATATCATAAAATCAAGGAGTTTGTTGAAAACAAGGATTTTTGTTGAAATCAAGGAGTTTCCATGATATGAGGAAAACATAAATAATAATAATAATAATAATAATAATAATAATAATAATAATAATAATAATAATAATAAGAAGAAGAAGAAGAAGAAGAAGAAGAAGAAGAAGAAGAAGAAGAAGAAGAAGAAGAAGAAGAACGGGCCCTTGCTCAGCTGGTCATCCCCGTTCCCCGAAGTTTCATGCGTTCCAGGAGGCCCCAGGTTCAAGTCCCCAATGGCGTAATATTGCAGGAATTAACATGGAAGGTAGTGTTATTTTTCCCCCCTTGTAACACAATCTCGCCCCCCCTCCTGCTTCGGCTCCCTTTGGCAAGGTTACCCATGAGGCTCGCTGGTAGGCTAGCACAGCAACCTGTTCAATTAATGTAGTAGTATGTCGTTGGAGCCTAGCTTGTTAGGCTTCCAATTAGTTTCATGTAATAATATTAAATAATAATAATATAAAGGGTGTGTGGGACCGTCTTGGGTATGGTCGGCCGGCTAGAGCCCGGTCCCGTGAGTTTTCCCTAATTTTATGTATTATTTCATGATTTGAAGGAAACATCATGAAATCAAGGAATTTCATGGGATCAAGGAAACATAAAAATAATAACAATAAAATAAAGGATGTGTGGGACCGGATATGACCGGCCGGCTAGGGCCCGGTCCTACGAGTTTCCCTAATTTTTATTTATTTTCATGATTTGAAGGAAATATCATGAGATTAAAGAGTTTTCATGAGATTAGGGAAATAATAATAAAAGATTAAGGAATCATGAGGTATGGGACCGGCCATGACTAGGGCATAGCCATCTGGATAGTAGACACGGTCCCATGACACCTTTCCCAATTTTATATTATTTCCTTGATGCGAAGGAGACACCATGAAACGGAGTTTCCTTAAAACGAAGGATATTTGTTCAAATGAAAGGATTTTCATAAGATCCAGGAAAATAATATAAAATTGATAAGAACGGCCAGCCGGTGGACCTAGTCGCTCAACGCCTTGGTTAATATTTTATTATTTATTATTTTCTTTCCTATTTGCATAGGTTCATCGTCTCGTCGTATTTTGCAATACCCATTCATGTATTCAGGTGCTTGTTAATGCATTATTGTCGAGTACATCTGCACCATTTTGGTCGGGGCTAACTCGAAGGTATCTCAGATGCCCGTGTGTTGAATATTTATTACTAACCCATGGAATTCTGCTGGGAAGAACCATAAATTGAAGTAACGAAATATTATGGAAAACATTGGATATTTTCCAGGGATTCAATTAATGAATCTAATGATTTTAAGAATAATTAATTGATGGCTCTATAGTAGTACGATCGTCTAAGAGCATTAATTATTCAGGAATTTAGTGATATGAGCTTGTTGAAGCGTTATATTTCTTTTATATAGTCAGGAAAAACATTGTTACATCCTGAAAACGTTATTGCTCTATACTAGCAGGCAAGCTGTCTAGGAGCCGTCCAATCTTTCAGTTCTATATAGAAGTAATTATTGAAATTGCTCAGTATTCATGAGATATTTCGTTACCTCAGCTTAGAGACTACATATCTACATATACTGTGAGAGACAATATTCTCAGTCAGAGATTCTTGTGGCATGAGCTTTCATGCTTTAATAGGAGACATGAGCCTCAATACTCATCTGATTGCTGGATCAGGAACATATACAATTATGGGTTTACGATTTTAGCCCTTGTCGAAAATCCACCATCTACATTAACTCCCCTGCTTATTGAGGGACAGTCATGTTCCTCAGTCAGCACTGAATGGTTATTTTCCGGTTACAAACGATATAAGCAATTGAACTTAGTCATAAGATAAGACCTTACCGGATATTGATAGTACGAGCAAACCACGGCTTGAACGAAGATTCCAGTGGCATGATAGAGCATCTCCTATTAGGCATAAATTGGTGTTGAACCTCTGATTTTGGTGACGTGACCTTGGTCGTTTTAGGATTCACGGGTCGGGCCCAATAAGGAAATCCTTGTGAGATTAGGTTTTGGAAATAAAATTTGATATAAAAAGGAATTAATCCTTTTTTTTTTATTTCACTTTGGCCGACCACCACCTTCATCAACTCATCATCTCCTTCACGTCTAATCACAGAGGAAAGCAGGAAAAAATCGTCGGAACTTGCCGTCGTCGACCATCTGATCACCGTCCGGACATATTTCGGCCGGCGCCGACCAGGTAAGCGATTTTTCCCCCATAAGTTTATAGCTTGTTCATGAGTTGTTCATGTTGATATTATATACATGTGCATGTATGAGTGTGAGTTTTGTAGAAAACCCTTGTTTTTAGAAAACGTATGTTCGTTCGATCGTTAGCTTATGAAACTAATAATAATACCTGATTTATGAGAAATTTATATATATATATATATATATATAGACCTGAGTCCAGTGATAAAATTTTGTTTATGAGCTTTCATGAAAATCAAAATTTTATCTTGAAAAGATGCGAGCTTTCACAAAATCGAAATAAACCCTCGTTTCGAAGACGTATGATAGTACGAAGGAAAAAGTTTTTTTTTATAAAACCATGGCATGTTCATGGATTTTTTTTTGTGATGAAACCGTGGAATATCCACGAATTTTATTTTCGTGAGATTTGCTCACGTTGAATTTTTTTTTATTTACGTGAGTAAGTCACGTTTATGTTTATATATATATATATATTAAAATCGAAACTTGAATTTTGTGCAGTCATTAGAAGTAAACAATTATTTATGATGAAATAATGTTTTAGTTTTCATAATTCCATGGTGAATGTTCACGCAGTAGAAATATTAATGATTTTATGAAAATCTGAGTTTTGCTCGTCTTTTGTAGATTCGAAGAAACGAGCAAGTTTTGAAGTGTTAACTCTTACGTTGCAATCATTATTGTTAGTGGAATCATAAAAAAGGTAAGAGTTAAGAATTAAAATTTTCTAAAATTGATATATGCATGTCTGTAACTCTGTGTCTCTGGTTCCGGACAATGGTGTTCTCCAGCAGTGATTATTCTTCTAGCTCTTCTGAGGAGGATTCGAGGTTTTCTGAGGCTAAAGCATGCGCCAACATAGATCATGCTCTACTGTCGAATAGCATGTCTCTTGATAGACTGAAAGCTGATCGTGATGAGCTCTTGAAAAGGAAAGAAAGAGAGGAGATACTTGCTGAGTATTGAGAGAAAAGGCGTAGAATTCAGCGGAAAACACAAGAAGCCGAGGAGAGACTCCGATCACATCGTTATGGTGTAGCCTCAGATTTAGATGCTGAGGATGAAGAAGAAGAGCTTGTGTGGGATTTTACAACACACAAAAGTACGTCATATCCACCGGACAGGGAGATTGAACGAGGGTTAAGGATGATCTCCAAGATGAACGTGATGATGAAGATCTGTTGGATGTAATAGATGGTGATATCGAAGAAGAATTCCCTGATTCGGACAGTGACTCCGAGAGAGAGTCTGAATAGGATTCTTCATAGGATGAGAAGGATGATGATGATGACTGCGAATTAGATGACTCTGATGACTAGTCTTGCTCATGCTCTTATTTAAATATTTGAATGTTTTTTTAAAAAAAATCTTCGTAGTGGATATCTCTTTGACGATCTGAACAACTTCTCTTCTGAATTAGGATTTTCTTTTGAATGAGAAACCCTTTTATTAATGTTGATTCTTCCTGAATTGAATGAAATGTACCAATATTCACACTCCAAAATTCATCATGATCGCCTTCGGCTTTCCTGGTGACTTCCATTTGTGGAAGATACTGAGATATGTTGCGTGGGCTGAGAAAATATGCGTCATACACGAATATGTGTGGTTTTCTGACCGTGTCGAGCTTCTATCAGTCCCCGGTTATTTTTCCTCCGCATCTCTAGTATTGACCTTGTTTGAACCTTAGGGTTTCAGTAAAACCCGAAATTGAATTGACTATTCGTAGAGGATAAGTATCCACCGTATCTTGTATATAACCCCAAGACTTGGGGTTTAACATTTACGCAAATGTTTCCTCCATTCCCGAGTCAGTTATATTGTGTAGAGGAAATTTTGATTATCATACCTTTTTATCGCTATGTCCAGCAGTAGTATTTCTTCTCGAAATGAAACTTAGTCGAAGCACGAAGTAGAAGCGTCCGTCTCAGTAAGTTGTGTATTTTTCTTCATCTCCATTTGATCAGAGTTATTGATCATCGAAAAATGATTTGTTGCAGGATAATTAGAAGAATCCATCTTCTTTTCATAATTCAAGACCCATGCGGACGATTAGAGCCCCTGCCCGGTATGGATCAACTCATGCTGAGGCCAGCACATCTGTGAGTAATTCTATGATTTTTGAGTGGAGTATCATAACGGTTTTATCCGACCTTCATATGAAATTAAAATTTCTTCACTGCAGGTTGATATGCATGTTGTCGTTGATGCTACAAAGAAAAGGAATGGGAATTCTACGACTGATGATGATGATGATGTCGACAAAAACTCTACCAACTTCATGGAGACTGAAGTCAGAATTCACTACCCAACAGCTGGACTCCCGATTGAGACTCCCGTGATTAACAATTTCCCGGGTAATGAAATAGTTGGCGGCTTCATCGTTCCCAAATATCACGCATCTTTGTATACCAAGATCTGGAGACGATACGGTCACATTGCCACCACTGAGGTGTGGAGAATCTTCTTGCCGACCCTTATGACTACAGTCGTCGGAGTTTTACCAATCATTGAAGAGATGATGGAGATGAATCTGCAAGACGTTAAGAATCATGATCTTCACAGATGGGATGACATGATATCGAATTGTGAGACCTTGCGGTTCAATATAAGTTGTCTTCGCTGTCGGCTTGAGATGATCAAAGTTGATAGGGAGGCGGCCACTGCCGAAATAATTTCCACCATAACTTCTTTTTTGGAAGAGGAGAAGGCACTTGCTTTGGAGTCGGCGAGAGTTGAGAAAGCTGTCCAGGATTTGAAAGTGAGACCAAGAACTTTCAAAAGAAGCTTGACATGGTTGTCTATAAGAATTACTCTTTGCTGGATGGTTTACTCTGAGTGAGCATTTATGATTGTTGTTTTTTTAATAGGTTTAGGCTTTTAGGTAGAATGTTTTGATCATGACATGAGGAAATTTTCTTCATTTATGAAATGTTGAATGAACAAAGGAGCATTTTGCACGCTCTTTGGAGGAATATAAATTACATTCTGAAAATGCTTGAAGTGATGAAATGGTGAAAAGGTAATCATTTTCTATGAATTAAGCGTAATATGATTTGAGCCATTTACCATTGATTATATTTCCTTCCACTTCTCCATCAATATTTAAGATTTTGTAATATCCGCTGGATACTGCCTTGATACTACATATGGCCCTTCCCATTTCGGAGAGAACTTGTGAGCAGACATGTCTTGTTGAATATGCTTTGCTATCTTTAATACCAGATCCCCTACTTGAAATGTTCGAGGTCTTACCATTTTGTTGTAGGCTCTGGAGATCCTTTGTTTGTAGGTTTCTACATATTTTTCCACCTTAGACCTCCTTGATTCAAGCATGTCCAGTTCAGCAATTCTTGAGTTGGACACCTCGGCTTCATCCCATTGTACTCCACTGGATGTTGCAATCCTTGCTGAAGGAATTTTGACTTCTGCCGGCAGTATGGCATTGGTACCATAGACGAGAAAATATGGTGAAGTCCCGATTGAGCTCCATGGCGCAGTTCGATAGGACCATAAGGACATAGGCAACTGTTCATGCAAGGTTCGAGGATTATCATGAATTGTTCGGCTGAGAATTCAGATCAAAGTTTTTTTAGTGCTCTCTGCTTGTCCGTTTCCTTGGGGATAATACGGTGTGGAGGAAACTTGTTTGATATCGTATTCCTCGAGAAATTCTTTCACATGCTTGTTGGCAAAAGGAGTTCCATTATCAATGACAATGTGTTTAGGAACACCAAATCTACATATTATGTATTCTTTGATGAAGGCTGCAATCGTGACTCCAGTGGTGCTTCGACCCACTTGGTAAAATACTCGGTTGCAGTGATGCTGTATTCATGCTGCTTCGAAGATGCTGGATTAATTTTCCCGATGATATCCAGTCCCCAGCTATAGAAAGTTCATGGACTATTCACATAATTCAATGAGAGGCAAGGAGTGTGAATGAGATTACCATGGACTTGGCATTGATGACGCATTTGAACGTGCGCAGTTGCATCGTCTTCCATGGTCGGCCAATAATATTTCTCATCGATCTGGAGAAATAATTTCCTTTTTCCTTGATGTTCTCCATCATGCATCTCTTTCAAAATTGTTGGGATTTCATGCTCAGCTAAGCATCTCAGCAAGTTTCCACCAAAGCTTTTGCGGTATAAGATTCCATCAAGAAAGACAAATCTTTTAGCTCTCTGAATGAGTTTGATTGTTTATTTCTTTTCCAACGGCAACTCATTGTCCCAGAGATATTTGATGTAGGGTTTCTTCCAGTCCCCAGTATGATGACCTATCAGAGCTTCTAAGTGATGAGGAGGTGTCTGACAATTGGGACATGACTTTTGCAGAATTCTTGATTGAGCCTCCATGGAAGGACAATAGTATCCCATTCTTTAAAGCTTTCTGTAAACTGTTACCACCAGCGTCTGTCCACAGGTTTCTTCGTGTATGCGCTTGAGTTATTCGTCCGCTTCGTCATTCCCAAGGCATCGTGATAAGGACCATCATAGTTTCTGTAGTATAAGGCTCCGTGGAGCAAGAAATAATTCTTTAATTCCTTGAGACTGACTTTCCCTTTTGAAAGAGAACTGTTCAATTCATGAATAATGGCTGCTCACCAATCATCTGCTTGAATGTATTCGACTTGAGTAAGCCAGATAGATGACACAGCATGCCTCTGCATAGTGATTTTTTTTATGCTCCTTCGAATTGCAGCTTAGAAGCGAGAGTTTCCAGGAAGTCAGCATGCCTATTGTTAGTTCGTCTAGTATGGACAATCATTGCATCAACGAAGTGAGTTAATAGCCGTTGAGCTTCAGCTCTGAATGGAGCAAGTGTGATTTCTTTGAGAGTGTATGTTCCATTTATTTGATTGACTAATATATTTGAATCCCCTCTTATCTCGAGGTGTGTTGCTCCTCCTTTCTTGGCCAGGGACAACCATAGTAAGAAGGCTGCATATTCTGCTGAATTATTGGTGCGGTGAATATCCAACTTGAATGAATATGAGAAAACTTTGCTGGATGGAGATACTAGCACTATGCATGCTCCTCCAGTATTGTTTCTAGGGGTGGCAGAACTGTCGAAGTATAAAATCCAAATCTCTTCTTTGACAACTAAGATATATGGAAATTCCCCAGGTACATCTTCATGTAACATTGTTGCATCCTCTCCTGGAAAATCAGCGAGCAAGTCTGCAACTGCTTGGCCTTTGATTGCTTTAGGCGGTGTACATGCTATGTCAAATTCTGACATCTAAAGTAGCCATTTTTATGGTATTCCTATCAAGGTTGGCTTTGATAGTAGAAACTTTATAGGGTCAGCTTTGGAAACGAGCACGACTCTGTTGGATAGTAAATAGTGCCTGAATTTATGAATTGCATGCACTAACGCTAGACATGATCTCTTAGCCTTTGGATATCGGAGTTGAGCATCTCGCATTGTACGACTGAAGTAATAGATTGGTCGTTCGATGCCTTCATCGTATTCTTGAGCGAGGATTGTTCCGATAGCGACATCACTAGAGGCTGTGTAAGGTATCATTGGTCGTCCTTGCATCAGTGATTTCATGACAGCATGTGATAATAATATCTGTTGTATTTTCTAAAATGCTTCTTGTTGGACAGTTGTCCATGTAAAAGTCGTTCCTTTCTTCAGTAGAGGGGTGAATAAAGCAATGAGCTGAGCCCATCCAGGGATGAAGCGTCGAATGTAATTTACCTTTCCCATAAAACTTTGGAGTTCTTTCACAGTGCGTGGGGGATGCATGGTAGTAATAGCTTTCGTCTTGTCTGGATCGACTATGATTCCTTCTGCTGTGACCAGGAATCCTAGAAACTTTCCGGAGGAAACACCAAAAGCACACTTCAGAGGGTTCATCTTTAATTTGTATTCTCGACATCTTTCAAAAACTTGTCTTAGAACTTGAAAGTGAGATGCTCTGGTCTTCGACTTTACCACCATATCATTAACATAGTCTTCCACTTGTTTGTGCATCATGTCGTGGAATATGGCAGTCATTGGTCGTTGATAAGTAGCGCTGGCATACTTTAATCCGAAGGGTATCACAGTGTAGTGGAAATTCCAAATAGGAGTACGGAATGCGGTCTTGTTTGCATCATGCTCGTACATTTTGATCTGGTTGTATCCACTGTAACCATCCATAAATGAGAACATACCATGACCATTGGTTGCATCTACGAGCATACCAATGTTGGTTAAAGTAAAATAATATTTCGGACAGCATTTGTTCAGATTCCTGAAATCAACACAGCATCTGATTTGACCATTTTTCTTCCTGACCTGAACAACGTTCGCCAGCCATGTTGGGTGTTGATATGTTTGATGAACCCGGCTGCTAATAGTTTCTGAATCTCGACCTTGATTTATTCTTCGAATTCATGTCTGAACTGCATATGCGGTTGTTTGACAGCTTTGGAGCCTGGGGTGATTTGCAGATGATGAGTAACCAATTTATCGTTTAGACCATGCATTTCTTCGTATGTCCAGGCGAAGACATCTTGGTATTCTTTCAGCAGTTTTATCAGTTCCTCCGGTGACAGTGTTGAGCTAATTAAAATTGGCCTTGGATCATCCTCTGTCCCGATGTTGATCGTTTCGAGATCATCAGTATTGGAGTCAGTGATGTCTTGTAATTGTCGTGGATCATGTTGAACCTCTTCATCGTTCTTCCCTGTTAATTTCTAATCTTTGTGTCGACGGTAAATGATTCTTCCCTCCGCATCATGACTGGTTATGAAATTATATCCCTGAGTTGAGACTAGATCCTTGCGGTGCTTAATTGGTGTAGAAGACGACTTAATCGACTTGACGCCTTAGGATGATGTATTGTCCTCAACCTCTTCGATGGACTTCCAGGTTGGGAGTGGAGTACTATAAATATTGTTTGGAGGTTCGGGATGTTCAAGGAATTCAGCGTTATAGACAGGGACGTAAGGAGATGATGAAGCCGCAATACGAACATTTTTTGTTATTGATTAGAGCCTTCATGCATTGATGGTATGTTAAAGGAACTACTTTGTTGTCATGGAGGCACGGTCATCCGAGTATCATGTGATAATCAGGCTCTTGTTCGATCACGTGGAATTTGGCCTTTGATTGAATAGGCCCTACCTTTAAGTCTATGTATGCATATCCATATGTATAGATTTGGCTTCCTTCAAAGCCTGTCATCAAGATGGGATGGAGAATGATCTTACTTTGTGGGAACTTGGCCGCCTTGAGAGTCTTCATAGGAACAATATTTGTAGAAACGCATGTATCAACGAGAGCTCTCTTGAATTCAGAGTCTTTGATAAAACCGGTTATGTACAGGGCTCGGTTATGTCCTTCATCTTCCATGCGATCCTCTTCTCTAAATACGATGTTGTCGATCGAGTACTCGGACACCATGGATGCTTCAATGACTGGAGATGATGAAATTAGTTACACCTCGGATGATATTTGGTTGAGTGCAGCAAATGTGTTTGTACGTTGATCTCTAAAGAAGTGTAAAAGCTCACATAAACTCTCGATCAGATGTGTAACTTCCTGATCCGCCGGTTTTTCATAAGTTGTGAATATGTTGGCCTGAGGGCTAGCATCAGTGGCGTTTAGAGGTGAGTGTTCCACGACTTGAGATCCTAAGATTCTTGTCAGGCCCACCATGCAGTTGAACAAATTATCGATTGCTTCTTTCAAGCGATTTATGTTCCTTTCCAAAATCTCTTGCCTTCGTGCCATCTCGGCTAATGACGGAACTTCTCCATCAAATGTATTAATAAATGAGAAAGGAATAGTAAAGTAAGGGTGACGAATATTACCAGAGTCATTCAGATGAGTCAGAGAAGCGTCACCATTTGAAAGACTTTGACTGGAGTTTTGAATAACTGAATTGGATCTAAGACCGACCATCTTTGTGAGAATTGAGATTGCAACCGAGAGAATGATCTTCCACTGTGGTCGCCAATCTATAGATGGGGTTCAACGAGTTGCTTGTTTTTACGAAATTGAGGAGACGACCGTGTGGAGGAAACTCCTTGAACCGAGCAAACTGTCTAACCTCACATGGTTGCACTGCAAGAAGGGAGTGCTTTGAATTCGAGAGATCAATATGTATTACTCCGGCCTAAACCAAGACAATGGCTATTCCAGAGTAAATTCGGTCACAAGAGATGATGGATCGATCTGTAGGAGGGAAGCTGAGAAATGTGTGAGATCAATGGTGATCGAAGATTGTAGGTATATTGTGTATTCTGAAATAAGATAAGTTCTAAATGATTGAATTTTTGCTCTGTTGAGAGTAATTGCTCAAATTTTGAGTTGTTAATCTCTTGTTGTCTATTTGAAGTGAGATTGTCCTTGTTTCAATCATGATTCAGAGACTTATTTATATTTCTAGAATTGTAAACACCATGATCTCATAAAGTGTGACCGTTGATGGAATCAAAGAGTGGAGAAGTGGAAATCGTGTTAAAACCAGTTGCTCAATGTGCGGAGACTTGGTTGATTTTCCATCCACTACTTTGTTAACTCCTCCAAATGATTGCACGACTTGCTCACATTCTCATCGTGTATATGAACACACGTGACGTAGACCGCCATAACAAAACCCTAGTTAATATCCCCCATGTAACACGATTGATGTCTCGTGTGATTGTGGACTCTACAAGGCAGACGTGTATTTAGTTAGTCAGTTGCTGACTTCATGACTTTATGGGACGATGAGTCCTTGTATTGTTGAGTCGAACATGATTTGAAAATGTTCTGAGACTCACGAATTGAGACCGAAGTATAATGTATGAATAAACATAGTTAACGTGAGCAAATATTGCTCATTCGATGATTTGTTGAATGTTGGTAGTTGAACCAATATTCATTGGTTTGAACAAATATTGCTCATCTGAGGAAATATTGCTCGTTAAATGAATTATTATTTGCGTGACCAAATAAAGTATTGAATTAAAATACTGGAAACTGAACCGAGTATAATTAATAAAATGTTGATCATGAGATCAACGTAAAATTATTAGCGTTTGAATCCGGAATTATGAACCTTGGACTCAAAACCCTAATTTGATCAACTGATGATTTATTGAAGATAAACCACAGCGTGGAGGAGGGACTGGCTGCATGGGATTATGGTTCAACCATGTAGTGCCCAAATTCTCACGTGAGCAAATACCAAGGTCTCTTGAAGACTTGTTGATTTGTTAATGAAATGACGATTAAGTGCTGGTTTAATCATTAAAAAAAATGCTTGTCTTAGGTGATAAAACCTAATTAATTATGAAGAGATGAGGGACCGACCAAGGGGTCATGAAACCATCCCTGGGTGGTTACAATATCGAATAAATATCGTTCCAAGAAGTTCCAAATTGTTTTGAAGAGTTTTGGACCTAATACATGCAATTGCGCAAATTAGGAAAAATTATGAAAATACGTGGGACCGGCTCCTTGCAAGCCAAATATCCAACCTTGGTCGGTCAAGGTAACATGATCACATCACTAAAGTGTTTGTGTCGCAGTCCAGAGAATTTTGATATTTTCTGATGTGCGTTTGAGCAATCATTTGGGAAAATATAAAGAAATCATGGATTTTTGCCGAAACCGTGAAAACTTCATGAGATGAAGGAAAATAATAATAAAAATGAAGGAATCATGAAGGGGGGGACCGGATATGTCCAAGGAATGGACGTCCGGCCAAAGAGCCCGGTCCCATGGCATTTTTTCCTAATTTTATAGTATTTTTCATGATTTTAGGGAAATATCATAAAACCAAGGAGTTTGTTGAAACCAGGGAGTTTTGTTGAAATCAAGGAGTTTCCATGACATGAAGAAAACATAAATAATAATAATAATAATAATAAAATAAAGGGTGTATGGGACCGGCTTGGGCATGGTCGGTCGGCCAGGGTCCAATCCCGTGAGCTTTCCCTAAATTTATGTATTATTTCATTATTTGAAGGAAACATCATGAAATCAAGGAATTTCATGGGATCTAGGAAACATAAAAAAAAAAAAAAAAAATAAGGGGCGCGTGGGACCGGCTAGGGCATGACCGGCCGGCTAGGTCCCGGTCCCACGAGTTTCACTAATTTTTATTAATTTTCATGATTTGAAGGAAATATCATGAGATTAAAGAGTGTTCATGAGATTAGGGAAATAATAATAAAATATTTAGGAAACGTGATGTGTGGGACCGGCCATGACTAGGGCATAGCCGGCCGGCTAGTAGACACGGTCTCATGACACCTTTCCCAATTTTATATTATTTCCTTGATGCGAAGGAAACACCATGAAACATAGGAGTTTCCTTAAAACGAAGGATATTTGTTCAAATGAAAGGATTTTCATAAGATCAAGGAAAATAATAAAAAATATGATAAATTATAGAATTGGGCGTGGGATTGGTCACGGCACGGCCATCCGACAGATGGGCCTAGTCCCTCAGCGTCTTGGTTAATATTTTATTATTTATTATTTTCTTTCCTATTTTGCATAGGTTCATCGTCTCGTCGTATTTTGAAATACTCATTCGTGTATTCAGGTGCTTGTTAATGCATTATTGTCGAGTACATATGCGCCATATTGGTCGGGGCTTACTCGAAGGTATCTCAGATGCACGTGTGTTGAATATTTATTACTAACCCTTGGAATTCTACTGGGAAGAACCATAAATTGAAGTAACGAAATATTATGAAAAACATTGAATATTTTCCAGGGATTCAGTTAATGAATCTAATGATTTTAAGAATAATTAATTGATGGCTCTATACTAGTACGATCGTCTAGGAGCATTAATTATTCAGGAATTTAGTGATATGAGCTTGTTGAAGCATCATATTTCTTTTATATAGTCAGGGAAAACATGTTTACATCCTGAAGACGTTATTGCTCTATACTAACAGGCAAGTTGTCTAGGAGCCGTCCAATCTTTCGATTACATATATAAGTAATTACTAAAATTGCTCAGTATTCATGAGATATGTCATTGCCTCAGCTGAGAGACTACATATCTAATATACTCTGAGAGACAGTATTCTCAGTCAGATATTCTTGTGGCATGAGCTTTCATGCTTTAATGGGATACATGAGCCTCAATACTCATCTAATTGCTGGATCAGGAGCATATACAATTATGGGTTTACGATTTTATCCTTTGTCGAAAATCCACCATCTACAAAGGTGTACACGTTTAGTTACAATTACCCATATGTAAATGAAGTCACTTTTCATTTGTATGTAACAAGCTAAGTTCGATTTAACGGTTGAAATATATTAGCTTTAGTCTAATCAGGTTTTCATCTAACGGTGAATATTGAATGCTTTATTACCAAGGTAACATTGATTGCAAACCCTGATTTGAAGACTATATAAGGGAGAACTCTAGCAACTAGGAAACCTAATCCCCACACCTCTTGTGTGATACTAGTTGTGACTAGAGTCGATTCTCCTTTAACTTAGGTTTTTCTTATAACTATTATATGTTCACGACTTAAAGACTTCATTGGGATTGTGTATACAGACCCAACTAATTTCTCTATAGTTGCATGTTCTGATCTTGCTTTGTTATATTGTATTGAGTATTATCTTCTCTAAGATTTGCTCGAGATTTAATCTCTGATTGTCAAGATAAAAATTAATCACAAACATCTTCGTCTCATCGTTTGTGATTCCACGATATCTTGTTTCGCTATCATACGATTAAGATTATTGTGAGTTGATTGATATTACTAGGCTGTTCTTAGAGAATATAAGTCTGGTGTATCAATTTGTTCTTGTTCACCTTGATTTATCAAAAGACGAAACAAAACTCATAAGTATTTCTGTGGGAAACAGATTTATCTATTCAATAGACTTTTCTATGTGAGACAGATTTGTTTATCAAGTCTTCGACTTTGGGTCGTATCAACTCTTAGTTGGGGTGATATCAGCTAAGGGAATCAAGTGCGTAGAGTCATGTTGGGATTCAGAGGCATAAGGAACGTGACTGTACCTTGATAAATGTGAGATTAGTTAGGTCTCAACTATATTCCAGTCCAAAGTTAACTTGCAGTAGGCTAGTGTCTGTAGTGGCTTAATACAATATGGTGTTCAAATCTGGACTAAGTCCCGGGATTTTCTGCATTTGCGGTTTCCTAGTTAACAAAATTTCTGGTGTCTGTGTTATTTATTTTCCGCATTATATTTGTTTATATAATTGAAATATCACAGGTTGTGCGTAGTTCAATCAATTAGATAATCCAACCTTTGGGTGTTGATATAAATTGATTGACACTTGAAAATTGGTCTTTGGTACAGTTCAAGTTGTTTCTCATAATAATCAGGCTCACGGATTCTATATATTTGATTTGATGATTACATTGAGAAACAGAGATACAACTCTTGAATATATTTCCATTGATTGAGTCTGATTGTCTAGTTGATTCTCTTGGCATTATATTGGAGTTTCTCCATACAGATTGCCTAAACGAAATATTAGGTGTGGTTGTTAGGCCCCCTGTTGATGGTGGTTTTTAGTTCAAGGGATAAAATCGTAAACCCTGTATTTAATGCGTTGTCACCCTGCAAGGGGTAAAGCCACTTAAGAAGTGACAAGTGCAAAAAATCTCTTCGCTCGTTTGAAGAAACTTAATATGAATATCTACATAAAATTCACTCAGAATGGTGCACGCAACAACAATCCCAAATATTCTGTGAATTTTATTTTACGCCAGTCTTATCAATTAATGCATGATTTTCCTAGTATTTTTTGTTCTATATTCTCATCCGAACTCATCATTGACACGACATGACGATTAAGTGTTCACTCTCAGCAGAGTAGCACGAATCTCCCAAAGTGCCAATATTGAGATTAGCATAAAATACCTACACAGGCTACATCACTCTCTAACTAATAGAATCTTGTATCGACACACTTTTGATTAAGGTTATCTCGACCAAGCATGCTTAATTTCCTTAAGGAAAATCTAGACTGTCCATAACAGTCGCAGAAACGATCGCGGCCACACAAATTAGCCGCGTAATTCGACAAGCCTAGCCAAACACTAGCAGGATTCGGCAACCATCACGATGATCGACAGCGGGCCACCATTGTTCCGACCAATCAGACCTTGCCTAAATACCTCCCAACACCACCAAACGCCAACCCTAAGTATGGTTGTCGCGCTGCTTGGAAAAATGCTCGAACGAGCATGGACTGTCCATGACAATCTTAAAAGAATCATGGTCATCCAACTTTGCCAGCTTGGTTGGATGACTTAGATTGCTCCACGAATGATTAGGGAAGTGCTAGCATGCACACTAGCGGCCCCACTTTCTCCTCACTCGAACGGCTTGCCCACGGAAAGGCCATAGGGCAATGAATTGATTGCCAAAAACATGGAAAACTTGATGCTTCTAAGCCCTAATTTGGGTCGCAGAAGTACACTAGCTTCTTAAATCGATCACGACCATCCAACTTATCCAGACTATTTGGATGGCTTAGATCGCATTTTGGACCATCAGGAAGGTGCACATAAGTTCACCGCCAGCCCAATATTATCCCCACATGATCGTTTTAATTTTCCCAAGGGAAGACAATGGCATGCCAAACCGCTTTGTCAAACTCGCGTGGACGTGGCTGGTTTAAAACCCTAATTAGGGTTTACGACAACATGCTTTTGTCGTAAATTGATCACGACCATCCATCTTCTCCATCCTAAACGGATGGTGTAGATATAGATTCAAGTGGTCACAAAGGTGTTAACATGTCCACCATTGGCCCACCTTTACATGTGACTGGCCGGCCTGTGCAAACCATGGCCAGATGCCTCGAAATGCATGCCCAAAAGGTGATAGGCCACACGTCCTTCAAACCCTAATTCGTGCTTTGCGGCAATATATTTCTGTCGCAAATTGATCGTGACCACTCATCTCCGACGGTCGAATTGAGTAGCCTATATCCGATTTTTGATAAACCAAGATGTGTAGACATGCACGCCGGCAACCCGTCTCCATGCATGCCCGATCATCCCGTGTGGATTAGCCCTAAGTGCTTGGATTCGGTTGGCCAAAGTAGGGACGGCGCATGGTCCCTAAACCATAACTTTCATCAACGGCGATGCACAAATTTCGTAAATCATCTTGTCCATCCAGCTTCTCATGCATAATTGAACGATATAGATTTATTTCCATTAAACCTGCAAAGCAGCATGACAACCACTAGCCGCCTCTCTTTCACAAGGAGTGATCGACCAGGTGATGGCTTGTTTACACAGCCCTCAAACGATCACCCAAAGTTAGTATGTCATGCTGCCATTTCAAGATGCTCAATCCGCGACTTATCCAATCAAGCTTTAAAACAACGATGCTTCATGCATATCGATCGTTTTGAGCGGCTTGTTTAAAAGCGAAGCATTACATGCATCGAGCATGTACAATATTTTATGAATAGCAATTCCATAAATAACTTAGTTATTTAACCTAATAGCACCGTATGCTATTTTCTGCGGCAGGTCCCACGACATGACCCACTCATTCGAGACATCAAACATGTCACAAACTAGGGGATACTTACTGGGGTATTGGTCTGGTGGTTTACAGCGTGCGGCGTGCAACGCGCCCATTACGATAACGTGTCAGAAAAAGATGGACGGTTAACGGTGACGAGGGAAGTGGGAAAAGGCATGATCGTGTGACAATCACCATCCCTACACGACCCCACTACTCCGTCACTTAGCTTCCTCCACTTCCTACGAGATGAGGATTGCGCTCAAATGACTTGTATAAATAGGTTCTTCGACCTATTTTCCAATAACACAGAAAACCAAGTTGTTATCAACGTATCCAGAAAATACCCATAATTGATAGCTTACATTGTGCAAGAAAATTCAACATTCTAATACAAGTCATAAACAGCCAACACCTTCACAATCTCAACACCTTCTTCGCTTCCCTCCCTAAGATCAACCCCATCTCCTTCACTTTGTGACCGAAGCAAGTCTGGAACGGCCATTTCTTGGTTTAGGCCAGAAATGTACAGATTGATCTTTCGAATATAAAGTACTCCCGTGCAGTGCATTTGTTTAGGGTTTATATTCGTTTTTCATCCACACACACCCAAATTTACCAAAACCAGCAGAAATATTTTTTTACCCATAAACAACTGGCGACCACAGTGGGAGATTGATCTCTCGGTTGCAAAATCAGTTTCTCAAGATTCATTCCAATTTTCTCAATTTCAAAAGGGTATATCTTAGATTCAATTCAATTTAAGTTCAACAACCAATTTCAATTCCGGTGTTCCATTTGCTAAGAAGCTTCACAAAAATGATTTTTCAAGCAATGCTACTGGAAATGCCTTGGATAGATGAGCACCAGTAAATCTCCCATATGAAAGGACCAGAAATCCGCGTGGAGACACAAGACGTGACTATTACTTAGGAGAACGCAACGGCTTCTCTTGAGATTCGTATGGAGCAACCACCTTTTATTCAACACCACAAGTGTTGTATGGAGCAAGCCAGAAATGCCTCAAAGGGTCCACACCCAGAAAGTCGAAGTAAAGATTCGCGTAGCCATTGTTTCAGTATGGATATAGTCGACAACAAATTCAACACCATTGGTGTCTTAGGGAGACACCTGCAGAGATCACAAAAGAAAAGGTATATATCTATTCCACTACTGCTATTGATTTAAAGTCAGGAATATCCACTACCACTTCATCAACAAAACATGTAGATCCAGAACATGGCGTAATTCCAAGAATTTGTACAACTACAACAACAAAGGAGGCTTGACCCATCTTCAAATCATCATAAAGGTGTTGATGGTGGTTTTTAGCCTAGGGTTAAAATCGTAAAACCCTAAACCCTAGTAGACAGTGACGTCACAATATTTAAGTAATAAGCATTTACTAGGCGCATTTATTGAAATATTTAATGTGTCTGTAAATAATTACCGGGGTATCTTTTTCAATTAGGGTTACGACAAGATAAACCTTAATTCCCTCTGTGCCAATGGCAAATCATGCCAGCCACACCAACCGCGCCAAAGCATGCCAACCATGCTACCGCACCTCTGTGCCAATGGAAAATCATTCCAGCCACACCAACCGCTCCAAAGCATGCCAACCATGCTAGCCGCACCACTGTGCCAATGGAAAATCATGCCAGCCACACCAACCGTGCCAAAGCATGCCAACCATGCTAGTCGCACCTCTGTGCCAATGGATAATCATGCCAACCACACCAACCGCGCCAAAGCATGCCAACCATGCTAGCCGCACCTCTTTACCAATGGAAAATCATGCCAGCCACACCAACCGCGCCAAAGCATGCCAACCATGCTAGCCTCACCTCTGTGCCAATGGAAAATCATGCCAGCCACACCAACCGCGCCAAAGAATGCCAACCATGATAGATGCACCTCTGTTCCAATGGAAAATCATGCCAGCCACACCAACTGCGCAAAAGCATGCCAACCATGCTAGCCGCACCTCTGTGCCAATGGAAAATCATGCCAGCGACACCAACCGCGCCAAAGCATGCCAACCATGCTAGCCGCACCTCTGTGCCAATGGAAAATCATCCCAGCCACACCAACCGCGCCAAATCATGCCAACCATGCTAGCCGCACCTCTGTACCAATGTCAAATCATCCCATCCACACCAACCGCGCCAAAGCATGCCAACCATGCTGGCCATACCTCTGTGCCAATGGCGAATCATGCTAGCCATACCAACCATGCCAAAGCATGCCAACCATGCTAGCCGCACCTCTGTGCTAATGGAAAATCATGCCAGCCACACCAACCGCGCCAAAGCATTCCAACCATGCTAGCCGCACCTCTGTGCAAATGAAAAATCATGACAGCCACACCAACCGCGCCAAATCATGCCAACCATGCTAGCCGCACCTGTGTGCCAATGGAAAATCATGCCAACCACGCCAAAGCATGCCAACCATGCTAGCTGCACCTCTGTGCCAATGGCAAATCATGTCAGCCACACCAACCGCGCCAAAGCATGCCAACCATGCTAGTTGCACCTCTGTACCAATGACAAATCATGCCAGCCACACTAACCATGCCAAAGCATGCCAACCATGCTAGCCACACCTCCGTGTCAATGGAAAACCATGACATCCACACTAACCGCGCCATGCCAAACGCACTTCTCCATGGCCCCATACCAACTTAGTCGCGCCACCATGTTGGCCTTCCCTTCACGGCTACCAAAACAAAGGCGTGCAATAATCAACGGCTGCCCTTTAATCCCAGGAGAAAATCCTGGCCATCTAAGGTTACCAAACGACCT
Source organism: Papaver bracteatum (assembly GCA_023529315.1). Classification (NCBI taxonomy): domain Eukaryota; kingdom Viridiplantae; phylum Streptophyta; class Magnoliopsida; order Ranunculales; family Papaveraceae; genus Papaver; species Papaver bracteatum. The sequence goes on along the minus strand of JAJJWX010003977.1, from coordinate 233,248 downwards.
TTGGCCCAAAACCCTAGTTTGGTCACGCACCTAGCCAAAGTTAGCCATGCCATGCGCCTATGGCAAACCCTTGGCCCCACATGCAAAGCCAAAACCGCACCTGGTCAAAGCTAGCCACGACATGCTCCCATGGCAAACCCTTGGCCCCACATGCCAAGCCAAAACCGCACCTAGCCAAGGCTAGCCACGCCATGCGCCCATGGAAAACCCTTGGCCCCACATGCCAAGCCAAATCCGCACCTAGCCAAGGCTAGCCACGCCATGCACCCATGACAAACTCGCGGCCCCACATGCCAAGCCAAAACCGCACCTAGCCAAAGCGAGCCACGCCATGCTGATAGGGTGTAGAATACATCCTATTTATTATCTATTGGTTATGCTTTCTTTGTTATTTTTCTTGTAAATTATGTATTTTACGCGTGTTTCTGAGTTATTAGGTACTCTGGAGTCACACGAAAGAAAAGAAGAAGAAATCGTCCAAAATTGAGCTGAAAGGGCAAAAAGGTCATTTCACAGGTAACCACTATCTGGAACCCAGTCAAGGTTAAGGGGAGACTCTATTTGAAGGAGTGATAAATACAGACCAATCAAGGTTAAGGGGGTTGTCATCTGGGTGTCCCTTATCATTTATCAGAGGGTGTGATTAATAGTGGGTGCAAATAACCATCCACATTCAAGACTTACATCTAGATCGAAAGAAGATTTTCTCTCCCAAATTTTCTTAAACTAAAAACGCAGAACACAGATTGAATCTGTGATTTCATTGAGACGACGCTGTTTGAAATCAGGACGAGAGATTGATGAAATGGATTAGGGTTCGAATTTCTGTAGAAAAAGCAAGACTCGTTGTTACTATGATTTTGGGTAAATGAAGTTCAATCGAAGAAGTTTAGAGACAGAATTGGTTCAACTCGGATTTGTGTTGGTGGATTTCATAAAGGAATTCGATGGAGATGAATGAGATTAGAATAATTGAAGATGGGTTATGGTTGTCGTTTGTCGATAAGAGAGCTAATGGGTTTGTGTTGGTGATGAAGCTAGCAGTGAAAAAAATAAGAAGTTCTTTGATCCTAAATAGAGAAAAAGGGGATCTGATGTTGCTTATTTAGTGACAGAATATGGTGGAATTTGCTTCCAGGGGTTCATGTAATTGAGATGGGTATTTCGGTTTTGATGGAATTGATTATCATGGGTATTTTGAGGAAGAATCAGTTGGTCAATTTGCTGATGAGAAGATTCAGATTGCAATAATAGATGGATGTTGTGCAGTGGAGAAATTGGCAAGAAGGGTTGAGCTTATACTCTGCAGTAGTAGTTATACATGATGGAGAATTGATCTTGGTGGTGTTGATTGGAGTTGAGGTGGTAAGGTAAGTGTTGGAGTAGAACAGTGCAGTTACATGATGCAGTTGAACTGAAATGCAGAGAAGCTGCAGATGGAAATTACAAAAAAGATTAGGTGGATGCTTGAAGTGGTTTTGTGCTCAATGGGTGTTTGCAGAATTGCCTAAACTGAATTGGGAGTTGCAGAATAAGCTTGTGCAGCTGGATATGACAAGAGAAGGCCAGGAAGATGCAGTTCAAGGAGCTGAAACTGTGCAGTTGTGTGGGATGAATGGCTGGCAGATTGGTGCTGGTTGCAGGATATGGATCTGTTGGTGGTTTCCATTCCATGGAGGAAGAAATATTTATGCTTCCATTGCAGTTGGCTGGTGGTTGAGAAGAACTCAGGGAGATGATGGGAAATGGATGCATTTCTGCTGTTATTGTAGTGGGTTTTCGGAATGGAGGAGTTGCTGTGGCTTTTCACAAGGAATGAATGGTGCCAACAAAGAACTGCATGGGCTCTGGTGATATTTGTAGCTGTACAGGTCATGGTGAATGGAATTGCAGCTGCAATTGCAATGGATGCAATGGAATGAAATAAATGTGCAAGAGGATGGTGTTCGTAGTTTTGAGCTGAGCAGAATGCATTTGTGATAGGTTTATTAGTGGTGATTGAGAGCATAAAATGGAAGTTAAGAAGATATTGCAAGGAGCTGGATGGGATTGAATTACAGGCAAGGTTACAGAGGCCAGCCATCATGGCTGGCAGTGAAGCATAACCATAGTGAAGCACGGCCATTATGGCTGCACTTACTCAGGATAGTGCAAGAGCCAAGACTAGTCATCCGAGTTAGCCAGCTGACTCAGTTCTGACTCAGTATTTGACCCAATTGACTAACATTTGACCCATTTGACCGTTAGTCCTAACAGTGGACTGACGGAATATTAAGTCGACAGACAGAATTTTCAGGTTGCCGGCGGTGACGAATTCCGGCTGATTTCCGGCCAAAAACCCAGTTTTCCGACGACCAAAAATGCAGAATTTTGTGTGGACTTCTATCATGGGATGTGAAGACTTGGACTTGGAATTGGATGAAGAATTTGGTTTGAATATGGAAAGAGAAGATGGGAGATTTGAGAAAGGCTTGGATTTGGAAATTGAATTGCTAAAGGAAAGGGATTCTATTCCTTAGAAGACTTGGAGAGTATTGAAGCCTATAAATAGAGAAGTTCTCTACTTTTCTATACATACTTAGATACACTTACACACACTTTTGTGCACACTTTTGCACACCCTCTACACACAACACTTTTCTTTTCTCTATTATTCTTTGTGTGAACTCTTTAGCATGAGTAGCTAATTTTATTGATTGAGGATGAATTCCTAGTTCTTAACATGTTTTGAGTTTTGTTTCAAATCTACTTTGAATTTTCACATGATTATCGTTTTTTTTTTACTAATAGGAATGTTTATACATTCATGGTTGATTGATAGATTGTTTAGGTGGCCAACTAAATTGATTTGTTAATTTGATCTAAAGCTAGTGAAGGTTAGGGAATACGTAATAGTTTCTTGACTCTTTACACAAGTAGAAAACACAAGACCTTGCGGAGGGATTCCGTGGAGCAATTGTGTGTGAAAACAACGCTAGAAAGTGGACCAAGCGAACCGAGTCTAACTACTAGTACTAAACCTAAGTTCATAAATCTTAATGCATTCGGGGAATTACATCTTGTAAGCGAACCTCAAGGTGGTTCTTTTGAATAGAATCGGATAACTAAGCGGACCTGTTACTCAGTGAAATAAGGAATTTTGGGGTTAGCTAAGCGAACCTGCTATCCTACGGTTGGTGATAATCTGTGACTAATAAAAAGTGGAAAAGAACATAACTTGAATCATTGTTTTGCTACGAAGAAGGATTCCTTGATCTACTTTATCTTTATTGATTTCCTTTATCTTTTTAATTGATTTATTTATTTATTTTTCTTTTGCTCTTAATATCTAAAACCAAAACCCCCCTTTTTGTGACATTATAAGACAACTAAAACCTCTTGCTCCTCGTGGGAACGATCTTGACTACCCTATATTACTTGTTAATTAGGTGTTAAATATTAACTAATTTGCTGTGGTTATGACACACATCAAATTTTGGCGCCGTTGCCGAGGAGCAGCGGGCAATTTTAGTTGTTTTTATTTTTATTTTTTCTTGCTTTGTTAGATTATATATCGTGTCTAACTTAGTTTTTGAGAATTTTATTTCAGGTACTGGTTTTCCATGTATGATGGACAAGAGCAAGCATATTACAACAATCAATACGGTTTTCAACCTCAACATTATGGCAACTTCCAACCATCCTTAGGATACAATCAAAACCAATTTTTTGTCTATGATCAATATCCTACGGAGCCTTATGAATATTCTCATACATCTCAACAACCTTGTAATGGGTATGTAAGTCAAGCACCAAGGTGGGATAAATCTACTTCTAATTGGCTTCATTTAAGTTGTATGCATATTATCAATGAATTGCAAGACTTGCGGCAAATACTAGACCGTGATAGAAAGAACGTCGCACAAACCAATTTCTGCAATACTTTTTTTTACCCGACTCCGGATCGTAGTTATGATTATTCACCCATTCAAAGGGAAGAGTCATGGGAAAGAGAACCTATTGTAGCAAACGGTGGTAAGCGTGTGAACGTCCGGAAACTTGCACAAAAGTTATACGAATTGGAAGATGATGGAGACTCGGAAGAGCTTGTCGCAAAAATTAGTAGGACCATTCATATGGAACTTAAACGACGTCTAGATAAAGGTAATGAAACCGACGACGATTCTTATTATGGTGATTCCGACAATGAAGATGATTGTGTTGAAAAGGACCAACTTTGGAAACTTTTGATGACGCTAGTGTAGATTACTCGAGCCTTGATCATAATAATGATCAATCACCTATTCAAAAGGTAGATCTTGAGGAAGATGCATTTAGTGCTTGGAAAAAATTCCTTAGGGAAAAATATGAGTCCACGGAATTGTATGAACGTTGCAACAATGAGGAAGTTATTCCAACTCCGGATCATAATAAGGATCCTTTACCTATTCAAAAGGAGGAGATTGGGTGTGACTTGCCTATTGTTGTAAATGGTGTAACACCCTCACAAGTAGATCTTGCAATTTACACCGAAGAAGATTTTATGAGAGAAGAATGGCCCGATTCCGATGATGAAGATGTTGAAGAGATGATGCTCGTTAATGAAACCAAATTGATTGATTTCGTGGAAGACCCAATTGAACTTGCTAATGATTTTAGTGATGCCGAGACTTTGGATAAGGTAGAAAATGATGAAGAATGGTTGCAAGGTTTGATAGAGGACCATGATATGAAAGAGGTAAGTAATTCACTTGAATTTTTTAAGGATGAAGAAGATACCGTAATACAAGAAATTGTGCAAGGTTTGTCTAACCCTTTGAATATTAATTCTTCTCCTTTACCTCTTATTGGATTGAATGTATGTGCTTCGAAAGTATTTTTGGATGACTTTGTTTCTCGATATCCACCATTGGAAACACTAGATTCTAACACTATGCAGGTTTGCCAAGAGGAATACATGAAAATTCCCAAATTCTATGTTCTTTATACACTTCCGAGTGTGGACAAGAATAAGTGTGGGGGAAATTTCTATCGGGCGATAATTTCACTATTGTTTTCTTGTGCTAACATTTGTATGAAGTTATTGTTTGCAAAACAGGTACCATGGGTGGATCCCCAAATTTTTCGATTGTTAGTATATGGGGAGTGAATCTTACAAGAGCCATGTCGGGCCGTCGACTTAAAACAAGCGCTTAATGGGAGGCAACCCATAGGTTTTGTATTTCTTATCCTTTTATTTTGCTTTTTATTTTTGTTATTTATTTTTCTTGTTCCATATCATATTAAGATTTCCCATCTTGACTTTACTTGGACGATTCAATTACATTGACGAAAATGTAAGGTTTAAGTGTGGGGGAGTGGCTAAGCATATATTTTTGCATAAAAATAAATAAATAATAATTATTATTATTATATAAAATTTCCAACTTTTAGAGATTTTAGAGTCAGTAGCATACTTTTAGGTATGTTTACATAGAGAATTTTGACCGACATAATTGAACTTGGAAATGTTAGGGAACTACGTTCGATTTCTTGCTTGTTAGAGTGTTAAATAATGGATTTAATCATGCCGGTGATGCAAATTAGGAGCAGAGAAGAATGCATTATTATAGTTGCTGATCAATCATTAGTGGAGACTACCCATTTTTAAATCATGTGAGGCACCGACAAAAAAAATATTCTTCCTTTATTAAAGAGATTCTTTTGAGTGTGTGTCACCGTATGTTAATTTCGGGTAGAATGGTGAGCTACCCAACTTCACACCAATTTCAGCACTATTTTTGATCTCTTGAGTGCTAATTTTTGTCAATCATGAGGGTGACGTCTATAGATGAAAGCCTCCTTCTTGTAGTTCGATTTGTAGTTAGCACCATTCTCTCTCTCTCGACAACGGGTCCATAGAAACACCACATTTATCAACAAGGGAGCGACATCAAAATATACAAGGAAAGTTGAAAAGGTTCAAGGTTTGAAAGCAACAATGGAACAAGAAAAAGAGCAAATTTCAAATCCAAGTAAAGCAACATACAATGAGCAGATTTTTACATACATGTTGAAGACTTACAATACAATGAGGTAATTCTATATTCAAGTATGAAGACTAATTTACAAGAACGAAGAAAGTAAAAGGTGAGAATTATTGAAGTTTTTGATTTCGAGACGATACAAGTTGTGAAGAATCAAGCGGTAAAGTACTTTTCCACGGCCATGGTTGTTTTATTTTTTACTTTGTTTTGTATTTTGTTTCTCTTGTCTTGAAAAAAAAAGTACAAAAAAATAATAAAAAAAAAATGAAAAAGAAAAGAAAAGAAAAAAATTGAAAAATATGAGACAAGAGAAATATCTATTGTTTTATTTTTGTTTTTATTTAATAAGCCGTGGGGAAGGAAAATTTATAAGGAAGTTTCAAGCGACAAGGATTTTAAGGAAAAAGGTTACAAATTGTCGAGGATCTATGAAGTTAAAGAGTTTATCACCAATAGTTGAAGCCGAAGACCAAGAAGATAAAGATGAGGAGCGTAAGACGTTTCTATTGGATTCCGTGAGAGTGGTGTTATCATAATTGGCAATCGGATGTGAAGGTAAGTAAGTAACCTCATCTTCGATATAAGTGGTTGATTTCCTTTCTTAGAGATCGTTAGAAAAATGGTTTTCAAAATATTAAAAGATGTGGGTTTTTCAAAATTTCGGAAGTTCCTTCCTACCATTCAAAGTGTTGCAGGAATTCTCTCTTCATTCCTACCTTCGCACATGTGAGACATATAAAAAATCCATCTTTTTGAGTGCAATTATCATAAAACCCTTTTTGGCGAGGCAGAAGTCGAGGCGAAATGCTTATTGATCGTTTCACAAACACGTGTACTCTCATTATGGTGTGGTTATTTCTCACTCAACATTTAAGAATGAGAATATGTTCTTTAGTATTACTAACTTCTTATTACTAGCATGCATAAATTCTATGTCTTTATAACTCTTAGGATGCTTGGGACGCTAGAACGCTTTGAATTTGTAAGTTTTAGTTAGATTTGCTCGAGGACTAGCAAAGTCTAAGTGTGGGGGAATTTGATAGGGTGTAGAATACATCCTATTTATTATCTATTGGTTATGCTTTCTTTGTTATTTTTCTTGTAAATTATGTATTTTACGCGTGTTTTTGAGTTATTAGGTACTCTGGAGTCGCACGTAAGAAAAGAAAAAGAAATCGTCCAAAATTGAGCTGAAAGGGCAAAAAGGTCATTTCATAGGCAACCACTATCTGGAGCCCAGTCAAGGTTAATGGGAGACTCTATTTGAAGGAGTGTTAAATATAGACCAATCAAGGTTAATGGGGTTGTCATCTGGGTGTCCCTTATCATTTATCAGAGGGTGTGATTAATAGTGGGTGCAAATAACCATCCACATTCAAGACTTACATCTAGATCGAGAGAAGATTTTCTCTCCCAAATTTTCTTAAACTAAAAATGCAGAACACATATTGAATCTGTGATTTCATTGAGACGACGCTGTTTGAAATCAGGACGAGAGATTGATGAAATGGATTAGGGTTCGAATTTCTGTAGAAAAAGCAAGACTCGCTGTTACTGTGATTTTGGGTAAATAAAGTTCAATCAAAGAAGTTTAGAGACAGAATTGGTTCAGCTCGGATTTGTGTTGGTGGATTTCATAAAGGAATTCGATGGAGATGAATGAGAAGAGATTAATTGAAGATGGGTTATGGTTGTCGCTGTCGATAAGAGAGCTAATGGGTTTGTGTTGGTGATGAGGCTAGCAGTGAAAAAAATGAGATGTTCTTTGAGCCGAAATAGAGAAAAAGGGGATCTGATGTTGCTTATTTAGTGACAGAATATGGTGGAATTTGCTGCCAGGGGTTCATGTAATTGAGATGGGTATTTCGGTTTTGATGGAATTGATTATCATGGGTATTTTGAGGAAGAATCAGTTGGTCAATTTGCTGATGAGAAGATTCAGAATTGCAGTAATAGATGGATGTTGTGCAGTGGAGAAATTGGAAAGAAGGGTTGAGCTTATACTCTGCAGTAGTGGTTATACATGATGGAGAATTGATCTTGGTGGTGTTGATTGGAGTTGAGGTGGTAAGGTCAGTGTTGGAGTAGAACATTGCAGCTACATGATGCAGTTGAACTGAAATGCAGAGAAGTTGCAGATGGAAATTACAAAGAAGATTAGGTGGATGATTGAGGTGGTTTTGTGCTCAGTGGGTGTTTGCAGAATTGCCTAAACTGAATTGGGAGTTGCAGAATAAGCTTGTGCAGCTGTATATGACAAGAGAAGGCCAAGAAGATGCAGTTCAAGGAGCTGAAACTGTGCAGTTGTGTGGGATGAATGGCTGGCAGATTGGTGCTGGTTGCAGTCTATGGATCTGTTGGTGGTTTCCATGCCATGGAGGAAGATATATTTGTGCTGCCATTGCAGTTGGCTGGTGGTTGAGAAGAACTCAGGGAGATGATGGGAAATGGAGGCTTTTCTGCTGTTATTGCAATGGGTTTTCGGAATGGAGGAGCTGTTATGGATTTTCACAAGGAATGAATGGTGCCAACAAGGAACTGTATGGGATCTGGTGATATTTGTAGCTGTACAGTCATGGTGAATGGAATTTCAGCTGCAATTACAATGGATGCAATGGACTGAAATAGATGTGCAAGAGGATGGTGTTAGTAGTTTTGAGCTGAGAAGAATGCATTGGTGATGGGTTTATTAGTGGTGATTGAGAGCATGAAATGGAAGCTAAGAAGAGATTGCAAGGAGCTGGATGGGATTGAATTACATGCAAGGTTACAGAGGCCAGCCATCATGGCTGGCAGTGAAGCATAACCATGGCGCAGCACGGCCATTATGGCTGCACTTACTCAGGACAGTGCAAGAGCCAAGACTAGTCATCCGAGTTAGCCAGCTGACTCGGTTCTGACTCAGTATTTGACCTAGTTGACTAACATTTGACCCATTTGACCGTTAGTCCTAACAGTGGACTGACGAAATATTAAGTCCGCGGACAGAATTTTCAGGTTGCCGGCGGTGACGAATTCCGGCTGATTTCCGGCCAAAAAACCAGTTTTACGGCGACCAAAAATGCAGAATTTTGTGTGGACTTCTATCATGGGATGTGAAGACTTGGACTTGGAATTGGATGAAGAATTTGGTTTGAATATGGAAAGAGAAGATGGGAGATTTGAGAAAGGCTTGGATTTGGAAATTGAATTGCTAAAGGAAAGGGATTCTATTCCTTAGAAGACTTGGAGAGTATTGAAGCCTATAAATAGAGAAGTTCTCTATTTTTCTATACACACTTAGATACACTTACACACACTTTTGTGCACACTTTTTCACACCCTCTACACACAACACTTTTCTTTTCTCTATTATTCTTTGTGTGAACTCTTTAGCATGAGTAGCTAATTTTATTGATTGAGGATGAATTCCTAGTTCTTAACATGTTTTGAGTTTTGTTTCAAATCTACTTTGAATTTTCTCATGATTATCGTTTTTTTTTTACTAATAGGAATGTTTATACATTCATGGTTGATTGATAGATTGTTTAGGTGGCCAACTAAATTGATTTGTTAATTTGATCTAAAGCTAGTGAAGGTTAGGGAATACGTAATAGTTTCTTGACTCTTTACACAAGTAGAAAACACAAGACCTTGCGGAGGGATTCCGTGGAGCAATTGTGTGTGAAAACAACGCTAGAAAGTGGACCAAGCGAATCGAGTCTAACTACTAGTACTAAACCTAAGTTCATAAATCTTAATGCATTCGGGGAATTACATCTTGTAAGCGAACCTCAAGGTGGTTCTTTTGAATAGAATCGGATAACTAAGCGGACCTGTTACTCAGTGAAATAAGGAATTTTGGGGTTAGCTAAGCGAACCTGCTATCCTACGGTTGGTGATAATCTATGACTAATAAAAAGTGGAAAAGAACATAACTTGAATCATTGTTTTGCTACGAAGAAGGATTCCTTGATCTACTTTATCTTTATTGATTTCCTTTATCTTTTTAATTGCTTTGTTTATTTATTTTTCTTTTGCTCTTAATATCTAAAACCAAAACCCCCCTTTTTGTGACATTATAAGACAACTAAAACCTCTTGCTCCTCGTGGGAACGATCTTGACTACCCTATATTACTTGTTAATTAGGTGTTAAATATTAATTAATTTGTTGTGGTTACGACACGCATCACATGCACCCATGACAAACCCTTGGACCCACATGCCAAGCCAAACCACGCCAAGGCATACCATGCCAACCTAATTGCGGAAACGCATGCCTAGCCGCGCCACCATGCTGGCCTTCCCTACGCGGCTACCAAAACGAAGGTGTGTAATAATCACCGGTTGCCCTTCAACCCCAGGAGAAAATCCTAGCCATCCAAGGTTACAAGACAACGCGTGGTAACATGTGGCTCGAAAACCTAAGTTTGTCCACGCCAAACCATGCCATGCCAACGGCATTCCAGCTTAGCCGCGCCACTATGCTGGCCTTCCCTATGCGGCCACCAACAAACGAAACCGTGCGACGATCAACAACTACCTTCCTCTTAAGATGCAATATCTCGACCGTCTAAGGTCACCAAGCTACCAAGTCTCCCAAGCTCGACTTGCTAGGCAATAACGACGTGCCATATGTTTTCCATAAAAACATTCGAGACATCAAACACATATCACAAACTAGGGGATCCTCTTTGGGTATTGGTTTGGCGGTTTACTGCGTGCGGCGTACACTACGCCCGTCATAAGGGTGAGGCGGTTAGTAAATACAGAGAGTTAAAGGTGAAACGTTCATGGGGAATAAATTCCATATCAATTCCATACGTTAACAGTTTTATGGAACATCAATTCTATGCATACGGTTACCACCTCCTCCCATTTACTTCCCCATTCCTTAATGAGACCATAGTAGGTTTCACTCCGACTTGTATAAATAGGTCTTACCTTTTTTCACAGAACCACAAGTTCATTAGGGAATATACAACACTCAAAAAATACTTGCTTGCTAGATTACCTTGTTAGCCTTCCCACTTTTCTGATACAAGTCGTAGTAACACAACTACTCTTCCAGAATCAACTATTCTGGTCTCATCACCTTCCTTACTTCCCTCCCCAAAACTAACCCATTCTCCTCCACTTTGTGACCGAAGCAAGTCCGGAACGGCCATTTCTTGGTTTAGGCTGGATTTGTACTGATTGATCTCTCGAATCTAAAGTACTCCCTTGCAGTATATTGTTTAGGGTTTAAATTGTTTCTCACCCGCACCCCCGAAATTACCAAAATCAGCATAAACCATTTTCACCTACAAACAAAAGGGTTCGCCTATTATGTCAACCCGGATAACAGTGAGACACTCCCTTAGGCGTGACACCTCCGATCACCAGAGCCATAGATGATGCCGCCACCAAAATTTATTGGAGCATAATGCCCCTGGTCGTTACTAGAGATACTGTCACTCCCCCATCAGGACGATAGATTGGAGGACCCATAGGAGGCCAACCCCCTATCACCATTGTTGATTTAATGTAAAGATGATAAGTTCTCGCTAAGGCTCAGACGGACATGGATACAACTCAGAAAGAGGTACTCACTTTTCTCAAGACGCAGATGGAACGACTACCACAAGAGCCATCACATAGAACCAATGAGGAGTACTTTTAACACTTTTGGCGCAAGCACTTCAATAGGGCGTGCATTCATTGATGAAGAAATCCGTGTTGCTCCTGAGTGCTCAAGGGAAAGGAATCATCCGTCCAATTTCGTCACGCGTGAGGATCTAGAATGACTTTTCCAGCATCGAGGCAAGGAAAATCCGATAGACTTGCACCAACATCAGCCTCCTTATCCTCCTAATTTGCAAAGAGTTCCTCTTCCGAGAGGATACTCTTCTCCTAAATTTTCCCTTTATGACGGAACTGGTTATGCTCGTTCACATCTCTTGTTTTCTGGAGTCATTAGGAGAGCACAAATACAATCATGCCCTCCGCCTAAAAGAGTTCTCAAAGTTACTTACTGGGAGAGCGTACACCTGGTACAACAACATTGCACCAAACAACATATCCAACTGGTGTGAGATGGTAACCGATTTTTACTAGAAGTATATCTTCGTATCCGAGCAAATCGCCTTTTCAAATTTGGGGAGAATGTTCCAACGAAACAATGAGTATCCAAATGATTATGTCAAGAAGTTCAAAATGATTGAACAACGATTAATGGAATTATGCATTAATAGGATGGTATCTATTGTGTTATGCTGAAGAATCTGTAATTTCAGACATCCTCTGAACTTCGTTAAGATGTTAAGCACTCGGCTACAACGGCACCTGCCCTGCTAAAAATAAACAAGCCTTCCATGAGTGAAGAGCTTCATGATATTTGTAGAAGCATACATCCCACCCACATGTTATACAACCTTCAGCCTTTTGTAAGCAGTTTCATTGAAGTAGCAAGTGGAAAACCACCGAGATACAACATCCTGCGCGTCCAAAACCGCCAACTCTAACCTCAGTACCACATGTAAGACTATCACAGTGATAAAATAACGTCCGAGATATACCATATCTGGCTTGACGGTAACAAAATCGGTGAGAAACGCTTTCTTTCATAATTTCGTCTCCCGTAGAAGAAGTAGTTGCATTACGGAAGGAGGTCGCACCCGGGACTTAAGAGGTACATACGAACTCTCCATGTCAAAAGCTTCTTCAAATTTACACAACATGTTAGTTAAGTCATCCGCATGAGGGAACTTCCCTACTCCTCAAAGATATGATCCAAAGATGATTGAGACAAAAGAGTGTAGCTGGAGACCGCTCAACACTATCCATCTCAAAGATGTTGAATTTAGAGAGACGCAAGAACGCTATCATTATGATTCTAGGATGTCCAAAGATGAGGACATACTCAGGGGAGCAGATGCATTGTCAAAAACCAGCGATATGCCTAGACGTCTATGAAATACAACGTAAATGCAAAGACGGCCTCATGACCAGCAACTCGTATGATCCTCATCAACGTTGGGTTCAACTCCAACTTTCTTCCAAATTACTTCTTCAGAGACCCAGCATGACATCATCTATCAAGTTGAAAGATCAATATATACTTGTGGGCAGGGGACTGTCTCCCTCTTCTCCATTCCATGAGGAAACATCAAGGAAGCTATCAGTTCCATCATCAGCTTCTCTCTCTAATAATGAGACGATCTCTTCTATATGAAGACCACCAAGTTCGTGAAAGTATCTACCATGCATCTCGCTTCTAGTCTATTATGATCACAACTGCTGCCAAGAATCGTTGTTGCTCGCCAGAGCTTCACCATAGCAACAACCGACAGAGGTAATCCAAATTTCTGCATATTTTGCTTTCACATGGAGAAGTAATAGAGTCACCAATATGGAGGCGAGATGGTGATATCTTTATTATAGTAAACCCACCAACCATACAAGATAGAGCCATGTAACTCACGCTTGGGGGCTGAGACTCAACATGGAATTCCTTCACCGTCAGTCAAGAACTTCTTCAACACAAGAGAGACGGTCAATCAGGAAGCATGTAATTTGCAAGGGAAAATAAAATTGAAGAAGAAGTCGCTTCAACGCTCTTTCCAGAAGAAGCCGCTTCAATGCACACTCTCTCCTGAAGCCGTTTCAACGCTCTCTCCATAAGAAGATGCTTCAACACACGCTTTAGAAGCTGCTTCAACGCACGCTTCATAAGCCGCTTCAATGCACACTCCAGAAGATGCTTTAACACACGATCTCTCCTGAAGCCGTTTCAATTCTCTCTCCAGAAGAAGCTGCTTCAACGCACGCTTCAGAAGCCGCTTCAACGCACACTCTCTCCAGAAGCCACTTCAACGCACGCTCTCTCCTGAATCCGCTTCAACGCTCTCTCCATAAGAAGCCACTTCAACGCACGCTCTCTCCTAAAGCCGCATCAGTGCTCTTTCCTGAAGACACCTCAGCGCTATCTTCAGAGGCCGAAGCTGCTTCAACACCTTACCATAAAATGCAATGGAAATACGTCTTTCAAGAGAAAATAAGCTCAGGATTATTACACCTGGGGAGACTGCCGGCACAGGATGCCTTCACGTCCCTCAACCGGATTATTTTTAATATCAGCAATCATCATTGTTGAAGCTTTACGATCCATAGAAAATTCTCAACATGAAGACGTACATGTGCATCAAAGACTCCAAAATAAAAATAGGAGATGTTTTCACATGTCCAGCCACGCCATCGATTCTGAAGTGTAACTGGGGACTGATCATCACATCCCATTCCATACAACCATCTAAGATTCAGAAGACAGATCAAAGGATTTTGTTTGGAACGAAGTCCTTGAAGACTTGATAGCGGCACATCAACAACGGAACGCCTCTCAGCTTGTCTACTTCACTTAACGGCTCCGGAGGATTGTACCCATACAAGCATCCCCATCATATCATCATTGCAATCAGAAAGAACAAGATGACTGAAAGAAATCACCAAGCAACCACTACATGCTTCTTAGGGCAAGCGTCATTCATACCCTAAAGTGCAGATACTTCAAAGACGAAATAACCTCTCAATCACCATCTCATTATGCCTAGATACCAGAAAGAAGTTTTGCCATCTGTAATTTTCATATTTTGGAAAATCCCTTCATGAAAGCAGCGAGTTAGTGCACGCGGTACTCCCAGATTGCAATTACTTCTTCAGACGTGTTCAATCACATCACACGCGCTATTAATTAGAGATAGAGCCTCCGCATCTAACAAATACGACTCCTGGATCTCCTATTCACGGAAGCACAACATACATGATATACCAAATGGAAGTTATATCATGAATGGGGGATTATTATTCGATCAATCCTTGGTTCCAGCCACATGAAACAAAGACTACTAAACATCAAAAAAGTATCGTCAATGCCAGGGCCAATTGTTCCTTCACTAAAGTCCTCTCCAGGAACTGCTTCAACATCCTCTCCGGAAGCCGCTTAGACACCCTTTTCGAAAGCTACATCAACGTTCTCTTTGGGAGCTGGTCTTTTCAGAAATTGCAAGAAGTCTAAGAATCTAGCCAAAAGGCTCACATAAGAATCATACAAGTTTAACTAATGGTTCTAATCCCATTATGGTAACTCATTCTATACCTTTAGCATAACTAAGGTCTACAAGTTTACTAATCCAATTAGGTTGATCATATAGTCCATTCGCTAAGTCTTATGAATATATACAACTTTGTAGAAGAGGCCAAAGGTTAATTCGGACCATATGGGTCCAAATATTCAAAATATGAATACTACGTCTAAGCCCAAGTCCACTAAACTAACCCATTAATCTAAGGCCCAGTCCAACAAAGTTGACTAACGGTCAAAGTGACGGTCAATGGTCAACTAACAGTAAACGTCAGTCAGCAAAGTCAAGGTCAGGTCAAAGTCCATGGTCAATGGTCAAAGGTCAAAGTCTAAAGTCTAAATCAGTAACTGAGTCAACTCAGGAACTCGGTGAGTTAATACCGATTCGACTCAGTCAGATACTGAGTCATACAATAACAAACCCAAGTCATACTGAATAAACTCAGTCAGTCATACTAAGTCAGCTAAACAAATTGAGTCAGCAATACTGACTGGGATGACTAATAGGTTCAATACTAAAGAACAAAAGTTTATACAATTACTAAACATTTCATTTCAATCAAAACAACTTCATAATCTAATTACAAACACAGGCTATGTTTACATGCAATTGCAGCTTTAATCTTTTCACAGCAACTATTATCTACAACTCTATCATCACTATTTTTCATGGCCTGCAACTTCAGGTTCACAACTAAACAAACTTAATCACTAGTCTTCCCAGACTACAAGACTGTTTCCCTAAATGAATTACCATTAGCACAACAAACTTTAGTTCTGCAATTTCAACTACACAAATAATGCCACTATCTCTAGCCACTCATATTCTCTGCAAATCCAACAACATCACCACCTAACTGTCACCCTATACTCCATTTGAGAGTCACAATTAAACTTCAATTACTCTTACAACTCAAACTAGTCTTGCCACTCAATCAAAGCCTCAACAAGTTACAACAGTACCCAACTCCATGTTCACCAACTCCAGTTCTTCACTGCCTCAAACATCCGTTCACTGTAACATAATTCCTTATCCAGTTTATACACAACTATCATCTTTACTTTATCAACATACCACAATTCCATTTACACTCCACTTGCATATTCATATCCCTTGCCTACAATCAAATTTCAATAGATACATCTAATCCTTGAAACTCAGTTTAATTCAACACAACCAAGAACAGCTATGAAAAATCAAATCCCTGAATCACACACACCAGCTCAACAATAACATACTCTTCCTTTATCCATGTAGTTCAACATAAGTACAAAGTACATACCACAGCTCCATAACACTTTCACCAAGATTATTCAATTATTAGCTTAATAACCATTCCATATAATCAACAATTGAAATGAATAATTTAACTAAACTACAGAGAAGATCAATTACCTCAAATAACTTTGCTCAAGCACCAACCAGTTCAAGACTCATAACAATTCCATCACCTTCTTATAAACACAATCAAACACTAGTCTTCAACTCTACAATTTGATCTCAATTCTCCTTAGAACCCTAACCCACTGATTTTCCAGCAAAACCACTTCACCTCTTCAATTAAACCACAACCTAATTATTCTTCATCCACCAACAACTCCATTCATTTATCAATTCCATATGAATATACAATTCGATCTATAAACCCTAATTTCTATTTTGGGGAAGAACACATGAACCCTAATTATCTTCAATCTCGAATTGAAATTCAAGACATCAATCAAACCCTTCTATTAAGCAAACCCATCTTGTAATTACATCTAACTTTCTTATTACTTACTCAAATCGACTTCCAATCCAACTCAGGAACCCTAATTATTAATTCAATCAACAGGACAACTTCAAAGCCTCAATTCACACCAACCCATGACTCTTCATCAACAATAACTTCATAATTCATCTTCTAAACCTTCAGAACATCATTCAACTCCATAAAATCTAATTCATATCTTTTCTGATTTAATATTTCATATTATCTCCTCATCCAGGCAAGAACAACACCGCCTCCAGCGACAACTAATGACTCTTTTCTAAATCTCTCGACCTCACAACCTCAGAACTCTCACAAGAATTCACCAGAGGTGAAGAACATAAGAAGAAGAAAGAAATGAAGAAGAACAAGAATGAAGAGAAATAGAAAGAGAAACGAGAGTTTATATTCTCGGTCGGTGAAGATAAGACCAACGAGAATACTAATCACACACCAGCAGTGATAAGGAAAGCCCAGGTTGGTCTAATGGAAAAAAGACTAATTTGACCTTTATGCCAATCTGATGATTTTTTCTTCGTCCAGTATCCGAACGATACTTTCGAGTAGTCCATTCCGCGTAACTTTCCTAGACCTATTGAACGGTACTAGTTTCGTAGCTAGATCATTGTTATATTAATTCCTATTAATTAACATTCGCATTAATCGAGTTATTACTGGCTAAGACGTCTCTTGACTAGTCTAATAACATTGACGAGCTTGAGGGTCCTTAAAAATACTCTAGTTGAGAAGTTAAAGATCTTTGACCATGAGAATACATCCAAATCTGGAAAGGATATTGCGTTCAAAGCACAAAAGAACACAAAATTGCTTGACAAAAGTAAATGTGTTGGCAACTCTGTGGATGATCATATTGAGATGATTCGTCAGATGAAGATCTTGATCACTTAGTCTCTCTGATCACAAGACAGTTTATAGATCTTCTTTAGAAGAGAAGTAAACTATCGTCAGAGATAAGCCTAGATCATCAATTAAACCTCATGATCGTTTTCCTCCTAAAAACAGGGATACAGTCGATACTGATGATGAGGATATGCCTCAGTGCTTCAAGTGTAAAGGTTTTGGTCATTTTTCCAATGAGTGTCCAAACCGTAGAAAATACACTGGGAACAAAGGTCTTGTTTCAACTCTTGATAAAATGTCTGATTCAAATGAAGATGAAAAATCAAGTGATGCGCTCCTTGCTAAAAATATTGATTTTGATAATTATAGCAATACTCACATCAATCTTGATATTTTCCTGGAGAAACTTCTTCAACTATCTTGGAGGATAAAATGGATTTTTTTAGTTTACTGGAAATTATATTTCTAATGTTTAAGGTACTACAATTTGTCTAGCAGCTTGCTCCGCCATGGTGTCTGAACCATACTCCACTTTGACATTTTCTTACTGTACTATTAAGGGTCACGAACTCTCTAATTATTTTAAGTACAAGCATAAAGTAAGATATGTCAACAAACTTCAACGGAGATAAAATTGATTAACAAACAAGCTCAAACTTGTTCAGAAGTCGTCTGAGGTATGTAAACTCAACTCTTCTCCAAAGAAGTTAATTTCAAAAGAAAAAGTTAGACCACTACAGAAAAGAATATGGTCTAAACATTCTATGAAAAAGGACTTTAGGAACTCTTTCCAAATAGGTCATGGTGGATAGATTATTTTTCACCCCAACATAACTTGTATTGGCTGTGCATCTTGTCTCAAGTACCTGATCCAAAAGAGACAAGAGTTTAGCACTTTCAGGTCTTAAGAAAAAGAAAATTTTCTTTTATATTGTTTTTTTTTTTTTTTTTATTTCAGTTGATCTTTTCATATCCTAGATTGGTATTGAAGAGAGGTTTCCATTTTCAATTCATTGAAAGAGGGTTAAAATCGAAAATTCTGCCTTCCTTAGAGTTGAGAGTTGTGCGTACGTGAATCTTCTTACTTTGTATAAAGGTTCCATATACATTCCTTTTTCCTTCATTGGAAAATTCTTTTTACTACAAGTTTGCTTGTAGAGCTCGCTTTGTGAATTTCTCTCACAAACCCATATCTGTATAGAGACTCCAACCATTATGACTTTTGATAGAAAAGAGGTTAATATGATTATTAAGCCATCAATCACGAAGGAAAAAGATAAATCTCTGTTACCCTCTTTCTTGAAAAAAAAAATGAGGAATGTGAAAAAACCAAGGGATGTCCCTTCCAATCTTCAGAAGTTTTCTTGTGTTCCTGAAGAGTTGAAGAAAACAAGAAAGAAGATGCAATAAATAAAGGTTATTGTTTTTAGGACTCTTGAAATTTAGAAGGCCCTGGTTCGGTATCAGTTAAGAAGGTTTGTTAAAATTGACTCCTTTCTTCATGAACCTTATGTTCCAATGGCTGTTGACGACAAGGAGTTCGAGGACGACAAAGAAAATTTCAAAGGTATTAATGTCTAGGAAACTTCTTATGAGAATTTATTCTTGCATTTTAAGAAGGATAACTAGGGTTTGGTATAATAATTCTTATGAGTACACATAGATATTGCCAACGATTTTCATCTTGCAATGTTTTTAGATTTATTTATTTAAATTATAAAGTTTATTTGGAAGATAATTTTGCAGTATTAATATTTATTAGTTTTATTTATTGATAGGTGTCTAAAACACCTTGATATCTATTATTTATGCTTTATTTGCGAGTTTTCTTGTAAATTATGTATCTTATATTTGCTTTCAAGTTTTATAGGTGCTTTGAAGTCATTGGATCAAAAAGAAGTGGAACTCGCTCAAAAGTTGGATTTCTTCTCATAGTGTTGAAGAAAATGAAAAGTCGAAGCCACCGGCGATAGAATGAGCTCACTACGACGTCATATGAGAAAGTAATGAGCAAAGGGATTGATGAAGCTTGGGAACTGACAATACAAGAAGAGTTATGCAGGAATTGTACTGTCAGTATTCTAGAACTGACAATTGAATGGAATTAACAAAAGATTGCTCAGGGAAGCCCATATATATAACATGGTGCCAAAATCACTTGTTTTTGCACCACAAAACTTGGTCGAGTTTTCAGATATAAGTCATTTCTTCTCCAGCCACAAATGGGAGTGACTGCTGTGATTTTGATCTGTGAGAGGAAACTAAGATTCGAGATTTGCAAGCAATTGGAGAGTGGGTTGGCTTTGAATTTGAGTATGGTAAGGAATTTGGTAATGAACATGAACAGAGAAGCACTCTTGAGTAGGAATTCGAAAGTTAGGGTTTCTGTGGTGTTTAAAGAATGGAAGGTGGTTCAGATTGATAAGACATGGGATATGTTGGTGTTGCAGAGAAGAACGAAATTTCAGATCGAACTAAAACTGGTATTGGTCAGAAAATCATGGTCGGAAATCAGAAGCAAGAGATGTTTATTGAGTTAAAGAAGCAGGAAGAATTGATGAAGCGGAGAAGGCAGAAATGAAGAGAGAATCAAAGAAGAAATCGGGGGTTCGATTGGAGATTAATTAGGTCTATAAACAATAGGTTTGTGTTGGATTTGAAGAATACACAGAACAAGAGAAGATTAAGCTGTTGGTGCTGGTAATGATATAGCTAACCTGAATTGCAGAGTTGGTTGTGCAGCTGTAATGGGTATAGAAATGGGGATAAGAAGAATTGGTGGTGGTTTAGGTTGTGATTGGTAATGAAGGATGAAGATTAATAGATGTATGTTAGTATAGGTGCAAGTAACGGAGAAGCTGCATCATTGGTTGAGTTTTGGAGCTGCAGAATAGAATGTGTAGTATGCAGGGAATGGAGAGTGGTAGAGAAGTTATAGGAAGAGAGAGTGATGCAGTTGTCGTGGCTAGGTCAATATGGTTGTTTCCGCAAGCCATGGATTGTTGGTGCTGTGTGGTGCTAGCTAGTAGTGGTGATGGGTTTATGATGTACACATGCTTGCAGGAATGAAGAGAAAGGAACTGGATGGTTGAGATATTCAAGTTTTAAGAGTTTGACAAGCCTGAGAAACTTGGGTTTCAATCGGATTTGAGTTTTCCAGAGATTGAAATGGTTTTGATGTTGGTGGATGTTTACTGAGAGTTTAAGAAGTTGTTTCAGGTGATTGGAGTTCAATATGAGGAATTACAAGGGTCAGTAAGGACTTAAATGAAGATATTGCAGCTGAGTTGTTGTTGGTACAGTAGGAGATGATGTTGATTCATGGGAAGTGGCAGCAGTGGAGTGTTACAGACAAGGAGAGGTTATAATAGATGGTGGTTGTGTTGAATGCTACCAATTGCAGTTCAAGTTGTATGCAATGGTTGGTTCATGGCGCTAGTATTTAGATTTGATGATGTTGTAGAACGGATAATGGAAGAGATGGTGCAGATGGCTTGAGCTGTTACCAACAGTTGGAGTTTCTTGATGTTGGTTATTGCTGCAGGGAAATATATTGAGATTTTTTATTTTTTTGTCCAAGGTTTATTATAACAAAGAAAAAACGTAATTACAAGAATTACAAGATGGGAGGCTCAAGGCCTCCCCACCCCCATAAACCAAAGGGGCAGGAAAACTCTAAAAACTCAAAAAATAAGCTCATAAACACAACTAAATGACATAAAGAGAAAAAAATATGAACATTAATATCGTTTGCGTCCCTTGTTTCCAACTCTAAAATTCCTATTCTTGGAATGAAGACCATCAATTATTTGTGTCAAATCAAGGTCTCCATAAGGATCCTTGTATTCATCTTCATAAATATCATCATATTCATATGCTTTCTCATCTGAAGCATAATTGCCACCAGGAATAAGTTTAATAGGAGATTGAGCTTTTTTCTTAGGTGCCATTTTATCCATTAGCTCATTTTTTTCCTTAAAATAGTCTTGTCTAAAGGCTGGATACCTAATAAAATTTGCACACACTTCATCATTCTTAATGTTACTTGCCTCATCTAATTCCTCCATAGATAAAATATTATTCATATCAAACTCAGTTGGAGTTTCCTTGTTATGATTATTGTCGCAGCTTGGAGAAACCTTATTGGAAGAATCCTTGTTGAATTCCAAGGTAGCTTCAGATTGCAAAGATCGCAAGGCCAACAATTTTGCAGCTTTCTTGGCCACTTTTCTAGCTTGTTTACTCTCTTGAATATCTTCATCAACTTCACCCCAATCCTTCGAGCCCAAACTAGTATCTAAGTCACTTGAATCATCTTGTTCTTCTTCTTCCACCATAACCTCACTAAGATCATTAGCAAGGCCTAACTCGGAATCTAGGACATCATACTTGTTATTTACCACAATCTCTGTTCTAAAGAACTCATCCACAAAAGGTGTTTCAAAAGGAATACCTTTATTAGGGGAATTCTTGTTCTTTACTGTCTTCCAATCTTCATTAGATGAAACCTTTGTCAAGCACTTATCTTCCATAGCCTTTGTCATGGTCTTGGAAACCAAATTAGAATTATGCTTGGACTCGGGCTTTCCATTCTTTTGCACGTTACCTGCCAAACTAGGGTTTAGCTTGGCCACGGACATGGCATACATTGTCCTGGTCACGGAATCCTCTAAAACCTTATTTTTATCGTTTTTATCCAAAGAAGAGTTTAGTTTGGACAAGGATTTGTCTAAATCTGAACAATGCACGTTTTCTGCCAAATTTGGCTTGTTCCCGGACTTTGTTTCCTGATTTTGCACGGACTTTTCCAACTCTAGATTTTGCACGCACTTGCCCTTAGTCACATCCTGAATATTAGATTTCGTAGCTTGCTTGGACACGGACATGATCTCAGAGTTTTTACATCGAATCAATTTGAGCTGAGCTTCACGATATTCTATAAAAGAGCTGTTAAGCTCTTCCTCCAACTGTTTATCCTCATCTAACTCTTTCTCTTGATTTGAAGAAACCCCAGACTGCACATTATCATCAGAAATATTGACGTTATTTGCATGGTTTTCATGGGAATTTTTACGAACTTCTTTCCAAACAGATTTGATTGACTTTCCCTCTTTGCCATCCTTAATATTCCCAGCAGGTCACTTGTTTTCAGCATTAGAACCTCCCAAAAAAAAATTTGCAGCAAGGCAGACATGAAATTTTTACGAAAGATATTGAGATTGTGAATTCAGAGACAGACATGAAATTGAAGTCAAGAAGGATGCGAAATTTGGCTGAATATAAAGAGACATATGATGTCAGTTCCAGCGAACTGACAAGCCATTGATGATGAATGGGCTGGACCTATTCAGTTTTTGTGTGGCCCACTTGGTATTTCAATAATTATTTCTCACGACCAGTTTAGGCATGAGGAGGCCTATAAAAGAAAACAGTCTCATATCTCATCAGGGAGAATTTTTACTACTTTTCTAGGGTTTACAACATGTCTCTTCTCTTTATTCTCTTTATGAACTCCTATGCTATGAATACTTAATTTTATTTTGGTTAAGGATTAATCTGGAATTCCAAGCATGATTTTTATGCAATGAATTTGTTTTGTCTCCATGCTTTATCGCTTATGATTTACTATTGATATTTTCTTATGACTTGAATGATTGTTTGGTCGAGTCTAGAATCGATTTAGTTTGATTTCATCTCTATTGCTAGATAAGAGTTTGTTATGCGCAAAAGTGATAAATTTTTGAATCTAAGTAGCATGATTGTGAATATTGCTTGTAGTGATACATCCTAGTAGTCACAAGTGGATCATAACCTTTGTTAAATTGGATTAGTGCTTTTACACGTTCGATTGCTTTGATTAGCCTGATTTCATAGAACCTAATGCATCTTTGGAATTAAACTTGATTAGTGCTTTTACACGTTAGGTTGTTCTCTTAGATAGAATTCATATTCGCATCTTTTAATGTGTTTGTTGATGACAAGAGGAAATTAGCGGGATATTCTTGCGATCTAAGGCTTTTGATTAAGTTGAGATTAAATATCAATTCTAGTTATTGTGAAAAACATGTTTGTGAATGAAGATGAATCCTTAACCAACATCTCTTCTATTTGATTTGCTTGATTTCATTATATTTCTTTATTTGCTTTTATTTTAGTTTTCTTTATTAAAAATCATAAAACCCCCCATTTTTTTATATAGGAAACCGAAACATATTGACTACCCAAGACCTCTATATGGGAATGATCCTTTCTTTCCCTTGTTGTATTATATATTTTGAGTAGTGAGAAAGTGCAATTTATTTTTGACGCCTACGACAGCGATCATTTATTGCAAAAATAATTTTATGGGATATGAGTGTTTACATCCGTGAACTATGATTTTCCCATATATGTCAAAAGTTATATGTCTTTATGCAAATATTGATTAAAAATAGAATGAACTTTGTATAACAACGTTTAAGTATATGGTATCATTGTGCATATATTGATGAAAATAGAATGAATCTTTGTATATTCCACAGTGTTGATCTTTCCCTGATCCACTTCTATGTGAAAGTATTGTGAGGCTCCGTAAGTTCTCTTATGTTGATCATTTCCGATTAGATTAATCATGGGTTCTCTTGTGGTTATTTTAATTGAATTTTTTGGATACAAATTCATGTTTCATGTAATTTGTTAATGTCCAAAGAAATCCTTCTTTTCTTGTAAAAGTAAGGTCGCTCTTGTTGTTCTTTCGGGAATGACATTTTATGGGGGTGAGTTCTTAATTGAACTTGTGCTTAATTGCCAAATCTTTGTGGGGAGTGCAGCTGTGGAATATTGTAGGAGTTATCTTGTATCTTTATAAACTCCTTGATGAATATACTAAGTTTTGACTATGTGAAATCATCGAAACAAAGTTGATATGTTCTCTTTTAGTCATGAAGTATCTCTATGATAATTTCATTATGATCCTACTAGTTTTCGTACCTTTACCAATGTATATTGACAAAAAAGGGGATAATTATTATGTAGTTCACACTACAAATACACACGGTTTACGGATCATTATGTAAGGGGAGTGGTTTTCATTGTGAGATGAAGTATTAACTAAGGATGAGTGATACATATCACCATAGTATTGTTGTCAAAGTTGTGATACAATTGGGTTTTGATGCTGTATAATAATACTATGACATTGTATAACAATACGAAAATATCCTGTTTTTGTATATTGTTATAGCTACGGATCTTCAACAACTATGATATTGAGTTGAACACGTTCGAAATCACTGGAGTACTTGGAAGTGACGAAGATTTCGAGTAATGTTGAAGAACCAAGGAAATCAAGCATTTGGATGAGAAGCTACAAAGTTTATCTATTTGGTAATCCATATGTATTAATAGTTTTGTCACTAAATTAACAAAGGGGGAGACTGTTAGAGTACTGCTCGGTCGAACTCGCAAGCATTTCTATCTTAAGCTTGTTTGTCAAGTTTAGTTGTCAAAACTATAAGTCTTGATCTCTAGTCTACTTATAGCTAAGACTAGCATTAGGATAGAATGTGTAGTTGAGCTTTAGACTTCATGGAATTCATCGATTGAATATGAAGAACTACTAAGGGGATCTTGTGGAACTTCATCAACAAAAGGTATGTGGATAATTGAACTCATCTATCACTCAAAAGTCTATTTCTACTTTGTCTCCTATTTGAGATAAAAGTCTTATAGCTATATAGACTTCGATTATACACATTTAGTATTTCGAGCTGAGTTTAAATTTCTTACATATTTCTCGAAATATGTTTTGGTAAGCTTTCGCTTAAACCAAGTTCATCTTATATTCTTGACGAAAGTCAAAAGATGATCCTGTGAAAATCGTCTGGTAACACCTTATATGATTTGTGTGAGACCGTCATTTGGTGTAGACTCAGAATGTTCCGTATTGATCATTTGATCACTTGAAAATTTCTTTGAAGCTAATAATTTGTGTGAGACATCTATTATCGTCTTCTAAGAATGTTTCAATGATTGAAATGGGAGTTTAGAACAATTACCATTAATTGGATATAGCACAGTATGCGTACTTGTATGCTAACTGTTGCTAGTTATTCCAAGTCCAGGAACCATAGTATGCATACCCATAGGCGTACTAGTTTGTTAGTTCAAGTTCGGGAACTTATTATGCATACCTGTATGCGTACAGGCGTAAGTTCAAGTTCGGGAATTCAGCCGAGTTTGGTGGTGTACGACAGTATGCATACCCTTTCGCATACTGGCGAACCCATGCTAAGTCCGACTACTTAGGTATGCGTACCTGTTTGCATACTTGAGTGGGTTATGTTCTAAAATCGATTTGTTCATGAACAAATACATTTATATATAATAAGGAATATAATCTTTTGCAAACCGTGACTATAATGTTCATGAATTGGTTTGAGTGAATCAAAATCGATTTTGCTTCAATTGTGTCTTGTATACTTCTATGGATATAAGCATATATAGTGTGTTCGCACATTAGTGTATAAATCCATGTGCCGGAAACCAAGTGCGTGCATATGTGTGCATGCGGTATTGGTGAAGGAGATTGGTTGGGTACGCGTAATGACGGAAGTTTTCAAACCGAAAATTTCTGTTGAGTTTGTAGGTTTGCAAATTGTCAAACCAGTCATCTTGGGTACGCGTACCCAGGTTGGTTATATATCTCAAATCGTTAGTTCATGAACTTAAATAATAAATCAATAAGGAATGTAATCTTTGCAAACCGTGGCTATATTGTTCATGAATTGATTCAAGTGAATCAAACCGATTTTGTTTCAATTGTGTATGTGCATAAATACCTAAGCAATTGAACAACTCTTCAACTAGTTCTTATGAGTCATTTGAACTAGTTATGAGAAAGATGAATACGGTTAATATGAAAGTGCCCATATGGATAACCATTGGTTAACTATTTGTGAACCAACCAAATATACACGTTTAGGTACGGTTACTCAAACCTAAATGAAATACATTTTATTTTTGTGTGTGTGACAAGCTAAGTTTCGATCTAACGGTTGAAAGATATTATCTTGGATAAGTCAGGTTTTTCATCTAACAGTGAATATTGGATACTTTGTTACCAAGGTAACTTAGATTGCAAACCCTGATTTGTAAACTATATAAAGGAGACATATAGCAACTGGAAAAACTAATCCCCACACCTTCCGTGTGAAACTAGTTGGTTTTGCTAGAGTCGATTCTCCTTTAACCTTAGGTTTCTTCTCGAGACCCTGTAGGTTAACGACTGAAAGACTTCATTGGGATTGTGAAGCCAGACGAAACTACTTCTCTTGTAGTTGAGCGATCTGATCTTACCATTTTCTATCGTACGAGTTCAATTGAATAATTGGATTAATATTATATCTCCGATAGGGCAAGATAAAAAGAAATCACAAACATCTTCGTCTTATCGTTTGTGATTCCGAAATATCTAGTTTCGCTACCATATGATTTAGATTATTGTGAGGTGATTGATAATTCTAGGTTGTTCTTCGGGAATATAAGTCCGGGTTATCGATTAGTTCCTGTTCACCTTGATTTTATCAAAATACAAAAAAAAAACTCATAGGTTTATCTATGGGAGACAGATTTATCTATTATCATAGACTTTTCTGTGCGATACAGATTTGATACAGAAGAGTTTGATCTTGACTGAAAATTTAAATTTTTCTCGAATGAGCAAGTAGAACTTTGCTCATGCAACCGATATTTTGAGAATATGAAAGTAATAATATTTTATTTTTTGGCGTGAGAAGCCTAGTCGGTCATGTGACCATTTGGCTTTTTGGCTTTTTCATGGTTTAAGCAATATTTGAGAAAATATTGAAAAACTAGGGTTTTCGCTCAAACGATGGGGTTCCATGAGATGGAGGAAATAATAATATGAGAAAATAAGGGATTATAAGGTGTGGGACCGGCCACGACTAGGGCATGGCTGTCCGGCTAGGTTGCCCGGTCCCGTGACACCTTTCCCTATTTTATTTTGATGAAAGTATGGAGAAACTAAGAGTTTCGCTCAAACGAGAGAGTTTTCTCAAGTGAAGGAGTCTTCATGAGATGAGGGAAATAATATATTAAAATAAAACAACGGAAGAGGGGGACCGGACGGCCGGTGGGACCCGGTCCCACGCCTTTTGTTTATTTTATTTAATATTATTTTCCTTTATAAGTTCCTCGTTCGTCCATAATTTTGAATGCTCGTTCGTGCGTTTGGGTGTTCGTTCATGCATTATTTTCAAGTACACTTGCACCATTTTCTCGAGGCTTACTTGGTGATGGCCCAGACGCTCGAATGTTGAATATTTATTACTAATTCATGAAATTCAGCGGAGAATGATTCATGAAACAGAGTAATAAAATGAGTTGAGTATCTATTACTAATCCATTGAATCCATCTGGGGATTCAGGGAACAGAGTAATGAGATAAAATGGTTAGATACTACTAATCCATGGAATCCAGCTTAGGATCAGCCATGGAACGGAGTAATGAGATAGAATAGATTATTTTTTAGGAATTCAGTTGATGAATGACACGCTAGAATTAATCTATTTGCATAATTGAGATATGAGATAATTGAAGCATCATACTCGTTCTGAGGGGGTGTATAGTCAAGGAATAACAAGCGGCATCCTGAAGGCGTTAAGCTTTCTAACAAACATTATGTCTAGGAGCGGCCCAATCATTTGATTCTATATAGAGGTGATGATGAAATGTGTGAAGCATCGAGCGCTCAGCTGGGAGGCCTTTCGAGAAACATATTCATCATAGCTCTGAGAGGAATATTCTCTCATTCAGAGATTGTAAAACAATTCACGGATTATACAATATGAATCATTACATACATTCCTGAATCTGGGTCAGAAACATACAGTATCATGATTTTACGATTTTATCCCTTGCTGAAAATCCACCATCAACAGGTCTTAAACGTGTTTTCCTACTCTGATACCAATTGAAAAAGTGGGAGTCTAACAACCATAGCCAATATTTTTCTTAGCAATCTGTATGGACAAACTCCAATATAATTCCAAGAGAATCAACTAGACATTCAGACTCAGTCTATGGAAATATATCCAAGAGTTGTATCTGTGTTTCACAATGTAATCAGCAAATCAAGCAGATAGAAATCCGCGAGCCTGATTAATATGTAAAATAACTTGAACAGTACCAAAGACCAATATTCAAGTGTCAATCAATATAATCAACAACCAAAGGTTGGATTCTCAATTGATTGAACTTACGCACAACCTGTGATATTTTAATTATATAAACAAATATAATGCGAAAAAGAAATAACACAGACATCAGAATTTTTTTTAATGAGGAAACTGCAAATGCAGGACCTAGTCCAGATCTGAACACCACACTATATTAAGCCGCTACAGACACTAGCTAACTCCAAGTTAACTTCGGACTGGAATGTAGTTGAGACCTTACCTATCTCACACTGATCAAGGTACAGTTGTGCTCCTTACGTATCTGAATCCCAATAGGACTTTATGCACTTGATTCCCTTAGATGATCTCACCCATAACTAAGAGTTGATACGACCCAAATTCAAAGACTTGATAAACCAATATGTCTTGCACAGAAAAGTCTATTATATAGATAAATCAGTCTCCCGCAGATAAACCTATGAGTTTTGTTCCGTCTTTTGATAAATCAAGGTGAACATGAACCAATTGATATACTGGACTTATATTCCCGAAGATCAGCCTAAAAATATCAATCACCTCACAATAATCTTAATTATATGGTAGCGAAACAAGATATTGTGGAATCACAAACTAAGAGACGAAGATATTTGTGACTACTTTTTATCTTGCATATCGGAGATAAAATCTCGAGAAAATCTTAGATAAGATTGTACTCAATCACGATAGAAATAACAAGATCAGAACACTCAACTACTAGAGAAAATAGTTGGGTTTAGCTTCACAATCCCAATGAAGTCTTTAAGTCGTTAACCTACAGGGTTTCGTGAAAAACCTAAGGTTAAAGGAGAATCAACTCTAGTCGCAACTAGTATCACACATGAGGTGTGGGGATTTGGTTTCCCAGTTGATATATTTCTCCTTTATATAGTCTTCAAATCAGGGTTTGCAATCATTATTACGTTGGTAACAAAGCATTCAATATTCAGTATTAGATGAAAACCTGATTAGACTCAAGCTAATATCTTTCAACCGTTAGATCGAACTTAGCTTGTTACACACAAATGACAAGTGACTTCATTTATATATGAGTAACCGTACCCAAACCTGTGCACCTTTGTTGGATCAACAATAGTTAACCGAAGTTAGCCATATGAACATTTTCATATCAACCTTATTCATCTTAACCATAACTAGTTCAAATGACTCAAATGAAACTAGTTCTAGAGTTGTTCAATTGCTTATATTCTCATAGAAGGATACAAGACACAATTGAAGAAAAACCAATTTTGATTCACTCGAACTAAGTCATAATCATTATAGCCACGGTTTGCAAAAGATTACATTCCTTATTAAATAAATGTATTAGATCATGAACAAACCGATTTTAGAACATTATCCACTAGGTATGCAAACGGGTATGCATACCATAGTGGCTGGACTAAGTTTGGGTTCCGCCAGTATGCGAACTGGTATGCATACCTTCCAAACTCAGCAGAAATTCCCGGACCCGAACCTCACGCCAGTACGCATATCGGTATGCGTACAAGGTTCCCGGACTTCACTAAACCAACCAGTACGCATACGGGTATGCATACCATGGATCCTAGACTTGGATTACATATATGAAGGTACCAATACTACGCTTAAATCCAATTGTTCTAAACTCTCATTTCAACCATTGAAACATTCTCGGATGACGACAATAACTCTCTCACACTATTAGCTTCAAAGTAATTTTTAGGTGATCGAATGATCAATACGAAATATTCCGAGTCTACATAAATTGACTGTCTCACACAAATAAAGTAAGATGTTACCAGGTGATTTTCACATGATCATCTTTTGACTTTCGTCAAGAATATAAGATAAATTTGGTTAAAGCAAAAGCTTACCAACACATATTTCGAGAAATATGTAAACGAGTTAAACTCAGCTCGAAATATCAAATGTGTATAATTGAAGTCTATATAGCTATACGACTTTTATCTCAAATAAGAGATAGAGTGGATAGACTTTTGATTGATGGATGAGTTCTAGTTTCCACATACCTTTTGTTGATGAAGTTCTACAATCTCCCCTTAGTAGTTCTTCGTATTCAATAGATAAACACCGTGAAGTCTAATGCTCAACTACACTTTCTATCATAATCCGAGACTTAGCTACAAGTAGACTAGAAATCAAGACTTATAGTTCTGGAAACTAAACTTGACAACAATCTTGAGATAGCAATGCTTGCGAGTTCGACCGAGCAGTGCTCTAACAATAACCTTCAGATCATATTTGAAGGTAACATATCAGAAAAGAAAGTTATACTTCAAACTCTCACTTCTGATTAGGAAAACCTTCGAATGGATGATGACGACACTTTTGAAGAGTTTTATATTAAACTCTCTGAGATAGTTGGTGAGCGTCGTTTACTCAACAAAATAAAAATATATTTCCCACTAATTAAATATAATATAGCGGTAGTAAGAGATCGTTCCCACGAAGAGTAATGCAATTGATATGTTATCTAAATCGGTGAAAATATAAAAGAAGGATAAAAAGATAAAGATATTGAAGAAATCCTTCGCAGTTACTAACCGTTAACTCAACATTGTACCCGTTTATCTCTTGTTAGACTCAATTGTCACTAACTGTAGGAAAGCAGGTACGCTTAGCAATACCCAAAAACTCCTTGCATCACCGGATACGGAAGCGCTCGACTACCAGATTCTATTCAAAAGAACCACCTTGACATGGAAGCACTCGACTACAATATGTAATTCCCAGAACGCATTAAGATTTGTGAATTTAGGTTTGATCCCAGCAGTAAAACTCGGTACGCTCGGTCCACTTACTGGTGTTGTCTTTACTCGCAATTGCTCCATAGAATCCCTATGTAAGGTATTGCGATTTCTACTTGTGTAGGAGATGAGAGACAATTACGGGTCGACTCAACTCTCTACTAGCATTAGAATGATTAATGAACTAATCTGGTTGCGCACCCAAACCAATCTAAGAACCAATCATAAACCTTCGATATAGTAAAAACAATCCACAATGAATCAATTTAAAACTTGAAACAAACTTGCAAATAATTGAGCTTCACAATTAGAACTTTGAATTCATCCTTACAATAAAAGAATATAGAAAAGAGATAGTTCTCCCCCTAAGGGGGAGAAAAACAGTGAAAAGAATATATGTGTCAAGAAGATATATAGATTAAGATTATGCCTAGGGTTCTCTATATATAGAGTTTTGTAACCTCCTTCTTAAGAAACTAGAAAACCTAGCAAAAATAGGAAAGTGCACCTCCTCTTGAAGAAACTAGAAAACCTAGCAAAAATAGGATAGTGCACCTCCTTAATGTCCCGTGCATAACGCCCGGTCGAAAAGGTTGCCAAACTCTGGCCAAAATTCCCCAAATAAGTCACGGCCAAAGCTGGTCGTGATAATCTTCAATCAGTCCAATGGGCCTAGGTTGCTTGCGTATGAACAAAGTAGTTTAGGCAGACTAATGGGCCTCGCCCATTAACAGTATAGTCCAGCCCACCTAAATTCATTCAACTGTCAGTTCTATGGAACTGACAGTATACCCTCCATTAATGGCAGCAAACTCTGCCTAGAGCTCGACCTTCCATCTCTCAACTTCTTCTTTATTGTTAGACAGTTAGCCATAACTCACAGACCACAACATCACATTCGCTGCCATTCTTCGCGTCATCATTATTACTGCCATCGAACTCTCGAGTTCAACTCCATTAATAGCAAACTCAAGTTCACCGCTCACCATCATTCTCTGCCTCAAGACCCATTTCAAACACAACCCATTCTCTGCTCCATTCAATTGCACAATGATATCATTCTCCAACGGCATTATAGTTCCACCTTCTACATCCACAGTAGCAACTCAAGTCTACTTCCGTCGGTGACCGATCAGTCACCATTCACAGAACTCACCATGCACAATAACGTAACAGCACCATGCAGTCCATCGGTACCAGCCATCTCTATCTCATGCTTCACTGATAACAACACCATCAGGCATCAGCCACCACTCTTCTCGTCACTGAACTCCAACTCCATAACTGCCAAACTTCATCGATTGTCAGAAACCATCAGTGCCATGCTTAGGTTCTCCTCGATCAACGAACAACCACTATTTTCTCGAGCTCCAAAACTGCATTCATCCAAAATATTCCGCCATGCATTCTTTACTGTGCCAATAGCTACAGCAAACGTTACAACTCCACAGACTCGAGCTCCTTCATTTCCCATCGGCAGCAGCTCCTCATTGCCATAACTGCATTCGATCCACAGCAGCGATCATAGCCTCCAACTCTTCCAAGCTCGAACTCAATTACCCTGTATACTCTCATATGATCTCAAGCCACAGCACTAATCGCCCTATCCCACAGCGACAACGCCACTCCTCAGCATCCCTATAACCATCACCGAAGTGGCATTAGCTTCAAGTTCGACCTTCCATCTGTTACCAGCCATTCTCGTCACTGCCATCAACACCACAGACCCATTAATCAACTTCTTTGCAGCTCATCGATTACCTCCAGTTCCATACAGAAACGAGTATCTTCAGTCCGTTGCATGAATCACATTAAATCACTGCCAAGAGTAACCAGGCTTCACTGGTTTAAACTGTTGCTCTTAATGGGCTTGTCTCTTTTTCTTCCACCAAGTGCACCAATTAAGGCCATGTATGGCCAGCTTGGCCCATCACATGTAACCGGGCAGGTGTTAAGCCCATGAGTGCCATCTCTTATAAACACAATGATGTTGTCCTGAACAGCGAGCAACATATTTTGGTTTTTGACTCTGTGCACTAGCTGACACGAGATTCCATACAATGATAATTTCGTCTCTTTTGTGGTCAATAGGACGATTCTTGTTCTTTTCGGGAATAAGCTCCAAAATTCCCATAAAATATAAAAAGAAAGATAATAATACAGTTTCGCAAGAAAACTAGCTAAGAAAGCATAACCAATCGATACTTAGAGAGGTGTTTTTACACACCTATCAATAGTTAATGCTTTTTTCTCTATTGGAACGACTATTTCTGAAAAAGGTATAATGAGCAAAATTCTCAGATCGTTGTCATCTAGATACAAATTGAAGAAGCATGCAATCATATAAGCAAATGATCTTTCAACACTTTCGTAGTGCCCCCAAAGCTAGCAGCTGACTAATCTAAGAGATTAACTAATAAAGGGGCACTAAGGATCTAAATCATATGCTTAAAAATTCAATTAAGAAATTTGCTACAAACTTAACCCAAAAACTATCCCTACTCAGATATATGTATATACAAGAATTCCTCTCAAATGATACATATACAATAGTCATTTGGTTTACAAATAGAATATACAACATAATAAACATAGCCGAAATTAACCAACTAACAGGCTCAACTCCTCGAAGCTTTCGCTACGCAACTCTGAGCTGTCTCTGAAACTGGAAGTGTGAATGAGTGAGAATATCATCCCTAAAAGGGGTGTCCAGTAGGAAAATAACATTTAACTTTAAAGTAATCATTGGAATGATTTGGAAAACAATTCATGTTTTCCCAATTCATAGAAATAAACAATCATGGTATATATAACTAACTCCTTCTTCAAAGCAATGAATTATTGGATGTTAACCAATTCCTTACACATCCAATTGTATACATTGACAATGAAATATATTGGATGTCGACCAATTCCTTACACATCCAATATTATGCATTGATGTCAACCAATTCCTTACACATCAATGTTGGTGTCGACCAATTCCTTACACACCAAAATGAAGGAGCGTATTCTATATACCTTAGATGATAATGTTCATTTCCCAAATAATTCATAAAGACAAACAAGCATTACAACTCCTTTACAAGCAATGGAAAGATTAAAAGAATCAACAGTACTTTCGAAATTTAAATAAAACAATGCATGTAATATACAATTAGGCAATGCATGAATTTGTTAAACATAAACTTTTGTAAAGAAAAACAATAATAATCACAAAAGAGCTAAATGTAAATTCCCACCTCTTTTGATGACAAGCCACGCCTACCTCGAGATCCACGATCCACTGGTTCATCCTTTGAATCGGCCGTTGTTAATAACTAACTGTTAATCATACGATAACTTTAAGAATCTAGCCACAATGGCTCACACAAGAGAAAATACAAGTCTTTCTAATGAATCTAGGTTCATTTATTACCTTACACCTTTTCATTCTCTATCTTTAGTATACTAAGGTTTACTAATTCAATTAGATTGATTTTATAGTCCATCAACTAAATTTTATGAATTACTACAACTTAGTAGAAGGAACCAAAGACTAATTCGGACCATAAGGGTCCAAATCATCAAACTAGGGAAACTAGTCCTAAGCCCAAGTCCTCTAAACATGCCCATTAACTAAGGTCCGGTCCATATGAGTCAACAAACAGTCTCTAATGGTCCAACTGACAATCAAAGTTCAATTAACAGTCAACGTCAAATCAAAGTCTAGGGTCAAGGTCAAGTCAATGGTCAACTGGTCAATGACCCAGTGAGTCAAACTGATTCGACACAGGTTAATAGGGTCAACTCGACTCAGTCAGATAAATTGAGTCAGAAAGGTACATCAATGAGACATCAGACTGAACAACAAGACTCAAGGCTAAAGCCTTTGCATATGCCAGAACCATTGCTCAGGCCAAAGAATAATAAAGCACAAACATGGTACAATACACCAAAACTCTTAACTCTTCAATACTAACTTCTTTTTCATTACTTCAATTTACCAGATCATACAAATTCATCTGGACCATTTCAAAACATGCATTCAATGCATATAAACTTCAAAACTTATTCACAAAAATAAGCTCAAATTACCTGCAATTGCAGCTCTAAGCTCCTACAGGAGAGATTCAACTCCACACACTCATCTAATCCTCAGTCCAATACTTCAGTCACCACATCTCAGCTTATCCTCTGCAATAGCAGTAGCTGAAAGCTCTCAAAGAAATACCAACTGTGATTCTACAAACACCTCTCCCACATCTTTCCACTCTTCTAACTCAACACATACCAATATGACTCCAATTCCATTTACACACCACCTGCACAATCAAACTCCAACAACTATAACACCAGCCAACCCTGCACCTCAATTTTCTATTCTAAAAAAAAACTCAATTATTGTATCCAAATATCTACAACTTCATTCATCACAGTAATCACCATAACCCAACTTAGTTACCTGTAGGTCTCACTCATAACTTAATCTCAATTACATTACATCTTCAAAAATAACTCATAACTCGTAAGCTCATTAATAAAAATAAGCAAATGTTACTAACTCGACTAAGAAGAATGGTTACCTCAAAACAGATTCTCTCAACCAAACTGAAATAAATAGCTTTACCAAGTTACTGAGAAGGCAATTACCTCAAACTATCTTTGCTCAAACAACAACCATTGATAATTCCATCACTTTCTTAATAATAGGATAAAGCCATTGCTTCATTAACAGTTTCTATTCATCATCCTCTATTGAACTTCAGATTCACAATTTCAAAACCCTAACTATACAATTATACTACCAATCTCAAGTAATTTTTCAACCTTGAACATAATTCATGACAAACCCATCTCTAATCTGTCACCTAAACCCTCGATTTCATCTTCCAGTTCTTCATTTGTGTTTCCCCCAAACCCTAAGTTCATTGATTCATCTTTTTTTCTTCAACAAAAACTTCGACTCCTCCATTATTTAAACATCTCCATCGCCGAGTTACTTCATTCAAAACTGAATCTCGTGGTATTGTTCTCCATCATCATCTCTCTGAAACCTTAGAATAATTCTCAACCTTGTTTAGAAACCCTAACCCATCAATTTCTTATCAAATAAACTCCGGAAATTCAATTAAATAACAACCATTTTTATTCTTCATCACCAAGCAATCAAATCCATCTTCAATTACCCAATTCTTCTATGACCGAAACCCTAAACTCAAACCTAAACTTCTTAATTCTCTCTAGATACCATTCTCTTCTTCTTCTCATAATAAACCGAAAACACCACCACCACCATCACTTGATTCTTGGTTAATCTCTTCTTATCTCGATCTCAAAATTACTAATTTGATTACTCAACCATCTCACGACCGAAGAACAGGAGAAAACAGAGAAAAGAAGAAGAAAGAGAAAGAATGAGCTTATCTGCTCGACTGGTTCTGATAAGGCCAATGATAAATGATAAAGGCACCCGATAAATGGATAAAGGCAGCCAGACGGTTATGATGAGAAATGACAATTTTACCTTTCGTACATATCTGATGATTACTTCTTCATCTGGTATCGGATTGACACGTTCGAGTAATCCATTCCACGTAACTCTTCGAGTGCTATCCAATATTACTAGTTTCGTATCTAAATCATTGTTAGATTAATTTCTATTAATTAAAATCTATATCAACTAATCGAATCCTTAGCGGGTAATTCGTCTCTTAATCGTCCCTTGATCAACTCTTGATCGGTCTAATAGCGTTGACGAGATTGAGGGTCTTTACAACTTTCACGAAGCATATTCGTTGGAAAGTTAAAGGTTTTTTTTTATCATGAATCACAATCTATTCAAACTAAAGGAATTTATTTTAAAGCTGAAATGTTTCCAAAAGCTCATGTGGAGAAAAATAAATTGATGGATGATTCTGACGAACTGACTGCAGAAAATTCTGATGATGAGATTGAACAGTCATTATCATTAATCACTAGACAGTTTTGAGACCTCTTAAAAAAGAGAAATAAGATATTTATAAAAGATACTCATCGATCTTCTCGACCCCATGACCGAGTTCGTGTCAAGAACAAAAAGGATCAAGAATAAGATGATGAATATCAGCCTCAGCGCTTTAAGTGTAAAGGTTTTTTTCATATGGCTAAAGACTGTCTTAATCTTATGAAGTACATTGGAAGCAAGGTACTAGTTGTAACTCTATAAGAGACCTCTGATTCATATGGACAAACGAGGAAACCTGTGCAAAATAGGGAGAAAAATAATATCAATCAATAAAATAATAAACAGGCGCCTAAGGGAACCGGGCCCACCGGCCGGCCAGTAATATCGCCATGGCCGGTCCCACACCTCTTTCTATTATTTTGTTATTTTTCCTTATCTAATGAAGACTCCTTCATTTGAGCAAACTCCCTAGTTTGAGAAAAACTCTTAGTTTCTCCATGTTTTCCTTCAAACGATGAAAAAATAGTAAAAAATAAGGAAAGGTGTCATGGGACAGGGCCACCTAGTCGGCCGGCCATGCCCTAGCCATGACCGGTCCCACACCTTACAATTCCTTATTTTCTAATATTATTATTTCCTTCATCTCATGATACTCCATCGTTTGAGGAAAAACCCTAGTTTTTCAATATTTTCTCAAACATTGCTCAAACCATGAAAAAGCTAAAAAGTCAAATGGTTACATGACCGACTAGGCTTCTCACGTTAAAAACTAAAATATTATTATTTTAATATTCTCAAAATATTGGTCGCACGAGCAAAGTTCTACTTTCTCATTTGAGCAAAATTGAGAGTTTCAGTCAAGATCAAACTCTTCTGAAAATCCAAAATATTGCTCAAACGCGAACCTGAAAATACCAAAACTCTCAGGACTAAGACACGGATAGTATGGTGACACTAGCATTGCACCCTAACCGACCAAGGTCGGCCCTTAGGTTTGCAAGGAGCCAGTCCCACACTCTTTCATAATTTTGACCTAATTAGCTCTCAACAGTTCATATTGGGTTCAAACTCTTTCCAACCAACTTGGAATTTGCTCAATCAACCATCAGATGGTCCCACGACCACCAAGGGACGGTCCCATGACCCCTTGGTCGTTCCATCATCTCTCCATAATTAGGTTTTATTACCTAATGCTCAGACGAGCACTATTTTAATAAATGATTAAACCAGCATTTGATTATTTTTTTATCCTTTCACCAACTGGACAACAAAGGACTTTGGTGCATGCTCACTCGAGCACCTGGGTGCTACATGGTCGTCCATCATCCCATGCAGCCGGTCCCTCCTTCACTCAGTGATTGATTCTCAGTAAATTATCAATTGACCAACAATCGATCAAAATTAGGGTTTCGAATTGAATGCTCTGCAAATCATAATTTTGAGCAAGTTTAAAAACTAAGAATTTTATGTTGATTAATTATATAATATTCGGTCCAGCTACTAATATTTTAATATTTTATTTGGTCATGTTACCAATAATTCATCAAATGAGAAATATTTGCTCATACGAGCAATATTTGCTCAGACGAAGGAATATTAATTCAACTATCAATATTCAGTAATTCATCAAATGAATAGTATTTGCTCATACGAGCAAAATTTGCTTAGACAAGGAATATTGATTCGACTATGAATATTCAGTAATTCATCAATGAGCAACATTTGCTCAGACGAAGGAATATTGATTCAACTATTAATATTCAATAATTCATCAAATGAGCAATATTTTCTTAGATGAGCAATATTTGCACAGACAAAGGAATATTGATTCAACTATCAATATTCAGTAATTCATCAAATGAGGAATATTTGCTCATACGAGCAATATTTGCTCAGACAAGGAATATTGATTTAACTATCAATATTCATTAATTCATCAAATGAGCAGTATTTGCTCAGACGAGTAATATTTGCTTAGACGAGGAATATTGATTCAACTATCAATATTCAGTAATTCAATAATTCATCAGACGAGCAATATCTGCTCAGACTATCAATATTCATCATGATGATCCAGTTATCAACGTTCATTCGAGAACTATACGTCCCAGCAGACATGTTCAATCCATGAATCCTAGAGCATTAGGCAATCATGCTCAACTGAATAGTACTTAGACTCATCGTCTAATCAAGTCAATGACTGACTAATCAAATATACGTCTGCCTTGCAGACTCCACGCTCATGAGACATTAATCACGTCACATGGGGGATATTAATCAGGGTTTTGGTCTGGCGGCCTACAACACGAGTGTTCATCCATGATGATAAATGTGAGTAAGTCGTGCAAGTGGTTGAGGAAGTTAGCAAAGTAGTGGGTGGACGATCAACCCAGTCTCCGCACGACATGGAACTGGTTTTATACCACGATCTCTCACTTTCCCACTTTTTCACTCAAACAACCGTCACACTTACTGGAGATCAATGTGTCCATGTTCTAGTAATATAAATAAGTTCTCTGAATTCATGATTAACAACAGAACAGATATACGAAAATTACACAACAATTCTCTTATGAACAATCACTCTCAACATAACAGAATTCAAACTTATTCAAACCCTGTAGTTTCTTTGAAGAAACCTACAATATATTCATAATCCTTGATCACCATTGATCTCACATAATTCTCAGCCTCCCTCCAACAGATCGACCCCTTTCCCTCTTTGTGACCAAATTAACTCTGGAACGACCATTTCTTGGTTTAAGATGGAGTCTTACAGATTTATCTCTCGAACTCAAAGCACTCCCTTGCAATGCATCTGTTTGAGGTTAGGCAGTTTTCTCGGTTTAGGAGCCTCCATCCGCACGGTCGTCTCTCCACTTCCTGAAAAACCAGCAAATCGTTTTCCCCATCAAAAATACCATCTCATGGTGTTAGAGCATAGCTCGGTTGAACCCACTAAGCGTTGGTATGTCAAGTTTGGTTGTCATATTTAGTGAGCCAAAACTCATTAAGAGTCGCTTGATTTAAATGTACTAGAGTCAACTTCGTATAAGTTATCTTGAAAGTATTAGGATGAGACATTACAAGTATTACGAAGACTTGAAGAAGTGAAGAAGTACGGAGCTACAACCACAACATTATCCTTCCACTTGAGGTTAGTGATATTTGACTTTAACTGTTTTATTCCTTAACGTATCATTCAAATCGTGCATATTGAAAACATAAAACTGCGAAGCATGAACACTCTAGATAAACATAGTATTAATGAATACAATATGAGGTTTATCTCTTAACCATTAAACTTTGTATATAAGACATCAACATAATCGTATGAATGTTATTGTGATTATGTATGGGTATGAGGTGAGGATTTCATCCTAGGAAATAATGTTTTTACATGTGTTTTAAGGAAGTAAGTTCATGATATGTGTTGTGAACCGAAAAGGAAATCTCCAGGCGTTATTGGGGTTGTTCTTCAATGCATATCTTATGAACGACCAATATGTGTGATTAGTATAACCTCTCTTGACTTGTTTGTGTTCTTAGTAAAACTATTCACATGAGGCCTGACTTATGTATTGGTATGACTTTTATTAGTGAAACCGATCTTAAGTAATCACCTGGGGTATGATCAGGTTTGTGTGTGTCTGGCCAAATTTGGGAAAGGGGAACCGATCCTAGTAAGAGGTGCAGTATATCACAAGGGGAACCGATCCTTGTATGAGGTACATCAAGGTTTATAGAAGAAAGGGGAACCGATCCTATGAACATGTGTAACACATTTTTAGGCAAAGGGGAACCGATCCTATGAACATGTGCACCACATACAAGTTACATACCAAATATATGTGGGGAACCGATCCTAGTACCTAGTCATCCGAATCTTTGGTAAGCTAGTGTGACTATGCACAGTACTCACATGGAGGTAGAACTGAAAACTTGTTTTGGTAGAAACGTTACACCCATGACTTGTGATTGAGTATTACTTGATCAATCACATAGTTCTTGAAAGTCAGATGAACCAATTATAAACTTGTTTGGAAGTGTGGTAAATCGGTTTCAAGTGAGTAAGTATGAAAAAGGAATTACAAGAGGAAAGATGTCGACATGCTTTGAACACGCGCATTAATGTGTATCTTTTATTGTTCAAAGATATTCCTTAACAACTAAGAAGGAAGGAAATCCCAAGATCGAATTTAAATAAGTTAAGAATCTTTTAATTAAGGTTTTTAATTATACATGGAAAATAAGAATAATGTACATTTGCTAGTTAAAGATTTTCCAAGGAGATTTCGATCATAAATTTGGACAGTGCATTCTAAAAAATTATGAAAACCGAATTTGGGAAATATTGAATATCTTGAGAATATTTTCGGTTTTGGAAATTCCTTGGTGTCCAAACTTCCTTGTCTATAGATACTTTGAGTTTGCATTTCTAGCAAACTAATCCTCCGTGACAGTAAACTTCCTCGGTTGTACTGTTACTGTGGAAGCCGCCTATTCAGAGAGGAGAGTAACCTAATTAGGCGAAATCTCTTACGGCCACTTAGTTTAAAGTCTTCTTTGGGA
Source organism: Papaver bracteatum (assembly GCA_023529315.1). Lineage (NCBI taxonomy): Eukaryota > Viridiplantae > Streptophyta > Magnoliopsida > Ranunculales > Papaveraceae > Papaver > Papaver bracteatum. The sequence continues at coordinate 191,071 of JAJJWX010003977.1, read as the reverse complement.
TTGAGAAGCTCTAGTGCGTACCGTTGGTGGGAAACTAGATAATTTCTGTTTATCTTTAGTTTTCATATTGATTTGATTGACTAATGGTGGTTGAACTTTGATTGCACCTAATTTGTTTATTCTTAGGAATCTTCTCTTCTGATATAAGTGTAGATGGTGGATTTTCGACAACGGCTAAAATCATAAACCCATAATTGTATGTACTCCTGATCCAACAATTAGATGAGTATTGAGTCTCATATATCTTATCGAAAGCATGAAAGCTCATGCCACAAGAATCTCTGACTGAGAATACTGTATCTTAGAGTATATGCAGATATGTAGTCTCTCAGCTGAGGCAACGGCATATCTCGTGAATACTTCATAATTTTAGTAATTACTTTTATATAGAATTGAAAGATTGGACGGCTCCTAGATAGACAGCTTGCCTGCTAGTATAGAGCGATAACGTCTTCAGGATGTAACAATGTTTTTCCTCACTATATAAAAGAAAATATGACGCTTCAACAAGCTCATATCACTCAATTCCTGAATAATTAATGCTCGTACTAGTATAGAGCCATCAATTAATTATTCTTAAAATCATTAGATTCATTAACTGAATCCCTGGAAAATATTCAATGTTTTTCATAATATTTTGTTACTTCAATTTATGGTTCTTCCCAGCAGAATTCCATGGGTTAGTAATAAATATTCAACACACGAGCCTCTGAGATACCTTCGAGTAAGCCCCGACCAAAATGGTGCAGATGTACTCGACAATAATGCATTAACAAACACCTGAATGAACGAATGAGTATTTCAAAATACGACGAGACAATGAACCTATGCAAAATAGGAAAGAAAATAATAAATAATAAAATATTAACCAAGACACTGAGGGACTGGGACCACCGGCCGGCCGATCATGTGGTGAGCGTCGTTTACTCAACAAAATAAAAATATATTTCCCACTAATTAAATATAATATATCGGTAGCAAGAGATCGTTCCCACGAAGAGTAATGCAATTGTTATGTTATCTAAATCGACGAAAATAATAAAGAAGGATAAAAAGAAAAAGATATTGAAGAAATCCTTCGCAGTTACTAACCGTTAACTCAACATTGTACTCGTTTTTCTCTTGTTAGAAGCAATTGTCACCAATCGTAGGAAAGCAGGTACGCTTAGCAATCCCCAAAAACTCCTTATATCACCGGATACGGAAGCGCTCGACTACCGGATTCTATTCAAAAGAACCACCTTGACACGGAAGCGCTCGACTACAAGATGTAATTCCCAGAACGCATTAATATTTGTGAATTTAGGTTTGATCCCAGCAGTAAAACTCGGTACGCTCGGTCCACTTACTGGTGTTGCTTTTACTCGCAATTGCTCCACAGAATCCCTCCGTAAGGTCTTGCGATTTCTACTTGTGTAGGAGATAAGAGACAATTACGGGTCGACTCAAATCTCTACTAGCATTAGAATGATTAATAGGCTAATCTGGTTGCGCACCCAAACCAATCTAAGAACCAATCATAAACCTTCGATATGGTAAAAACAATCCACAATGAATCAATTTAAAACTTGAAACAAACTTGCAAAATAATTGAGCTTCACATTAGAAATTTGAATTCATCCTTACAATAAAAAGAATAGAAAAGAGATAGTTCTCCCCCTAAGGGGGAGAAAAACGGTGAAAATAAGATATGTGTAAAGAAGATATTATGATATGATTTAAAATTCTGCCTAGGGTTCTCTATATATAGAGTTTTGTAACCTCCTCCTACAGAAAACTAGAAAACCTAGCAAAAATAGGAGAGTGTACCTCCTTAGCCCCGTGCATAACCACGTGCAAACTGGGTTTCCAAACTCTGGCAAAATTCATCAAATATCGTTCACAACCAAGTCTGTCCATGCAAACACGCGTCCAAAGCTGCTCAAACTGAGCCACGGCAAAAGCTTCTCATCAAAGTCGTCTAAAACAAAGCCCAGCCCATTTATCCTCACAACTATCAGTCACGGGATGCTGACAAGCCCAGCCCGTTATCATCATTTAATTTCACTCAAGTCAGTCCGCAGAACTGATCATTCAAACTCCATTCTCTCTGTAACTTCTTCTCAACTCCCATACAAATCCGAGCACAAGATTCTTCACCGCCAAGCTCCGTTCACAGCACTTGAAACTCACTTTCCATTCATTGGTTATGGCAGCATTGAATTGTTAGAACTCCATATCACAAACCCATGTGTTTAATCCAATTCGTTGACTCAATGATGTCCCCTCGAACTCCACAGTTAGCTCATCGTACACCGTCAACCATGAACAGCATCTCTCCATCACCTCCTTCCCACCACTGAGTTCTGTGGCAACATCATTGAACTACTACAGCTCAGTCCCACGACCATCAGCCAACATCAATCATCCCTCTCTCAATTCAGTGCCATGCATCATCTTTCAGTCTCGTCACAACCACCTACCCTTAAGTCCATCTTCTCATGGATGCAGCAGCCACCAGTTCATTGCTGCCAAACTCATTGTGAACACGCAAATCACGTAGGCATCAACGTGTCCACAACCAATCTTCGCATGTACAGAGTGCATGCATTAAAGTACGAATATATTGTGAGATGCTGGGATAGATGTTGATTCATTGATTCTAAACCCCACGGGTTTTTCATGATCTCCTCAACATCCATAACGACAGATCTAAGAGATGCATACAAATATTAGGGTAGATCAACACGAAATGTAAATAAGACAAAGATTTATGTGGTTCGGCTCTAAGGCCTACATCCACAGGTCTGAGGGTGATTCACTATGATGGTAAAAGATTACAAGATTAGTCGAAAGACTTTGGGTCATCATGGAACCCGAAGGTTAACGCTCATACTTACTCTTCTCTCTAATTGTTCCCCCTCTCTCTCCAATTGTTCGACCCCCTTCCATGTAAAAGGAAGGGTCATATATATAGCTCTTCTACGTGGGTCCCTTAGAAATGGGCTGTTATAATTTTATCTTCTTGTGCTTTGTGCATAGTCCGCGGACCTCTTGGTCATCCCGCGGCTTCTATGCTTCCTAAGATCATCACGCTGACCAATCTTTCTCTCTCTCTTCCTAAGACTGGGAAAGAGCTGTTGTATCCTTATCTTCTTGTGTTATGTGCATAGTCCGCGGACCTCCCTGTCATCCCGCGGCTTCTATTATTCCTGCGCTCATCACGCTGTCCTGCCTTTGTTCTTGTCGTCGGTCCAACCGGCACATGTCCTTCACGCCAGGCGGTGTCAGTCCTTCCCTGTCGCGTCTGTCAGTGGGGCTTCACCTAGCCATTGATCACATCTTGCCTCGTGAGGGGGTAAAGTGTAATAGGTAAGTTCTTTGGTGCTACGTGGGTATACCTTCCCTTGATGATCCTTCATCTTCGATCGCTTATCTTGACAGATGGTGCACTATCTAGACCCACGGATGATCCTGTGTGTCGCCCACCTTTGTGACGTGGCTTCCACGTGGGGATGCTAGTACACGTGGTGAGGGAGGTAAATAAGTGTATCTACAATTTGCCCCTCTTCTTGTGACTAGGCGCCAGCTATAGTTGGAAGAAGAACCGTGTGATATGTTTTTATCTCCCTCCTCATAACTTCTCCTAAAAAGGAGTTATTTGAATTTATTGTGCACGTTTCCCCTACATGTCATGACTGCCCATTGGGTAGTGGGCGGTTTCTTCTGGCGACATAAAAGAGGAGAGAATGATGGAATGTGAGTTAAACTCACATTCTCTGTTTTATTCTCTGCCCCATTTTCTTCTTTACCCTCTTAACTTCTTCTGCTACCATTACTGTTGCTTCTTCTACTGTTTCCGTCGTTGTTGCTGTTGCTTCCGCTGCTGCTGTTGTTGCTGCCGTCGCTGCTGCTTCGTACAACTATTGAGGTTCAGGTAGGGTTTTTGTCTTGTTTGTTCGCCATTTTTGTTCTTGTGGAGTTTTTGATTTTGTGGTGATGAATCGTGATGGGTTTTAATCCCATGCATGTCATGGAATCGAAGATTGCCCCTGCTGAACTGGGTGTTTTACTGGCTACGTTTTGATCCTTTTTGAGTGGGGTAATGAATTCAGAATTTAATCGGCGGCTGGTGAAACTTAGGGTTTTCTTCGTGTTCTTCACTGTTCTTGAGATTTCCTCGTTTTTGATCTTCCTTGACTGACTAGTCCTCCTATTTGTGTTTGTGTTCGCAGATATGTAGGATTATCCGCGAGTACCTTATCAAACTCCTCCGCCGAGTCCTCATAGATCTCCTCGGGGAGATTCTCACATCAGGGAAGGGGCTTCTCCTTCCTCTGCTCAGGGTAACCCTCGGGATAGGCGTCTATCCTCGCCTTCTAGCCAGAGGCCTCTGTTCCAAAGAGGTGATCCGCCCCGGGGGTCGAAATACGCCTCGAGCCGTCCTAGAGATGAGTCTTCTAAGAGGCAGCAGACTCCGCGCACTGAACTCTTAAATGTGCAGCCTCTTCATACCATGCCTCCTTTGCAGGCTAATCTTCCTCCGTCTTCATCTGTGCCTAGCTCAGGCAGAACAACTAAGAATCAGCCCGCGAAGAGGAAGGCCTCAGAGATGGAGTCTTTGGGAGACGTGGTTCCTCCTAAGAAGAAGGTAGCATATTCTGCGGAATATGTTGCGGGGGATGCTTATGAAGATGACTCTGCTGTCACATTTCGTCCCCTACCCATGGGTAATAAGAAGTTCACTTTAAGGCACATAGATCTTGAAGCCTTCAAAGTGAAGCACGGTCTTCAGCACTTCCAAGTGAGTTTATATGCCCCTGATAAAGACAACTTACGAGATGGTTGTTAATTATCAGTACGATGCTTTTCATCTGTTGACGACCGTGGGCGCTTTTGAGGCTGGTCTGATGTTGCCTTTATATAAAGCTGGTGATGATTTCTATTACCGGGTCTTATCTAGCCGCGGTACTGCTAAGAAGAGCCATAACCGTGGGGTGCAAAGAATTGACGGGAAATTACCTTCGTCATCTCCGAGAGTGCTATCTTCGTAGCAAGGGGCAAACGATGATGACCTGCTATGCTCCCAACTTAGAAGAGGAGAAAGGGTGGTATACTCCTGAAAACTTTAACAAATCCTTTGGAGATTATGTTAACAGGAAGACGCGCAAGCCGTGGTCTGTGAATCTGCGGAATATTGCTCTGTTAAGGGGAAATTCGCCTCTTGAGCGAAGTAAGTGACTCCAAGATGGCAAGGATTCCTGGTGCCGAAGGTCTTCCTATTCCTGCTGATGAGAGGATCAAGCGTGATCATGATTACGAATGGTCTTCCACCGTTATTGAGGTTGTTGGTCCGTGGGCCTATGGCTGGGTTCCTGGGCCACATGGTTGGCAACCTAGTGTTGACAGCTCCTACCGCGAAACCTCTCCTTCTCGTTACGCCCATTACTGCCCTTGGCAGATGAGTTTCGAAGGTATGGATTTTGATTACTACCGTGATGTTGATGACGCGGACGAGGAGGGTAACTCCGACGCAAACCCTCTTCCGCGGAATGCTAGTGTTGCTAAGGTATGTTTGTATTCTTCGTATATATGCCCCTTCCTTTTCTTAAGTAATATTGATTATGCCAAGGAAAGGAGATACTCAAGGTTATTTATTATTATGTCCCGCAAGTGGTTAGAAAGAAAAAGATCAACCCCAAGCAATCGTCAAATTCTCCTACTGGAGACTCTACGCAGTTCGAAGATGTGAGCAGTCCAGTGAACGCTGGATAGGATGTGTCCGACGAAGATGAGCGGATTGAGACTTCTCCACCTTTGCAAGAAGGAGATATTTCTGGTGGCGGTGATGGTGGTGTTGGTGATCAAGCCACAGGTGGTGATGGTGGTATTGTTAATGAGGTCGCTGGTGGCGGAGTTGGAGGTGGCGATGGTGGTATTGTTAATGAGGCCGCTGGTGGCGGAGTTGGAGGTGGCGATGGTAATCAAGTCCTCGGTGGTGATGGTGATCAGACCAGTGATGGAGCAAAATCTACTGGGGCTGTGGTCATGGAGGTCGGTCAACAGCAGACAGGCACGGACAAGGGCAAGGGAGTTGCTTTTGTGGCTGGCAGTGGTAAGGACGTGGGTGCTTGTGGTGAGTTTTCTTTTGGTAATACTCTGTCCGGGGATCAGTCTTTTGATATGGTCGCGGCTATGGGACTCGTCTTGGATTTTAGTCTTCTTTCTCCTAGTGATGACTGGGATGTGCTTAAAGGTAGCGGTGGTGGTGGCGCGACAGCTGTGCCTAGTGCTGAGGTTCCTTTGGTTCATCCGGAGGGTTATGGTGGCACCTCCTCCGGTGTTGGGGGTATTTTGACGCAAGGTCAAGCTAGTGCCGCACCTGGTGTGAATCCCTTGGGTTCTCCCTCTGATGATTTCCCGAAATCCTTAATCGCGGATGGTGATGATGCTGTCTTAGGTTGGCTTAGAGAGAAGGGTTTGCTCGTCGTGCCGCATCCTGCCCCTGTGATTGAAGGGGAAAAGAGTTCGGACTCTTTTACTCGCCAGCATATGGAGTCGATCTCTGCGGAGATTGTAGATGTAGAGTGGGATAAGGATCTTGTGGCCAGCGGGGTTGATTTGGTGGTGAATCCTCCTTCTACTGTCGCTGGTATGATGGATGTTGCTGATGGGTACCAGTATAATTATCCTCAGCAGCGACTATTGGAGGTATGTCCCATTCTTCGTAACCCTGCTCTTACTTGGATATGTTATTTGAACTAATTTCTTTTTGATCCGTAGGTGATGAGGAGTGAGTATTGTAACCATACTCTATACCGGCTCTTCAAGGCCAAGTCTCTTAAGCTAGAGGCGAAACTCCGCCACCGTGAAGGAGTGCTTTCGAGCGTCGAAGATGCGGCCTTTGCTAAAGATAGGGAGATAACTGAACTGAGGGATCTTCTTAAGCGCAAGGAACAACATGGCGTGGATGAGGCTGCGCTCCGTTCTGAGCTAGCTTTAGTCAAGGAAAAGTTAGAGGTTGCTGAGCAGAATTCATCGTCCCTTTCAGGTTTGAACCTCCCCTACTTTTTTTTTTTCCGATGTTCCCTATATGTTCTGAGTCGTCTCTTTCTTCCCTCCTCCCGCGGTATTGTCTTCAGTGGGCGGAGTCCATGAATTGATGTGGCTTCGTAGTGAGAGAGTTCTCCAAAAGGGGCGTATTGCTGAGTTAGTTGAGAAACTTAAGAGTGAAGCAGTGAAATGGAATGCTCGCGCGGATGTTCATAACGCTATGGCCGAAGAATGGCGTCAGACAAAATTTAGTTGGGTAGATTTGCGAAATCGAAATGATCACGATCGTGATTTGCTCAACGGGACTCTCTTATGGACGCGGGATAGGCTCGAGGAAGCCCGTGGCCAGATTTCCGCCCTAGAGGTTAGGCTTAATGATATGGAAGAAGAATTGCGGTGAGCACGTTCTTCTCATCCCTCTGATGTGCGGGATTATATGCGACGTCTTTCCAAGGAGCGAGATGATGCTACGGCGGAATCTGGCGCTCTTAGTAGGGCCTTATCCGCATCTCGAACTGATGTGGCTCGTCAGGCCGAGTATGAGAGGAACTTAGAGGTGACTATGTATCGTCTTAACAAGGGGTTAGAATCGAAGAATGATGAGGTTAACCGATATCATCACTCGAACTCAATTCTTCGAGATGATCTTAGCGCGAGTCAATATGCTCATAATCTCCTGCAGGTAGACTATGATAGGCTTTCGAACGAATATGATTATGCCGCAGAAGCACGAGACTCCGCGGTTAACCGCTGTGAAGGTATATGTCTTCGTTATCGAGTGTGCTTCATGTTGTATTTGTTATTACTCACTTTCTTCTAATATCTGCAGAGCTCCAAGGACAGCTTCAAGCTGCAAATGAAAAATTTGTCGAAGCTCAGGCTAAAATAGTTCAATTGGAAGAGCAGGTTAGCTATCATCGGGGTATGGCTTCGTCTCGAGAGGAAGCGATGAAGCATGCTACTGAGAAAGCGGAGCATCTTTCCATTTCCCTAACTCAAGCCGAGATGAAGAGCGTAGATATAGGCTTCGTGGCGCGTAAGAAGTTGGCGAAGGAGATTAACAGGACTCTTGGTGAGATTGAGCTGGATCTCAAGAAGACCCATGGAATAAGCAAGAATTATACTCGGCGTACCATTCCCAGTCTCCCTTCAGGTTCCTCCGGCCCCTCATCTGGTGGTAGTGTTCCTTCTTCGTTAAAGGAGAAACCAGCAGATGGTGCTCCTTCTCAATAGATCGTAACTAGTATGTTGGGGATTGATCTCAGTTGCTTAATTTTCTTAGCGTTTTTGCTACTTTTCTTGCTAGGTTCGTAATCAACCGCCCTGTAATAGATCAAACTTCAATGTGTAAATCTGAACTTGTATTTTGTTGAAATCGAGTCTATTTTTATAGATCCCTGTTAATATAGTAAGTAATTCCGTAAACTTTGTATTTAAACAGTGCCGTGGATTAGTTCTGAAATCCACGTGAATGGTTGCGTTGTCCACGGGATTGGTTTTGCTATCCGTGGATCTTGATTTGTAAGATCTGATAAATTGTAGTGTTAATGCAATTCCGTAGGTTGGTGTCCTCGGAATCGTCTTGCGACCTGTCACCCCGCTCAGCTAATTCCTGGGCCAAAGGATTACTGAGCGGTGGGGGTCTAGCCGGCGTTCAAGAGTAACGCGGCTTATAATTATTTCTTGGGTATCTCGTTCCTTAGGAAGTCACCCCCTGGTCGTACACTTATAGACGCTTATGGGGGAGTTCAAGAGATGGCATGTGCATGCGTTGTCCGGTTTGTTCCCGGTGTATCGTAGTGAGTATGTTCCGCGCTTTGTGCGGAACATTCACCTTATTGAAGTACCATAATAGTAACTACACACAAGTTTACGTGGTTCATCCCTAGGGCCTACGTCCACGGGGTAACAATAGCATTGACACTTTATTAATATATGGAATGATTTTCAATGTACATTCGTATTCGGTTGTTTCGTTGACCTCTTTGTGTAAGGATAGGTATTGAGTATTCTGAGTAAATTGAAGTGCTTATATGTATATACATGTTTCTCATACGGTGTTGGTTATGGGTATATACATGTTTCTCATACGGTGTTGGTTATGGGTATTGAGCGCATCGAGATGCGTATAGGTAACGAGTAGAGTTGTGTCAATTGAAGATGAAAATTTGTATTGATTGAAAAGTTGAGGCGTGCTATTCTCCATCAGAGATAGAAACATGCGGACTTGTAAGTCAACTTTCTTCTTCTGAAATGCATATGAAGATGATAGATTATGGATAGTATGGTTTGAGGTATTTGGCGTTCCACGGGTGCCTGAGTATTTCCCTTTCAGATTACGCAGGTAGTAGGAGCCATTTCCGGCGACGTCGTGTATCACGTAGGGTCCGCCCCAAGTTGGTGCTAATTTTCCCCACTTCTTTTCTCGCTGGTATTGGGGAATAGTTCTTAACACATACTGGCCCTCTACAAAATTCCTAAGTTTTACTTTCTTGTTATACTCTCTTACTGACTGCGCTGGTAGTTTTCCATTTTCTGTAGTGCGGTCTCTCTTCTTTCTTCGAGGTCATCAAGCTTTTCTAACATCATGTCCGTGGTGAAGTTCTTCTCCCACGCTTCTGTCTTTGTTGTGGGTAGTAGAATTTCCGTGGGAATTATTGCTTCCGCTCCGTATGTGAGTAGAAATGGAGATTCCCAAAGAGCTGATCTTCGAGTTGTCCTGTATGCCCACAGAACGTTATGTAACTGTTCACACCATCGCCCTTTGTACTCGTCTAACTGTTTTTTGAGGATGAGCGCTAGGGTTTTGTTTGTGGCTTCCGCTTGTCCGTTGCTATGCGGGTATATAGGAGTGGACTTGTTTTTCCGAATTTTGAAGGTGTCGAACAGCAAGTCGATCTTTTTTCCTTGTAGTTGTTGACCATTGTCGGAAACTATCTCCGCGGGGATGCCGAACCTGCAAATGATATTTTGAAATATGAAAGTGAAGACGTCTGAATCATGAATCCTCGCAAGTGCCTTGGCTTCTACCCACTTGCTGAAGTAATCCGTAGCCACTATTAGGAATCTTCTTTTCCCGGTTCCTGATACAAGCGGGCCCACAATGTCGATTCCCCACCTTGCGAAGGGCCATGGACTGTCCACCGAATTCAACTTTGTGGCTGGGGCGTGGATTCGCCTGCCAAATCTTTGACATTCCTCACACCTTTTCGCCATTCTAGCCGCGTCTTGGATCATTGTTGGCCAATAGTAACCCTACGTCTTTGCCTTATCTGCAAGCGATCTCATTCCGCTGTGATTTCCTGCATATCCTCTATGGATATCTTTCAAGATGCCGTGTCCTTCGGATCGGGAAAAACAACGACGAAGTGGCCCTAGGAATGATTTTCTGTATAAGGTTCCGTCTCTTAGCTCATACATCCCTGCTCTGGATTGTATTTTCCTAGCTTGTTTGGTGTCCTGGGGTAGCTTCCCTTCTTGGAGGAAGGAGTGGATTCCGAGTCTCCAATCCTCTTCCCGACTGTAATCGTCGTCCGCATCTGCTTGTTGCATTATATCGTCGTCTTGGAATTCTTCGAATATGAGCTCTCCGATATCCTCTTCCTCGGACACATTCTCCATTGCGGACCTGCATTGGTTACTCGCGCATATCTCCTGGAGTTTGACGGATGGCTCGTACACTCTTGTCACCTTGATTTCTTTGACATCTTTGTTCTTGAGCATGGCCGAAACATAAGCCAAGGCATCTGCGTGCCTGAGTTCCTTCCTGCGCAGATGTCGGAACTTGATTTTTGGTATTTGGGAAACCAACATTTGCACCAAAGCCATGTATGCCATTAGTGTTTCGTCGTACACGTTGTATTCGTATCCTATCTGCCGTATGATTATCTGGGAGTCGCTGGTCAACCGTACTTCTTGTATCCCCATCTTGATTATCAAGCGGAGGGCGTGGACCACTCCTTCGTATTTTACGATGTTATTTGTATGGCCTTCGAATTCCAACCTGAATGCGTGTACGACTCTATCCCCTGTGGGTGTGGTGATAACGATGCCTAATCCAGCGCCTTCTCTATTTTTGGAGCCGTTTACGAAGACCTCCCATTGCCGTGGGTTTACTGGTTCAAGGATATCGTTTGGCTCCTTTTGCTTTTCAATTTTTGGGGCACCCGCGGCTCTCCATCCCCCTGTATGCGCACTTCTTCTTCGTTGTCCAGAGGTAGGTCTGCTAGGAAGTCCGCAAGTACTTGGGATTTCTGAGAGTGTTGAAGCTCATAGTGGATGCTGAATTGGTCGAGGTATGTGCTCCATTTTGCTATGCGTCCTACCTTTCCTGCCCCTTTGAGGATGGCTTCTAAGGATGCTCGACACGGGATACGTATGTCATGCATCAAGAAGTACATTCTCAGCTTCAAGGTGGACCATACGATGGCTAAAATCAGTTGTTCGATCCTCGTGTAATTTCTTTCTGCGGAGTTCAGGGTTTTTCTGACATAGTATATTGGCTGTTCTTCCTTTGTATGGGTCCTGACAAGTACTGCGCTTACTGCGTCATCGGTTGCTGCGATGTACAACGTCAAAACTTCGTCAGGATCTGGTTTCTGAAGGATAGGTATCTCCGCTAGGTATTGCTTGATGCCTAGGAAAGCTTCTTCGCATTCCGTAGTCCATTCAAATTTTGTTCCCTTCTTCAATATGTTGAAAAAGAACTTGCACTTATCCGAGGATCTGGAGATGAATCTTCCCAAAGAGGCTATGGATCCATTGAGCTTTTGTACTTCTTTTAGGTTCTTTGGGGATGGCATGTCTACTATGGATCGGATTCTTGCGGGATCTACCTCAATGCCCCTTTTTGTTACCAGGTATCCGAGGAATTTTCCAGATGTTACTCCGAAGGTGCATTTCTCCGGGTTTACCTTCATGTTGTGCCCCCTCATAGCTTCGAAGATGTCCCTCAAGTTTTGGTGATGATTCTTCTTGAATCTGCTTTTTACGAGCATATCATCAACGTAGACTTCGAGGGTAGTACCAATCCACGGTTTGAAAACAGCATCGACCATCCTTTGGTATGTTTCTCCTGCGTTCCGGAGTCCGAAGGGCATTCTTACGTAGCAATAGAGGCCGTGGGGTGTGTAGAATGATGTATGTTGCTGGTCTTCTTCTGCTAAAAATAGTTGATTGTACCCGGCGTACCCGTCCATGAATGATAGCTCTTCGTATCCTTCTACCGCGTCGACCAGTTGATCGATACTGGGTAGTGGGTAGCTGTCCTTGGGGCATGCTTTGTTCAAGTTGGTGAAATCGATGCAGATTCTGACCCCGCCATTCTTCTTTGGTACAATCACCATGTTAGATATCCAGGTGGGATATTTGACTTCTCTTATGAAACCAGCCTCCAACAGCTTTCGCAATTCCGTTTCCACTGCTTTGTGATACTCCGTGGCTACCTTTCGCACCTTCTGTCTTACTGGGGGTGTGCCAGGTTTAATGCGCAGCTCATGTTGTACGATCTTTGGATCTATTCCTGGCATGTCAGATAGTTTCCACGCGAAGACGTCCGCGTATTCCTTGAGCAGTTTCACCAGAGAGTCTTCGCGTTCTTCATCCATCAGAGTTCCTATTTTGATCTTCTTCGGGCTCCCCTCTGTCCCGATGTTAACTTCCTTCACCGCTTCCAAGGATGTGAACGTGGGTTTTGATTCCCCAAGGTGAGGAACTTTCTGTAATTGCTATTTGGCAGGCTCGGGTTGTTTGTTCGTAGGGGCGTCCTGGTTAGCAATTGATGTTGATACTTCCTTGTTTCCTACGGAGTGCCCCTTGGATAAGCTTTTCCCTGAGATTTCTTTCAGGTATTCATCGATGGCTTTGTCCTTTGATATTGCTTTGTTTCGAGCCCTACGAGTTCTCCTTTTCTCGTCTTCCTTATTGTTGAGTTGCATCTGCATTGCCTGGCATTCCTTTGCGGAAGCTTGATCACCCTTAATCTCCATCACTCCTAGGGGGTAGGAAACCTAAGGTATTGATGGTAGGTAGCTGCGACCCCCTTAAGCTTGTGGATCCACCTCCGCCCAATAATGGCATTGTAAGGTGAAGGTATGTCTACCACACTGAAATGAGCGTCAAATTTCATGGGGCCGGCATCCACTTGCATAACAATATCTCCGATAGGCTTCGTAGCCGTACCATTGAATCCGTGGATGGTGTGGTGTGAGGCCGAGAGTTGCTCGTCATTGAGCTCCATACGTTTGAAGGTATCGTAAAAAAAGGACGTTTACGGAACTCCCCCCATCGATGAGGATTTTCTTTATGTTGCATCCTGCAATTGGCAAGGTGAGGATCAGAGGATCGTTGTGGTCTTCCATGTCATCTTCAATATCCTCGGCTTCAAAGGTTAGGGGTGCGTCCATCCATTCTTGATGATCTTCCACCTCTTTCCCCTCCAAATTGTAAAGCTCACAATAGTCCTCAAATTGTTTCCTCAGTTTTTTTCCTATCTGTGCAGTTAGGGTTGGTTCTTTATTCTCTGAGCAGGATATAGTATTCACTGTGCGGTTTCCTTCTGGTAATTGGACTTGTTTGCTGCGTTTGGCCCTGTCTTCTGGTGCAGTCTTTTCAACGTATTTCTTGAGATCCCCCGCGTCTATCAGCTTTTGTATCACTATCTTGAGGTTTTTGCACTTCTCTGTTGGGTGCCCGTTGAAGCAGTGGAAATCACAGTATTCTCTGGACTTCTCTGAGGCTGGTGGTTGTTTCCCCTTAGTCCAACGCCAGTCTAAATTTTCGCGATCCTTGATCTCCTTTAAGATGCGTGAGTAGTTGGTATTGAGTTTCGTGTAGATTTGATCTTCGAACCTTCTGCCAGACCTCTTGTAGTAGTCTTTCGAATCTCTTTGGTAACTTTTAGATCCGCTTGCTTGTTCCGCGGAATTGGTCCGTGGAGGTCGTTGAGCCTGCGCTCTTGGGTTCTCCCGCTGAATTTCTTCCAACCTTGCATGTTTTTCGATGATTATCCTCAAATCTCCCTCTGTGGCGGGGATGATGCCGTGGATTTCGAAAAACAATGGGCTCATCCTGTCCAGTCCCCATTTGTAACAATTAATACTGACCACGGGATCTACCTGTCCTATGGCTTGACATATCTTGTGCCACCTATCCGTGTATTCCCGAATGGATTCCCTGTACTTGATTGCAAGCGAGAAGAGTTTGTCCATTCCTGTATTGACGACCTTGTTATACATGTAGGTGGCCAAGAACTTTTCGGTGAGCCGATCATACGAATCGATGGATCCTGGCTTGAGGTTATCGAACCAGGATAGCGCGGATCCCTTCAGGATGGAAGGGAAATATCTGCATAGTATAGCTTCATCATAGTCCCACCTGGCCATTACCCTGTTGTAATATCGTAGATGGGACGCGGGATCCGCGGACCCGTCGTAATATTCAAAGGATGGGACCAGACATTTCTGTGGAATAGTAGCCGTAGCTAACTGGTGCGCTAGGGGTGTAGTATTGGCTTCTTTCATAACCTGCTCTAGCCTTCCGCCTCCTTGCCTGGTATTGATTTGGTTGATTTCTGCTAGCATTTCTGCACGAAGATTCTCCATCGCCAAATAGTGCTCGTCTTGCATGGATGACTGTGCCTTCTTCGTAGGCTGTAGAAACGTGTCCTCATCTTCGTCATAGTAGTCCGAAGTCTCCGGGTAATATTCTGGGTCAGACCTCCTGTTGCTACGCGCACCTCTTCGGGGTATTCTTCCTTGGTTACCTGCCGCAGGGATGTTTTCGAGGATCGCTCTTCGGTCTGCATTCTGCATCGAAGAGTTAGCCTCGTCTTGTTGATTCCCTAGCTCCGCGTTTTGGAGGATATTTTCTCTCAATTGCTGATTTTCTTGGGCTAGCAAGGTCACCGCGTCTGCGTATGTCTTTTGACTCCTTTTCAGCTCTTCTAGCTCCGCCCATATATGCGCAGACTGGTTTTATTCTTGACTTAGCGTTCCTGCTTGAAGTTGGGCTTGTCCGTCGGGGACTGCGGTATTAACTTCTTCCACCAGCTGCACAATGGGTTCTACCACCCCGTGGTATCCTGCTCGTAGTTGTGTATTTCGTCCATTAACCGGCGGCATCCCGTACGGAGGGTCTTGGATCACCGAGCCTACTGCTGCATGTTGGGGCTCATTAGGTCTGGCCGTAGCCATCTCTTTGGAGACAGCCACTTGAGAAGCTACCATTGTAGATGACGTAGCCTTTGCCGCCGAAGCCTTCTGTGCTTCCATTGCAATGATGCCCGCTTATGAGAGTAATGCTTCTTCCGATCCGTTCTGCGTTTTGCCCCCGGCTATGAGTCTTTCGCTTGTCTGTTTGCTCCTTGTTATTATTGGCATAGTCCTAGGCGTCTCTTTTGATGGTACCTTCGATTTTCCTACGTCCTTGCTCTTTTCCATTGAAATACTCTGCAGATATGGCACGGAGATAAAACGAGGCAAGATTCACGGGTTAGCTATTAGTTCACGGTATCCACAAGTTGGATTCCTAGCGGCAAAGAATGCATTCAAACTACTGATCATGCGGGTAATATAAAAAAAAAAACGTGGGTAGATGTACCGACTCAATTGAAAGAATGGGGTCCTAGGATCGTTATGAGGCTACTGGTAAAAAATAGTTAAAACCTAAGTCCGTCGGTCCAGAGGTTATAAAACGCCCAGACCTGTTGGTAGAAAATACATTGGTCATAAATATATGCAAAAAGTAGCCCAAAACACAGATCTGCCGGTTAAAAGTCGTAAGAGGCCCAGATCTGCGAGTAGAAAATACAAAGATCATAGGTATGATGCGAAAAACGAGTTTAAAGCGCAAATCTGTCTAAAAAATCACAGAGAGATAAATCTTTTGATAGGGACAAAAGTCCCTGTTTCTAGCGCCAAATTGTGAACACGCAAATCACGTAGGCATCAACGTGTCCACAACCAATCTTCGCATGTACAGAGTGCATGCATTAAAGTACGAATATATTGTGAGATACTGGGATAGATGTTGATTCATTGATTCTAAACCCCACGGGTTTTTCATGATCTCCTCAACATCCATAACGACAGATCTAAGAGATGCATACAAATATTAGGGTAGATCAACACGAAATGTAAATAAGACAAAGATTTATGTGGTTCGGATCTAAGGCCTACATCCACATGTCTGAGGGTGATTCACTATGATGGTAAAAGATTACAAGATTAGTCGAAATAATTTGGGTCATCATGGAACCCGAAGGTTAACGCTCATACTTACTCTTCTCTCTAATTGTTCCCCCCCTCTCTCTCCAATTGTTCGACCCCCTTCCATGTAACAGTAAGGGTCATATATATAGCTCTTCTACGTGGGTCCCTTAGAAAGGGGCTGTTATAATTTTATCTTCTTGTGCTTTGTGCATAGTCCACGGACCTCTTGGTCATCCCGCGGCTTCTATGCTTCCTAAGATCATCACGCTGACCAATCTGTCTCTCTCTTCCTAAGACTGGGAAAGAGATGTTGTATCCTTATCTTCTTGTGTTCTGTGCATAGTCCGCGGACCTCCCTGTCATCCCGCGGCTTCTATTATTCCCGCGCTCATCACGCTGGCATGCCTTTGTTCTTGTCGTCGGTCCAACCGACACATGTCCTTCGCGCCAGGCGGTGTCAGTCCTTCCATGTCGCGTCTATCAGTGGGGCTTCACCTAGACGTTGATCACATCTTTCCTCATGAGGGGGTAAAGTGTAATAGGGAAGTTCTTTGGTGCTACGCGGGTATACCTTCCCTTGATGTTCCTTCATCTTCGATCGCTTATCTTGACAGATGGCGCACTATCTAGACCCACGGATGATCCTGTGTGTCACCCACCTTTGTGACGTGGCTTCCACGTGGGGATGCTAGTACACGTGGTTAGGGAGGTAAATAAGTGTATCTACACTCATCACAGTCTCGACTCAAGTCCATATACGCAGCACAGATTTCCTCATTCCCTGTGTTTAGTTACAGATAGATTTGCTCCACCTGACTCTAAACTCGATTCCCTGACTTCTCAGTGCCATGAATCATGATCACCACAGACTCCTCCATTGTCATTGCCTCAAGCTCCATACTCATCCAAGACCAAAACTCGATCTCAAGTTCTCCCTTGTGCAACAACCAGCTTCCCTTTTCATTGCATGTCACACAGTCAACCACCGTCAATACTTCCAGCATTATTAGTTCTGTGTCGTCACTGCCATTGGCAGAGACTCAAGTGCAAACTCGTGCTCCAACCGTTCAGACTTCATCGTCAATGGAAGCACAGTGTAGCTTCTCCTTTCATTTGTTCGGTAACCAACATTACTGCCAAGCTCAACTCTGTCCAACTCGACTTCATCCAAACACTTGGGTCTCAACGTAATGATGGCTTCCACAGGTACCATGCATGCCATACATCGCATGTTCTTCTCTCGCCAAATCCCAAAATAAGTCACGTCCATTTGTAGCCTAGC
Organism: Papaver bracteatum; assembly: GCA_023529315.1. Taxonomy (NCBI): domain Eukaryota; kingdom Viridiplantae; phylum Streptophyta; class Magnoliopsida; order Ranunculales; family Papaveraceae; genus Papaver; species Papaver bracteatum. The sequence continues at coordinate 173,548 of JAJJWX010003977.1, read as the reverse complement.
TGTTAGTCCCGTGGTATGACAAGAAATTCCCTTGTCACGTTCACCATACGACGAAAAGAATAATCTCAAAGCATGCACCGCCATAATCTTCTCTGCCATCGTTGACCCATTATACTGAACTCCATCAACCATATTCCGAGCCGAACTTCTCCTTATCCCTTGTGTAACACCCATGGCTCAACCAAAGATCTCGAGCACAAAAGATCATCGCTGCCAAAATCATTAATATGTGAGCAGCATCAGTATCTCTCGGCTTCTGCCATCATCGCCAGATCTGGGAAGTAAATATGGAAGCAGCATGTTGCCGGCAGTAAAGCTTTGGCTCTTTTTCTCAGCTCAAATTTGGTTCCTTACCCATACATCTCTTCCACCAGCACACATATGTGCTACCCTTGATGTGAACTCCATATTCCAGTAAATGTATGCGAACCATATAACCCATATTAAACCCATGTTGGACTTAGTACCTCCAACCCATTCATGCAATGATAATTCCGTCTCTCTTCTAGTAAATTGGACGATTTCTTGTTTTTTCGGGAATAAGCTCCAAAATTCCCGTAAAATATAAAAAGAAAGATAATAACACACTTTCGCAAGAGAACTAGCTAAAAAAAGCATAACCAATCGATATTTAGAGAGGTGTTTTTAGACACCTATCAAATTCCCCCACACCCAAACTTTGCTAGTCCTCGAGCAAACAAAACGAAACAAAAATAAAATACAACTCCATGTCGTGAGGATATGGTTACTCTTAGCATGAATAACAGGCCTTTAAACCCCTAGGTGTCCCTAGTGGACGAGTTATAGTCTCGTGAGGGTTTACGAGAGATATACCCACAAAACCTTTACGCCAAAACAAATAACAAACAATTAGCAATTACTCCCCGGCAACGACGCCAATTTTTGGTGAGCGTCGTTTACTCAACAAAATAAAAATATATTTCCCACTAATTAAATATAATATAGCGGTAGTAAGAGATCGTTCCCACGAAGAGTAATGCAATTTTTATGTTATCTAAATCGGCGAAAATAATAAAGAAGGATAAAAAGAAAAAGATATTGAATAAATCCTTCGCAGTTACTAACCGTTAACTCAACATTGTACTCGTTTATCTCTTGTTAGAAGCAATTGTCACCAACCGTAGGAAAGCAGGTACGCTTAGCAATCCCCAAAAACTCCTTATATCACCGGATACGGAAGCGCTCGACTACCGGATTCTATTCAGAAGAACCACCTTGACACGGAAGCGCTCGACTACAAGATGTAATTCCCAGAACGCATTAATATTTGTGAATTTAGGTTTGATCCCAGCAGTAAAACTCGGTACGCTCGGTCCACTTACAGGTGTTGCTTTTACTCGCAATTTCTACAAAGAATCCCTCCTTAAGGTCTTGCGATTTCTACTTGTGTAGGAGATAAGAGACAATTACGGGTCGACTCAACTCTCTACTAGCATTAGAATGATTAATAGGCTAATCTGGTTGCGCACCCAAACCAATCTAAGAACCAATCATAAACCTTCGATATGGTAAAAACAATCCACAATGAATCAATTTAAAACTTGAAACAAACTTGCAAAATAATTGAGCTTCACATTAGAACTTTGAATTCATCCTTACAATAAAAAGAATAGAAAAGAGATAGTTCTCCCCCTAAGGGGGAGAAAAACGGTGAAAAGAAGATATGTGTAAAGAAGATATTATGATATGATTTAAAATTCTGCCTAGGGTTCTCTATATATAGATTTTTGTAACCTCCTCCTACAAAAAACTAGAAAACCTAGCAAAAATAGGAGAGTGTACCTCCTTAGCCCCGTGCATAACCACGTGCAAACTGGGTTTCCAAACTCTGGCAAAATTCATCAAATATCGTTCACAGCCAAGTCTGTCCATGCAAACACGCGTCCAAAGCTGCTCAAACTGAGCCACGGCAAAAGCTTCTCATCAAAGTCGTCTAAAACAAAGCCCAGCCCATTTATCCTCACAACTATCAGTCACGGGATGCTGACAAGCCCAGCCCGTTATCATCATTTAATTTCACTCAAGTCAGTCCGAAGAACTGATCATTCAAACTCCATTCTCTCTGTAACTTCTTCTCAACTCCCATACAAATCCGAGCACAAGATTCTTCACCGCCAAGCTCCGTTCACAGCACCTGAAACTCACTTTCCATTCATTGGTTACGGCAGCATTGAATTGTTAGAACTCCATATCACAAACCCATGTCTTTAATCCAATTCGTTGACTCAATGATGTCCCCTCGAACTCCACAGTTACCTCATCATACACCGTCAACCATGAACAGCATCTCTCCATCACCTCCTTCCCACCACTGAGTTCTTTGGAAACATCATTGAACTACTACAGCTCAGTCCCACGACCATCAGCCAACATCAATCATCCCTCTCTCAATTCAGTGCCATGCATCATCTTTCAGTCTCGTCACAACCACCTACCCTTAAGTCCATCTTCTCATGGATGCAGCAGCCACCAGTTCATTGCTGCCAAACTCATCACAGTCTCGACTCAAGTCCATATACGCAGCACAGATTTCTTCATTCCCTGTGTTTAGTTACAGATAGATTTGCTCCACCTGACTCTAAACTCGATTCCCTGACTTCTCAGTGCCATGAATCATGATCACCACAGACTCCTCCATTGTCATTGCCTCAAGCTCCATACTCATCCAAGACCAAAACTCGATCTCAAGTTCTCCCTTGTGCAACAACCAGCTTCCCTTTTCATTGCATGTCACACAGTCAACCACCGTCAATACTGCCAGCATCATTAGTTCCGTGTCGTCACTGCCATTGGCAGAGACTCAAGTGCAAACTCGTGCTCCAACCGTTCAGACTTCATCGTCAATGGAAGCACAGTGTAGCTTCTCCTTTCATTTGTTCGGTAACCAACATTACTTCCAAGCTCAACTCTGTCCGACTCGACTTCATCCAAACACTTGGGTCTCAACGTAACAGTAGCTTCCACAGGTACCATGCATGCCATACATCGCATGTTCTTCTCTGCCAAATCTCAAAATAAGTCACGTCCATTTGTAGCCTAGCTGTTAGTCCCGTGGTATGACAGTGTTCCCTTGTCACGTTCACCATACGACAAAAAGAATAATCTCAGCATGCACTGCCATCATCTTCTCTGCCATCAGTGACCCATTATACAGAACTCCATCAACCATATTCCGAGCCGAACTTCTCCTTATCCCTTGTGTAACACCCATGGCTCAACCAGCAGCTCGAGCACATCATCATCGCTGCCAACATCATTAATATGTGAGCAGCATCAGTATCTCTCGGCTTCTGCCATCATCGCCAGATCTGGGAAGTAAATATGGAAGCAGCATGTTGCCGGCAGTAAAACTTTGGCTCTTCTTCTCAGCTCAAATTTGGTTCCTTACCCATACATCTCTTCCACCAGCACACATATGTGCTACCCTTGATGTGAACTCCATATTCCCGTAAATGTATGCGAACCATATAACCCATATTAAACCGATGTTGGACTTAGTACCTCCAACCCATTCATGCAATGATAATTCCGTCTCTCTTCTAGTAAATTGGACGATTTCTTGTTTTTTCGGGAATAAGCTCCAAAATTCCCGTAAAATATAAAAAGAAAGATAATAACACACTTTCGCAAGAGAACTAGCTAAAAAAAGCATAACCAATCGATATTTAGAGAGGTGTTTTTAGACACCTATCATCGTGCCGTGACTAGTCCCACGCCCAATTCTATATTTTATCATATTTTTTATTATTTTCCTGGATCTTATGAAAATCCTTTCATTTGAACAAATATCCTTCGTTTTGAGGAAACTCCTCTGTTTCATGGTGTTTTCTTCGCATCAAGGAAATAATATAAAATTGGGAAAGGTGTCATGGGACCATGTCTACTAGACGGCCGGCTATTCCCTAGTCATGGAAGGTCCCACACCTCATTATTCCTCAATATTTTATTATTATTTCCCTAATCTCATGAAAACTCTTTAATCTCATGATATTTCCTTCAAATCGTGAAAATTAATAAAAAATTAGGGAAACTCGTGGGACCGGGCCCTAGCCGGCCGGTCATGCCCTAGCCAGTCCCACATGCCCCTTATTTTACTATTATTATTTTTTATGTTTCCTTGATCCCATGAAATTCCTTGCTTTCATGATGTTTCCTTCAAATCATGAAATAATACATAAAATTAAGGAAAACTCACGGGACCGGGCCCTAGCCGGCCGACCATGCCCAAGCTGGTCCCAGACGCCCTTAGTTTATTATTATTATTAATGTTATTTGTTTCCTTCATCTCATGGAAACTCTTTCACTTCAAGGAAACTCCTTGATTTCAACAAAACTCCTTAGTTTCAACAAACTCCTTGATTTTATGATATTTCCATAAAACCATGAAAAATATAATAAAATTAGGAAAATACTATGGGACCAGCCTCATTAGCCGACCGGCCATTCCTTGGCCATATCCGGTCCCACACTTCATGATTCCTTATTTTTATTATTATTTTTCCTTCATCTCATGAAGTTTTCTCAGTTTCAGCAAAATCCTTGATTTATTCATATTTTCCCAAATGTTGCTCAAACGCACATCAGAAAATATCAAAATTCTCAAAAATGAGATACGAACACTTTGGTTGGTCAAGGTTGGCTCTTTGGCTTGCAAGGAGCCGGTCCCATGCATTTTCACAATTTGACATAATTTGCGCAATTGCACGTATTAGGTCCAAAACTCTTCCAAACAATTTGGAGCTTCATGGAACGATCATTATTCGATCCCGTGACCACCCAGGGCCGGTTTCATGACCTCTTGGTCGGTCCCTCATATCTTCATAATTAATTAGGTTTTATCACCTAAGGCTCGGACGAGCATTATTTTAATGATTAAACCAGCATTTAATCGTCCTTTCATCAACAAAATCAACAAGTCTTCAAGAGACCTTGGTATTTGCTCACATGAGCATATGGGCGTTATATGGTTGACCCATAATCCTATGTAGCTGGTCCCTCCTTTCCTCAGTGGTTTATTTTCAATAAATCATCAATTGATCAAATTAGGGTTTTGAATTCAAGGTTCATAATTCCAGATTCAAACGCTAATAATTTTACGTTGATCTCATGACCAACATTTTATTAATTATACTCGGTTCAGTTGCTAGTATTCTGATTTAATACTTTACTTGGTCATGCTACCAATAATTCATCAAATGAGAAATATTTGCTCAGACGAGCCATATTTGCTCAGACTAAGGAATATTGGTTCAACTATCAATATTCAACAATTCATCAAATGAGAAACATTCGCTCAGATGAATAATATTTGTTCGCACCGATGAATATTGGTTCAATAATCAATATTCAGTAACCCACCAAACGAGCAATATTTCCTCAGATGAGCATCATTTGCTCGCATCAAGGAATATTGGTTCAACTATTAATATTCAATGACTCATCATCAAATAAACAATATTTGTTCACTTTAGCTATCGACATTTATTCGAGAATTATACCTCTGTCTCAACAGACATGTTCAATTCGTGAGTTTCAGAATATTTGCAAATCACGTTCAACTCAGCAATACATGGACTCATCGTCCCACGAATTCAGCTACTGACTAACTAAAACCACGAGACATAAATCATGTCATATGGGGGATATTAACTAGGGTTTTGGTCTGGAAGTCTACAACATGTGTGTTCATACACACGATGAGAATGTGAGCAAGTCGTGCAATCAGTTGAAGGAGTTAAAAAAGTAGTGGATGGAAAATCATCCAAGTCTCCGCACGTTGAGCAACTGGTTTTAACACGATTTCCACTTCTCCACTCTTTGATTCCATCAACTGTCACACTTTATGTGATCATGGTGTTTACAATTCTAACAATATAAATAAGTCTCTGAATCATGATTAAAAGGAGGAGAATCTCACGTCAAACAGACAACAAGAGATTAACAACTCAACATCTGAGAAATTACTCTCAATAGAGAAAAATTCAATTATTCATAATACATAACACACCTATAATATCGATCAACATTGATCTCACACACTTCTCAGCTTCCCTCCTACAGATCGACCCATCCTCTCTTGTGACCGAATTTACTCTGGAGCGACCATTTTCTTGGTTAGGCCGGAGTACTATAGATTGATCTCTTGAATTCAAAGCATTCCCTTATTGCAGTGCATCTGTGTGAGGTTTAACAATTTGATCGGTTCAAGGAGTTTCCTCCGCACGGTCATCTCCTCAATTCCGTAAAAACCAGCAACTCGTTTTCCCCTATCTACAGATTGGCGACCACAGTGGGTGTTCATTCTCTCGGTTGCAATCTAACTTCTCACAAAAATAGTCGGTCTTAGGTCTGGTTCAGTTACCAATCCGGATTCAACACCCGGATATAATATTGCAAGCTCTAGTAGTACTGCTAAAACCACTCCTCCGGTGCAACCTACCACTACCACTCCTCCGGTGCAACCTGCCACTACTACTCCTCCAAGCACCGGTGCTCCAGTGATCACCCCTACGAACGACGGCACTGGCACCATCAACAATCCACTCTTTGGTCGATCTCCTGAAGAAGTAAGCGAAAATCCACCTACCATAGGTGATCATATGAAAGGGCAGTAAACTCTTGCCAAAAATCAGATGACATGGCTGCTACTCAGAGATTGAACTATTCAACTATCCCAAGACTCTTACAGACAAGATGTCAGAGAAAACTCAGGAGAAAGGAAAATCTAAAGAAATGTCTACATATGCTGATCCCGAAGCCACTCTGATCCATGTAATATACGATGAGGAAGTTCCTAAGGCTGCAGATAATCCACAAGCGAAAGATTCATCCAGTTTCATCACTCGTGAAGACTTGGAACATCTTTTGGAGGATCGTGGAAAGGACAAAACACCTTTTATACATCATCACCAACCTCTATACCCTGCTGCTACGCAAATAATTCCTTTGCCAAAAGGTTACACCTCTCCAACCTTCACACTTCATGATGGAACATGCAATGCTCGAGAGCATGTTTCTCGATTTCTGGAAGCACTGGGTGAACATGAACATAACCATATTGTCCGTCTAAAGGAATTTCAAAGTCTCTTAAAGGCATGGCATATACCTGGTACAACAATATCGCACCAGGAAGCATCAAAAGTTGGGAAGAAATGGTTAATGCTTTCTACAGGAAGTATTTCTTCGTTTTGGAGCAAATCACCCTCTCTGATCTCGGAAGGATGTTTCAAAGGAGCAACGAACATCCTAATGATTATGTGAAAAGATTCAAAGTTCAAGCCTTGGATTTCCATGATCCAAACGTCACAGAGTAGCAACTCATGGACTTATGCATCAATGGAATAATTCCAGTCTATAGAGCTTTATTGGAAAATCTCAGGTTCCAGAATTTCTCAGAACTTCATGAAGTGGCCAAGAGATTAGCAACTACTGCACCTACTTTATTGGAGATGGCTAAGACTACAAAAGCTGAAGAGCCACGAGAGACTCGAAGTAGCAGACGTTTAATCAACAAATAACACAACCTCCAACCTTCTATAAATGTTATCGTATAAGGAAGCAAATGAAAGGCTGAGCCACAACGCATACATACTTCCTCAACTCCTTCAAAGACACAAAGAAAGGATAATACGCAAGCTCTTGCTCAGCACACAGAAGACGATCCAGAGGCACCTGATTTCCCCTGCTCTATTGAAGAAGTTATTGAATTTCTAGACGCATGGGTTCAATATGGCACAATAAAACTGCCATATGTCAAGAAATAGCCAACTGAAGAGGCCATGGAAAATCCTCGTTACTGTCGCTTTCATAGGTTCGTCAACCATCCCACAAGTGATTGCAGAACCTTGAAGCGCATATTTAAAGAAAAGATTGGAATATGAAAACTCAACTTGGGGACTGAAGGAGTGCATAAAGATCCTCTTCCGGTTATAACCTTCACTCTTTCTGAACCACCTGTCAAAGAAGCAGTTCAATCTTTAATCGAGCATGTCAGCGAATTGCTATACTTATCAAAGGCCCAAAGGGGAGAGATGTTCTCTGCACTAAATCACATCATGTTGGGGAAGCATTTGTTGATTCAATAAGCATTTCCTGAGCCGTCCTCAATGACAGACGAAGAAATATACGACTGGGGACTTCTCACCATAGTCTATCTCAAGGGAAACGAGTTCAAACGAGCATTGATTGATGTCAGCACCGCTTTCAATGTTATCCCTCTGAAAACTCTCAGAGCTACTGGTATCACATGTCAAGAATCCATCCATGCTCCAATAACAATCACAGATCATGAAGGAACACCCAGAGACGCTTATGGCCACATTACTCTCAAGGTGAACATAAACTAGGCATGGACAGAAACAAAATTTTACATAATCCGAGAAGATCCAGGATACGACATGATCCTTGAACGTACATGGGTTCATACTGGAAAGGTAACCCCAACACCTTCAACTTCAGTTTCACATCTCTCTATTGAGGAAAGCTCTGATTCTGGAGAAGAAATAGAGGATGCTTCATTTGAGTATCTCAAGGAAGTAAAATCCTTGACGGAGCTGACATAAAAGCCTGAATAGAATGCAAATGCTTTCATCAAAAGGTTTGGCGATCAGGAAATTCTCATTCTTCCTCATGTGTCCATATTATCAGTTCTCAAACATGTTGCTTTGGTTCGAGGGCTCTACTCCACCAATAACTTTGTTAGAACATAGCTCGGTTGAACCTACCAAGCGTTGGTATGTCAAGTTTGGTTGTCATATTTTAGTGAACCAAAACTCATTTAAGAGTCGATTGATTTAAATGTACTAGAGTCAACTTCGTATAGGTTACCTTGAAAGTATTAGGATGAGACATTACAAGTATTGCGAAGACTTGAAGAAGTACGGAGCTACAACCAAAACATCATCCTTCCACTTGAGGTTAGTGATATTTGACAAGAAAAGATCTAACAATCTGTGTTTGGTGCGATCCATCCTATATGAATTGAATTCATGTCTGATTCAGTTAACGTAGATCAAGAAGATGATATACTTCATAAAGGATATTTATTTTCAAAGTCTGATAAACATCCTTGGACTGTTAGTTCACTAGTTGAACCCAACTCAGAAAATATTAACTACGATGAGTTAATAAGAAAACAAATTATTCTGACAAACAAGTCACATTCAGATGACATTGATGAGATTAAATTTTTCAGAAAGCTTGCTGACAAATACAATCTAAAGGATAATTCATATTATCCATCTGCCGAAAAAGTTGTCATAGAATTCTTGATTCATGAAGATGCTGAATCTAAAGGACTTGAATTTGCTCAAGCCAGAAGAGATATATTAGTTAAAACAAGGATATGTAATCTCCAGAATCTCTTAACTAATATACAAGCTCCTAATTATAATAGTCTAGCCACCTGTAAGAATCAAGATGAATGTGTTTTAAGGGTTAATTCTTTGACTAGTATCTGGTCAACATTGTCTTACAATGATTATCCCTCAAACAGAGATAAAGATCAACTCATGCATACAAAAACAAAGGATTTCAAATCTTGCTGTTATGTTGTTGATCTAATCAAGAGTTCTAATTATTTCACAACTCGTAAAACTTCAAGTCACGCTTGTGTTCTGGTTCATAGAACTGATCATTCTGTTATATCAGATCAACTTAGCTGTGACTCTGTGAAAGAAGTTTATTCTTGGAAAAATCCAAAAGAGAAAGATATTAGAAAATATCATGATTCCATGAATCAAGACCTTTCACTAGCTCACACCAACAACTGATGTTGGCATTTGGAATTTCCCCAGGAAGTGCTCTATTCAAATAAAAAGGGGAAGTTCTTAAAAGGAGCACGAGAAAAATGAAGATAATTTAATTCTATACTCATAAAAATCTGAAGTGTATTTTTCTATACTCTCAATTCTTGGAAAGTCTATGAGTAATATTCAAAAATTACTTCTGTCAGAACTCTTAGGACAAGTTCGGAAATTTTACTGTTGTTTCCGAAAGTATGTGTATTTTCACAAATAAATATACCGTATTTAGGTATTTCATTCTTGGAAACAAAGTTTGAATTCTTTTATAAGCCATCTTTTGAACCGATTTATCTATATCCTGTTCACGGTCAAAGATGGGTGGAAATACTATTGATATTGAATCTCAACTTTGAAAACTTGAAATCTTTCCGGTTGAGTTTAAGTGCTACTTCTCTGATGAATATAAAAAAATCATATTTATTTCGAGCTTATGCTTATGTTAATGAGAGACTTTGAAGTTACTCGTGAGCTTTTGGAATCTGCAGTAGCGAATGAGAAATTGCTTGAGTCAAATCTCTTGAAGTCAATTGTGGAATTGAATCTGCTGAAACATAGACTCAATCATCTGATAGAAAAGAAGAGACTCAAGAATCAAAACACTGAAGAAACATCAGTGAACAACAAGAACACCACTAGAGATTAAGTTATATGTTGTAATACTTAATCTAGAAAAATAGACATCAATTTTTTGTTTTCTTTCATTGATTGTATAAATCTATTATGAATAAAAACTATTATGAATAAAGTTATTTGATTTATAATTTTTCTTGTGATAGTTTTTTATTTACATAGTCGGTGCTTGAATGTTTTAATTATTTTCTATGGATGTTAATGGGATGTTTAATTTCGGTTTTATTACCTTGATATTCAATCTCATAATATGCCGTGAACCCTTATGGTTTGGGTGACTTTTTGGTTTAGCAGGATTAAGTTCTAGCCCATGTTGGTAGGCTTTATCAAAGGATCATGAGGGGTTCCTGTAGAAATAATATGTGAAAAATTCACAATATGTTGAATCGATTTTGGTTTAGCATAAAAGCATATGTGTATCAGCGGTTTTCAACTTTTGTTTGCAATTGTTAAAACCGATTTTCAACATTTCTCTGGTAAAGGTTAGTTGTTGTTATTCTTTTTTTCTTGCATAAGGATGACAACATAATGGTATTTCGATATCAATTCACCTTGGAAGAAGAAAAGGCGATCATATTGGAGAAGTTGGATGCGAAATTGAGGTAACAATCTTGTTAGTTAATTTTTTTCATGTTTTATGAAAAGACTATTTTTATTTGGTATATATATATTGATTTTGCTTAAATGAAATTGTCGGTACAATTGATGTGTTTATTCCATTGTGTATGTGTGGATGTATGTGTGATTCAATTGGTTTCGGTTAAGTCAAATTATTGTTATCTTGCTTTGTTGTGTGATATCAATCGTTTAGGCTTACGAAAGTTTGGTGCAATTGTGGTGCTTTAATGTTTATGTTATTTCAATTGCTTCCAGTTAAGTAAAACAATTGTTATTTTGCTTTATTATATGGTATCAATTGTTTAGGCTTACAAGATTTCGGTGCAATAGTGGAACTTTAATGATATATGTTGTTTCAATTGCTTCCGGTTGAGGTGAATAATTATGCAAGTTGATTTATTAGTTTGAATGAATTATTTATGGCTTAACGGATGAATATATTGACGAGATGAGTTGTTTAGTCCAATTCGATTTCGGATAAGATAAACTAAGTTAATTCTGATCTTAGTTAGATTTATCAAAGTGGAGGTTTCAGTTATCCAAGTCTAGCCGAATGCCTAAGCAAGGAAATGTTAGTTAACTAACCTAGTATCTGGATTATTTAAAATCCAAAGGTCTAAGTTATATGGATAATTAGAACCTAATGATAAAAATGAAGTTTATCTTTGTTTTGGTCTTATCAAATGAAGAGGTTGTATTTATACAATCGGTTTAGCAAATGAACTAAGTTGCTTAGTTGATTTTTTGGCTTGTTAAACTAGTTGGGAAAATTGCTTCGGGAAATTATTTCCATGATAACATATCAAAACATAATTACTTTGTAGTTTCAGTTTTGATATTGGTTATAAAAAATGGTATGTGGAACCCTCGTGCTTGACTCAACAGGTTGCAAGTCTATTTTGAGATTTGTAAGATCCTTTTCGTGTTGTCCTTTATTTTTTCGTTTCTTTGTCATTTTTGTGAAAAAAAGGGGGAGAAATATATGGAGTAAACAGGTGATGCTGGTAATAATTTTATGTTGATTGGTGTCACTAGGGAAGAGGACAATGGTGCTTGAACGTTTATCTAACGAATGAGGAAAAGCACAGACTAAGGGGGAGTAACATATCATATGATTGGGATAACAAAGACGTGTGGATTGAAAATCTACCTATCTCACCTTTAGGGGGAGTATGAGCTTTGTTATTATAATGTCAATAGAGGCATTTTAAGGATTGAATCAATGCAGGTTTTGTGCTGTTGAATTCGGGAATCAAGCGTATGTGTAATGAATTATTATAATTTGTTTATCCATATGACTATAAGAGTTTTGTCAATAAAATTGACAAAGGGGGATATTGTTAGAGCATAGCTCGGTTGAACCCACCAATCATTGGTATGTCAAGTTTGGTTGTCATATTTTAGTGAACCAAAACTCATTTAAGAGTCGCTTGATTTAAATGTACTAGAGTCAACTTTGTATAGGTTAGCTTGAAAGTATTAGAATGAGACATTACAAGTATTGCGAAGACTTGAAGAAGTGAAGAAGTACGGAGCTACAACCACAATATCATCCCTCCACTTGAGGTTAGTGATATTTGACTTGAATTTTTTCATTCCCTAACGTATATTTCAATTCGTGCATATTGAAAACATAAAACTGCGAAGCATGAACACTCTAGATAGACATAGTATTAAGGAATACAATATGAGGTTTCTTGCTTAACTAATAAACTTTGTATATAAGACATCAACATAATCGTATGAATGCTATTGTGATTATGTATGGGTATGAGGTGAGGATTTCATCCTAGGAAACAATGTTTTTACATGTGTTTTAAGGAAGTAAGTTCATGATATGTGTTGTGAACTGAAAAGAAAATTGCCAGGCGTTATTGGGGCTGTTCTTCATTGCATATCTTATGAACGACCAATATGTGTGATTAGTATAACCTCTCTTGACTTGTTTGTGTTCTTGGTAAAACTATTCATTTGAGGCCTGACTTATGTATTGGTATGACTTTTATTAGTGAAACCGACCTTAAGTAATCACATGGGGTATGATGTTTGTGAATGTCTGACCATATTTGGGAGAGGGGAACTGACGAGGCGTCGAACTCTCAAAAATAATATTTCTCTACTTTTTACACTAGAAAGTAGTATAATGTAAGCAGGATCGTCCCAAGGGAGGTATGAAGTTTCTAGTTGTTAAGAAAATACTCTTAGCAAAGATGATTGTGTTGTAGAAAATCTGAAAGTTGTAAAATGTATTCAAATATGAGATGGAATTGATTAAAGGTTCATTATATACCACGGAATACAAACCAAATTGATATATAGCCAAGTTCTTTGCATTATCATGTTACTAACAACCCTAAAATAATTAGTACGCTCAACTATTCCGTTACTATCTCCTAAGCTCACCGGATACGGAAGCGCTCGACTACCGGTTCCTACTTGCCAAGTTTCCTAGAGGTACGCTTACTAGGTGTGACTTAAACAAATGCTCTAAGTTTTGTGAGATAAGGTTGCTCCTAGTGATGAACTCAAAAGCATGAATCACCTACTAGTGTTGATTTCTACATATGGATACTTAACAAAGTCCCATCATCAATACCCACATATTGCTACTTGTGTTTATCTTCTCTAGACAATTACTAATTCAAGAAAATCTAAACTAGCAAATAGATTAAGAATTAATGATTCAATTTCGAACTTAAACCCTTAACAAATAATCCATAGACAATAATAGCATAGTAGAAAATCAATCAATAACATAAATAAATGCAATAGAATAAGTTATTTCATATCAATTGAAGATTCATATTTCGGGCTTCGAAATCGCCCTTAATCAAAGAGAGTTTTAGCTACTCATAATAATGGAGTTCATCATCAAATATAATAAATGAAATAATGAAGATGAAAATAAACAAGGAAGCAAACCCTAGTTCCAGCTCTCTCTCTGCAAAACTCCCATTAGAATAGAAAATACGTGATAAAAGATTGTAGAAGTCTTCCACTTTTGTAGCTTTTTCTCCCTTCCAAAACTAGGTTAAGTCTCAAAAGCCCATTAGTTGGAAATTCACCCGGCCCACGAGAGAGAGAAACCCATGTAGAAATTCTGTCCCAAAAATGCTCGCCGGAAAAATGGGTTTTTGGCCGGAATCCGGCGCCGTAAAGTTGTCGCAGGCTACCTGAAAAGTCAAAGCGTTACGGGTCAAATCGGTCAACCGGGTCAACTCGGTCAAGATCAACGAGTCACACCGAGTTGAAATGATTCAGTGATGAGTCAACTCGATGTCAACCAAGTCAGTTGACATGAGTTAGACCAAACCAAATGTTGCAGTTCACGGCCAAGATAGTTGTGCATTCCCTGCTCTGCAGCTTCAGTTCCAGCCATAACCTTCCTGCAACTCATCAGTCCACCATGAACATTCTCTGTAATGTCACTGCCTTTTCAGTTCCAGCACTGCCAAAGATATTGCATTCTTCCCAAGCCAATACCTTAATTTACACAGCAATTCAACTACTTGTCGGCAACTCAGCACAAACCACTTCTCCATTTCTTTAGCATTCATCAATCTGCAGCTGCACCTGTCCTAACATACACACCTGTAATATAGCTCCATCTGTAACAGACTTAGCTTGTAATTAAGTTCAATACCACTTGTTGTTGTCTCCATTTATAGCTGCAATTCAGGTTCAGATCGTCTCCATTGCAGCATAACTGCAATCCCATTTAGCTGATCTGCAATCACGGCCATCACCTAGCATCACCTCCATTACAGCTGCACAGCTCCTCCAATCTCAGTACCAGAACCCATCAACTCCAGCTGCACTTTCAATTCAGATTTAATAGTTCACAAGCAGCTTAATACAACCCCCAACAAGCTCCTACCTATCACTGCACATTGCCATCAAACCACTGCCATGTACTTCAACTTCATTGCACCAGCATCCATCAAGTTACCACCTCCACAGTTTACAATCCACCACCAGCTCATATATACACAGCAGCTGCAGTTCACCATTCATCCACCTTCACATCCATCTACTTACTATCATCACTACATCACCTGCAGTCCACTAGTATCATACCAGCAAGTTCATCCATTACCATACTTTGAGCAGCAATACAGCCACCATTGGAGCACTGTCCAGGTCTAAGTTTGAGACCATCAACACTTTACATTGCAGCTTACCACCTGTAACTGCACTTTTCCTTCCTTGACTGTAGCTGCTCATCTACACAGCATCAGAACTTCCATGAATTCCATCCATCTTCCCTGTATAGCAATCACCTTCCCAGATCAACAACCAACATTAAAACAAGCCACAATCGAATCATCTAATTTCCAACAAACCCATCTATGATTTCCTCTTTTAATCCTTAATTCCAACCTCAGATTCAATTTTACTTCAAACCCTAACTCCAAATTCCATCAAAGATTCAACTTCATCTCTGCTCATTCTCAGATTCAACAAAAACCCTAAATTGAGTTCATGATCAACAATAACCCTGTAATGGCTTCATTTCTAACGCCAACAACTTAAGTTACTTCTTAATTTAGTAAAACCCATCTCCAAAAACACCACAGATAAATGAATTGAAGACAAACCCTTTTTTCCTTGACGACCTTTCATTAGTTCAACAACATCATCTCTGATTCTCATGGTTCTTCAATTTCCCTGAATTGATCGATTTCATCACTGAAATTACAATAGCCGCCATCTCTTGGTTTCAGGTGGTGTATGAAATACATCTAATGATAAGAGAAATGATTTCTCTGATTTTCATGTCTTGTGTAGGAAAGTGATGAGGGTGATATAGCCACCCCTGTAGTACTGGATAAGGGCCAACCAGCTCTCAAGTGGCTATCAGTTTCGCGGAACCGACTACCTATTTACTTCCTTGCTTATCCGTAGCTAGCTTCGTTCGCCTGTGAATTGAATGCTTTCACCCTCCTTGCTCCAAATTGTATTCTTTGTCCTCCTTTCGAATTCCTCCGCCAGTAGCAGCTGCCTTTTACTCCTCATATTCACTTCTTCTCTTCAGTGAGAGTCATCACTAAAGTTGTCGTGCTTTTCAGACAGAAATTTGCATCACTAAAGCCGACATACTCTTCAGCTAGGGATGAAGAAATAAAAGCAAATATGAGAAATAATCGCCTCCAATAACATTTGCACCTTTTGCCCCGTTTCTTCTCCTTTTGTTCCAAATGACTCCAAAGTACCTAAATACTCAAAAACACAACATAAGATACATAATTTTACAAGAAAACTAGCAGAGAAAGCATAAACAATAGATAAATATATAGGTGTTTTAGACACCTATCAGGAACCGATCATAGTAATAGGTGCAGTACATCACAAGGGGGAACCGATCCTTATATGAGGTGCATCAAGGTTTATAGATGAAAGGGGAATCGATCCTATGAACATGTGCAACATGTTTTTAGGAAAGGAGGAACCGATCCTATGGACATGTGCCTTGCATACAAGTTAGATACCAAATATATATGGGGAACCGATCCTAGTACCTAGTCAGTCGAATTTTGGTAAGCTAGTGTGACTATGTTCAGTACTCACATGAAGGTAGAACCGAAACTTTTTTTGGTAGAACCGTTACACCCATGACTTGTGATTGAGTGTTACTTGATCAATCACATAGTTCTTTAAAGTCAGATGAACCAATTCTAAACTTGTTTGGAAGTGTGGTAAATCGGTTTCAAGTGAGTAAGTATGAAAAAGGTCTTGTAAGAGAAAGATGTCGACACACTTTGAACACGCGCATTAATGTGTATTTTTTTATTGTTCAAAGATATTCCTTAATAACTTAGAAGGAAATAAATCCCAAGATCAAATTTAAATAAGTTAAGAATCTTTTAATTAAGGTTTTTAATTATGTATGGAAAATAATAATTAGTAATGTGTATTTGCTAGTTACAGATTTTCCAAAGAGATTTCGATCATAAATTTAGACAGTGCATTCATAGGAATTATGAAAACCGAATTTGGGTTAATATGGAAAAATATCTTAAGAATAATTTCGGTTTTGGAAATTCCTTGGTGTCCAAACTTTCTTGTCTATAAATACTTTATTTAAACTCTTCTTTGGGATTGAGAAGCTATAGTGCGTATTTAAACTCTTCTTTGGGATTGAGAAGCTATAGTGCGTACCGTTGGTGGGAAACTAGATAATTGCGGTTTATCTTTAGTTTTCGTATTGATTTGATTGACTAACGGTGGTTAAACTTTGATTGCACCTAGTTTGTTTATGCTTAAGAATCTTCTCTTCTGATATAAGATTCACTCAAACTAGTTCAAGGTTTCGACAGGGATCTTTAGACTGTTGTTAGATCTAAAGACGATCTTGTGATAATCCATTGTTAACAGACTCCGTTCTATGCGTGATTGATCACAAGAGATTCGAGTAGTTGTGTGTAGGTATTTATTGAATATCTAAGAAGATTTGAAGACAAAGAAGAGATAAAATATTTCTGACTTGGTTTTATAATCTTTGGTGTGCACAATACTTGGTTTGGTAAAAGAGGATCCAATTAATAATCGGTTTATCCTTGTGGTAGATTGGATTGATTAATTGAGAAGATCGGCGGCATCAACATAGTTCTTTGGATTAAGAGTATTGATTGGATTAATCTTAACGATTACCTTTTAGTGATTGAACATAAGATATATCATGGAACTTGGCAAAGGAATTTATGTTAAGATAAACAGAAGAGCCTTTGTGCAACTCATATCACTTGGTTGAAGAGAGTTGATACCAAACAGATTTGTTATTCCTTTACTGTTTAGAATATGAACCAAAGGAAGTGGTACAAGTACGTGACTTGTTTACAGGTTGGAGGCGTGGGAATACAGACGTAACTAGGTGAACTATAGGTTTAGTTGCTTGGTGTCAACTATACGAAGTTGGTTTATTTTGTATAGCGTCTTAATCCTGAGAGTATTCAATTCTGGACTAGGTCTCGGGGTTTTTCTGTATTTGCGGGTTTCCTCGTTAACAAAATCTTTCTATGTCATTTACTTTATATTTCCGCATTATAATTATTTTATTATAATTAAAGTAAATTTCACAAACGTTAATTCATATTTACTTGATATGTGAATCCTATTAAGTTTGGTTAAGTCCGAACCTTTGTATCAAGTAAACATACTTCGTTGTTGTATTGTCTCTATCTTGTATCCAAACACGATCACACGAAGTGTGAACCAATTAGTTGCATTGTCTCGACTCAATCCATAGACAATCACTTTCGGAGAAAGGACTTATAGGAAGGAAATGTTTTAGCTTGAGGTATATTTAGGTACCCTCGTCTTTTCAAACTTAGCAATTGCAAAATGTTATGAATGGATAACCCCGACTCAGGAATATTTCACCAAATGGGTAAGCTCAGAGCTTCTTCAAATCGAGCATACCATCAAAAAGTTTATTGCTAAAGACGTAGCCAAGCATGACAAACAATATCTCAAATGATCTCCCCCGCATGAGTGTCCATACATACCACATCCATGGAACTCCACTACACGAGGAATTCCGAATCAGCAGAAGATATTCATAGCACGGACGGTCAAGCCTAACAAATTCCAGGAAGGAGATTTAGTTCTCAAAGCAACTAGGCGTAATTCCCATTCTGCAAAGAATTCCAACTGGGAAGGACCCTTCATGATCTCTAAGTCTATCACTGGTGGATACTACATATTGATCAACATGGATAACAAAGAAGGTATGGCCGTGATACATGAGAATTGGATCAAGGCCTTTGACGTCTAATGTTTTGGATATTCGGAGTATTGGGTGTTCAAACGTCCAAAATATTTGGCATTTAGAGTTTTCTTTCATTGTATTTCAATTCCTCCAAAATGTTTGCAATACTTGCATTCAGTAATTCAAATTCAGTAATCTATCAAAATTCAGTCTACTTAAATAAAATCTCTATCAAACCCAAGGAAAATCCTCAATCAAAACCAAAAATAAAACCTCACATCTCTCAGAAGTTCAGAAGTTCAAGAGATCATGAAGAGAAATCAAAGAAAATCAGCAAATAAATATGCATCCTTCAAGACTTGTAAGGCTTCCTTCTCCATGTTCAACTCTTCAGTCAGCCTGGCAATTTTGTCTTCCTTCTCCATCAAAACGTCATTAGGAAAGGGTATGTTATTTTCACATGAGTCCTTAATAGCATTCATCTTCTTAAGAAGCCACTTCATGTTGAAGCCAAATCTCTCAGAATTCTCCAAGTTGAAATCTCAATAAAAGATTACATCTGGAGTCATAGTATTCTTATCCCTAGTGCATATATCACTTACAACACGCAAGATAACGCTTACTTGCATTGTTAAGGAATAAGCATGCTACGGGTCTATAGTAATGACGATGTGACCAAATTTCTTCCATATTTTCTCGTACAAGTTAGCATATCCAATGGGAACGCTGAATCCACCAACTAGTTCATGGTATGGGAGTGATGCATCAAATGGTGGATCAAAAGCAACTCCTGCACTTGGGTATTCATGCACCACTATACGGTTTTCAATTACTGGAGCAATTTCTACAGCAGCAATATTTCCAGTCTCTTCTACTCGCGGCTCAGTTCCTTTCATCACTGAAGCAACAACAATCAAAGTCTCAGTCTCCTTAATTTATTCAACAACAACACTCTCATGGCCTTGAAGTTCAGAGATAGTTGCATCTTTATCAATAACCCCAAGGTTTCTCGTTTCATCATTATTGGCTCCTTCATTCTCAACTTCAGTATTTTGCACCTAATACGAAGATTACATGAGATTAGGACCATCCAAGCATAAAACCAAAAAAAATCATAAACTACAGCACAAAAGTGGTCTAACATCATCAAAGTTCTTTATTCTACATGTTATATGTCAACAAATAACGTGACAAGTCACAAGAACACGTTTTACAACAAGCTCGCCTGAGAAGATTTTACACTGCCCTGTACAAAATTATGAACTGGGAGCAATTGGTGAGGAATCAAGGGTTTATTTATATACCATTCTCTTCGTATGGATGTTATCTACGACAAAACAAAATTTCATAACAAACGGATGAATGAGCAAAAATATGTGGTCGAAACTTCGGACTACATGATAGCTGAAAACTTCATGAAAGTCTCCTGGACGTTTACTGTTTCGTCTATTTTGACCCATAAACGTATCAAAACTTAAAAATCTTCTTTGTTAAAGCTTGGAAATTTTGTGGGAATAAGGATACATATGTGGACTACGAAAATCTGACACCGTATGAATATCTTATGGCGTTTTTGCTAAAAAACTGAGTTTTGAATTTTCTGGTAACGTATTTTCGGCAAAGCTTTTTATATATTCGCATTCATTCTCGTTAATTCACCCATAAATCAACAAGTTTATGCTTCTATGGATAAAATGCAAGAGAAACACTTACTTGGGTGACTTCTGACGCGTTCAAAGAACCAGAATTGCTCGTATCAGCATCAACAACACCATTATTCGGTTTCGAGCTTTGAGAGTTTCCTTTATCGCCATTTTCCGAACGAGCATCATTAGGGTTCTCCATCTCCGTGGAGACATCCTCTTGGATATATCCTTAAATAATTAGCATTTTTTCTCCAAAACATCATTGTAGTTGCAGGAAATCCTACAATACATCCCTCACAAGAATTCATAATAATCAACACATCTTTTTGATAAAGAACAACACTTTTTATTAATGGATTATACAAATGTTACAGGAAAGAAATGGAATCAAGAATACAACTATTGTTTTGGACTTTTTCTCTCCTCAAAACTTTCTCAATATTCCAAAATTGATCCCCCCCCCCTTCTCTCTCCTGCCTTTCTCTTTATATAGGTGTTTACATAGTGGATGACAGTTCACATACAACTCATATTTTCCCTATTTTAGGATCCCGTGCTACGTTCTCTCAGGCTCTCTTTATAATTTCCCAGGCTCTCTCTCTATAATTTCGCAAGCTCTGCTACATTCTCTCAAGCTAAGAAAATAATTAAATCTCGCACGCTAATAAAATGTGTTGTGCGATATTTGGATCCTACAATCATAATTGAATATACGAATAAATGCTTACGTCTTCTTGTTCTTCAATCAAGTCTCGGAACCTGTCTACCTAGCAGTAGAGAACTGAAGACCGTCAATACTCGATGGAGTAAAATTCTGCAATAGAATAGCAAAAGTTGGTTTTAAGATCCTAATTACATGGATGAGAAGAAGTCATGATGAAAGAGATATTGATAACTCACCAAACAAATCAATGGGGACTTTATGGTGTTAGGTAACATCTTATAATTCTTACTCCTTCCTTCTCCACCATGAATAGTCGCTTCAGTTTCAGAGAGGTTTACATCGATTTGCGGTCTTATGTTACGACCGTCCTGTAGAAAATTTTGATGCAATAATCAAAATGCAATTATCATAATCTTATGAAGACTTCGTAAAGAATACTTACTTGTGAACATCCTGGAGATGTTTTACGTTTATCACGACTAGGGAAATGCTTCAATCTTGGTCGGGTAGGAATCATCTCAGCAGAAGGAGGCTCCTTCACTAAAGGTTGATCAACTCTCACGAAACCGAATAAACGTCTGAGTTGTTGACCCCAAAAGTCTATGTAACCTGGAGTTACATATGTGACTTTCTTATAGTTGGGGAACCATAATTCACTTCCTTCCACATGTGTGCGGTCCAGACGGGTCATGAGCTGTTCAACTGGGGTTTTTCTTCTTCGAAAAGTCGGAACACACTAATCCATACCCATTTGCCGAGCTGCCCTATCAATATTATATTCTTCCACCAAGAATTCACCATGTATTATGGATATCAGATGACCAGGAGTACAACTTAACATAAAATACCTCTCGCCATCGTTCAAATCAGTACCAGATTTCAAAGTCATACTCTCTTCAGCATTAAAAGTTGTCAATTGAGAGATGTAAGGAGGAACTGATACCCATGGGCGGAAGTTGAATTTTCAGATTCACGGTCTAAGACATCAACAAAGCGAGTCTTGAGTCGAGGCTATTTTGTGGACCAACGCATGATCCTGGCATTGGCCTTCTTAGAGAAAACATTGCGAGCATCAGTGTTCAATCCTTGCAAAATGGTACGTGGAATGGGTGCATAATTCTTGAAACGCTCCCACATGAAAGCTTGAATAAACATCGTATTAGGATAACATTCAATCTTCATAAAACCATTTGAGATGCTGGAGTCTATAATCAAGGAGTCCAAGTTAGAGTACAAAGAACCCAGGAACAAACTACCTATTGGGAGTTGCTCATCCTGAGCTATCTTAATTGCAAATGGAATTACTAATGGCTTCAACAAATTTCCAACATCTTCAAATGCATCTCTGGATAGCCATAAACACAAGAAAGCAGCAATAGATAACGTACCTTCAACAGGCCACTCCAGAGGAGTATATCTTGGACACCAGTGTATTAACCAATGAGCATAACAACCTTTGCTGCCAGATGCCTTATTAATCTCCTCCATTATGGTTGTCAAGATATTAGAGATTGCAATTTCCTTTGATTAAGAAAGACATTCAGGAAGATTTCTCGTGATTGGAAGATGCAGCAAAGCAACATCTTCTAAAGTAATGGTAAACTCTCCCCATCTGCATATGAAAGAGTGAGTTGGAATACACCAGTGAGCAAGTAGAGCTACTATACCTCACGCATCATGAAAAATGAAAAAATCTCCAGAAGCTTAAATAACCCGTATTACTTGTGCGTCATTCAACTTGGCTCGAACACGAGGTAAACCTAGCATGTACCTCGCCCATCCAGAAAACTTTTTCAAGGGCCGTCGAGAAAGCTTGAATTCAATGATCGATGCAGAAAAATATCCTCGTTCAAGACAAAAACGAATAACTGCCTGAGGAGTCACCAATTTTTTCTAAGTAACCTCTCTGGGATTTATCAGAAGACGAAATGCTGGAGTTTTGAGATGCTTTTCAGGCACTTGATCTATGAAGAATGCATCCTCTATGTTTGGAACGTTCTTAATTCCAGGAGTTTCATCTTCACCAATGGAAGTCTCATCCATGCATGAATCATCCTTAGAGGCATCATCATTTATGTATGAATCTTCCCTGAAGGCATCATTATCCACACATGTATCATCTCTGGAGGAATCATTGGCTTGGGAATCAGACATCCTTGCGAAGTAGATGTAACATGCCCACAATATTCCACTTCAGTATATCATTCATACAAGATGCAAACATCAGAGAAATGAAGTACTTGGAAAAATGCTCATGAAAACATCCACAAAATGGTAATTCTCAACTCTTACCTTTTTTACGACTCCACTAACAATAGTGATTGTAATGCAAGATTTAACACTTCAAAACTTGCTCGCTTCTTCGAACCTACAAAAGATGAGCAAGAAACTCAGATTTTCATAAAACCATGAATATTTCTACTGTGTGAACATTCACCATGGAATTATGAAAAATAAAACATTTTTTCATCAAAATTAATTGTTTACTTCTAACGGCTGCACAAAATTCAAGTTTTGATTTTTAAAGAAATAATATATATATTTATATATAAAAAACGTGATTAACTCACGTAAATAAAAAAAAACATTTTGACGTGAGCAAGGATCACTAAATAAAATTCGTGGGATACTCCATGGTTTAATCAAAATAAATAAATCCCATGGACAGGTCATGGTTTTATAAAAAAAAAAAACTTTCCTTCGTACTAACATACGTCTTCGAAACGAGGGTTTATTTCGATTTTGTGAAAGCTCACATCTTTTAAGATAAATTTTTGGTTTTCATGAAAGCTCATAAACAAAATTTTATCACTGGACACAAGTCTATGCATGAAAAAATCTCTCCTAGGTCGGGGATTATTAATAATTTCTCAAACTAACGATTGAACGAACATACATTTTCTAAAAACAAGGGTTTTTAACAAAACTCACACTCATATATGCACATGTATATAATCCCAACATGATCAAAGAATGAACAATCCATGAACTCAGAAAAAAAAAAGCTTACCTGGTGGGTGTCCGGAATATGTCCGGACGGTGATCGACGGCGACTGTAGGCGGCAAAGCTCCGGCGACTTTTTTTCCTTTTCTCTGACGTGAAGATGAGGAGGAGATGAAGGTGGTGGTCGGTCGTGGGAAGTTGAAATAAAAAAAAAGGGATTAATTCCTTTTATATCAAATTTTATTTCCAAAACCTAATTTTACAAGGATTTCCTTTTCGGGTCGGGCCCGTGAGTCCTAAATCGATCAAGGTCCCATAACCAAATCAGCAGTTCAACACCAATTCATTATATGTAAATATGTAGTCTCTCAGCTGAGGAAACTGCATATCTCGTGAATACTGAGAAATTTTAGTAATTACTTTTATATAGAATCGAAAGATTGGATGGCTCCTAGACAGCTTGCCTGCTAGTATAGAGCGATAATGTCTTCAGGATGTAACAATGTTTTCCCTGACTATATAAAAGAAAATATGACGCTTCAACAATCTCATATCACTCAATTCCTGAATAATTAATGCTCGTACTAGTATAGAGCCATCAATTAATTATTCTTAAAATCATTAGATTCATTAACTGAATCCCTGGAAAATATTCAATGTTTTTCATAATATTCCGTTACTTCAATTTATGGTTCTTCCCAGCAGAATTCCATGGGTTAGTAACAAATATTCAACACACGGGAATTTGAGATACCTTCAAGTAAGACCCGACCAAAATGATGGAGATGTACTCAAAAATAATGCATTAACAAGCACCTGAATGCATTTCAAAATATGACGAGACGATGAACCTATGCAAAATAGGAAAGAAAATAATAAAATATTAACCAAGGCGTGAGGAGGGACCACCCCACCATCCGGTCGTGCCGTGACCTTAGTTAGCAATTCGTAGTACGGCATACATATGAGTATTATACGAATTTTTAAAAGCCAAGTTTGGTCAAAAATCCGGTCAACGATTCGTGATTCTACATACGTACGTGTATAAATCGATTTAATAATTTGAGTTCGGTATGGAAAATACGGCAGACATTGATTAATAAAATAATATGTTTTTAGTGTGTGTAGGAGCATGACTCTAACACCAAAAAATGGCTGGGGAAGTGGTTGAAACTTATTCTTAGGACGCCACAGATTCGTGGTTCGAATCTCTGCACCTTGTTTTTGCGATTTTTTTTTTAAAAGACGAGTTTTGAGGGTTATTAGTCTGTGGGCTGCAAATCACGTTAGGCTTCGGAGAATATATAGTTGGGCTTCTAATTACACTTAGGATAAAGTGACAAACTAGCTGGTGATCCTAACTTCCGATTAATTCGCGAGTTCGTAAAAATCGCGATTTATTCGCCCAGCTCACAAAACACGCGAATAAGGTTCGGGAGTTCAGTAGTTCGGCCGTATAATTCTGGAACGAATGTTACGCAAAAGTTCGTGAATAATTCGCGTATGAAACGCCGAATTGCTAACTAGATCCGTGACCAATCCCACGCCCAATTCTATATTTTATCATATTTTTTTATTATTTTCCTTGATCTTATGAAAATCCTTTCATTTGAACAAATATCCTTCGTTTTAAGAAAACTCCTCAGTTTCATGGTGTTTTCTTCGCATCAAGGAAATAATATAAAATTGGGAAAGGTGTCATGGGACCGTGTCTACTAGCCGGCCGGTTATTCCCTAGTCATGGTCGGTCCCACACCTCATGATTCCTCAATATTTTATTATTATTTCCCTAATCTCATGAAAACTCTTTAATCTCATGATATTTCCTTCAAATCGTGAAAATTAATAAAAAATTAGGGAAACTCGTGGGACCGGGCCCTAGCCGGCCGGTCATGCCCTAGCCAGTCCCACATGCCCCTTATTTTACTATTATTATTTTTTATGTTTCCTTGATCCCATGAAATTCCTTGCTTTCATGATGTTTCCTTCAAATTATGAAAATTCCTTCAAATCATGAAATAACACATAAAATTAAGGAAAACTCACGGGACCGGGCCCTAGCCGGCCGACCATGCCCAAGCTGGTCCCAGACGCCCTTAGTTTATTATTATTATTAATGTTATTTTTTCCTTCATCTCTTGGAAATTCTACCACTTCAAGGAAACTCCTTGATTTCAACAAAACTCCTTAGTTTCAACAAACTCCTTGATTTTATGATATTTCCATAAAACCATGAAAAATATAATAAAATTAGGAAAATGCTATGGGATCGGCCTCATTAGCCGGTCGGCCATGCCTTGGCCATAGCCGGTCCAACACTTCATGATTCCTTATTTTTATTATTATTTTTCCTTCATCTCATGAAGTTTTCTCAGTTTCAGCAAAATCCTTAATTTCTCCATATTTTCCCAAATGTTGCTCAAACGCACATCAGAAAATATCAAAATTCTCAGAACTGAGATACGAACACTTTAGTGACGTGAGTATGTTACCTTGACTGACCAAGGTTGGCTCTTTGGCTTGCAAGGGGTCGGTCCCACGTATTTTCACAATTTGACCTAATTTGCGCAATTGCACGTATTAGGTACAAAACTCTTCCAAACAATTTGGAGCTTCATGGAACGATCATTATTCGATCACGTGACCACCCAGGTCTGGTTTAATGACCCCTTGGTCGGTCCCTCATCTCTTCATAATTAATTAGGTTTTATCACCTAAGGCTCAGGCGAGCATTATTTTAATGATTAAACTAGAATTTAATCATACTTTCATTAATAACATTAATAAGTCTTCAAGAGACCTTGGTATTTTCTCACATGAGCATCTGGGCGCTATATGGTCGAGACATAATCCCATGTATCCGGTCCCTCCTTATTTTTATTATTATTTTTCCTTCATCTCATGAAGTTTTCTCAGTTTCAGCGAAATCCTTAATTTCTTTATATTTTCCCAAATGATTGCTCAAACGCACATCAGAAAATATCAAAATCCTATGGACTACGACACGAACACTTTAGTGATGTGAGCATGTTACCTTGACCGATCAAGGTTGGATATTTGGCTTGCAAGGAGCCGGTCCCACGTATTTTCATAATTTGTCCTAATTTGCGCAATTGCATGTATTAGGTCCAAAACTCATCCAAACAATTTGGAACTTCTTGGAACGATCCTTATTCGATCTCGTAACCACCCAGGGACGGTTTCATGACCCCTTGGTCGGTCCCTCATCTCTTCAAAATTAATTAGGTTTTATCACCAAAGGCAAGCATTTTTTTTAATGATTAAACCAGCATTTAATCGTCATTTCATTAACAAATCAACAAGTCTTCAAGAGACCTTGGTATTTGCTCACGTGAGAATTTGGGCACTACATGGTTGACCCATAATCCCATGTAGCCAGTCCCTCCTCCACGCTGTGGTTTATCTTCAATAAATCATCAGTTGATCAAATTAGGGTTTTGAGTCCAAGGTTCATAATTCCAGATTCAAATGCTAATAATTTTACGTTGATCTCATGACCACCATTTTATTAATTATACTCGGTTCAGTTGCCAGTATTCTGATTTAATACTTTATTTGGTCATGCTACCAATAATTCATCAAATGAGCAACATTTGCTCAGACGAGCCATATTTGCTCAGATTAAGGAATATTGGTTCAACTATCAATATTCAATAATTCATCAAATTAGAAACATTCGCTCAGATGAACAATATTTGTTCGTACTAATGAATATTGGTTCAACTATCAATATTCAGTAACTCACCAAACGAGCAATATTTGCTCAGATGAGCAGCATTTGCTCGCATCAAGGAATATTGATTCAACTATCAATATTCAATGACTCATCAAATGAACAATATTTGTTCACTTTAGCTATCAACATTTATTCGAGAATTATACCTATGTCTCAACAGACATGTTCAATTCATGAGTTTCAGAATATTTTCAAATCACGTTCAACTCAGCAATACATGGACTCATCATCCCACAAAGTCAGCAACTGGCTAACTAAAACCACGAGACATCATTAGTGTCATATGAGGGATATTAACTACGGTTTTAGTCTGGCGGTCTACGGCACATGTGTTCATATACACGATGAGAATGTGAGAAAGTCGTGCAATCATTTGGAGGAGTTATCAAAGTAGTGGATATAAAATCAACCAAGTCTCCGCACGTTGAGCAACTGGTTTTAACACGATTTCCACTTCTCCACTTTTTGATTTCATCAATTGTCACGCTTCATGGGATCATGGTGTTTACAATTCTAACAACATAAATAAGTCTCTGAATCATGATTGAAAGGAGGATAATCTCACGTCAGACATACAACAAGAGATTAACAACTCAACATCTGAGCAATTACTATCAACAGAGCAAAATTCAATCATTCAGAACTTATATTATTTCAGAATATATAGCACACCTACAACATCGATCAAAATTGATCTCACACATTTCTCAGCTTCCCTCCTACAGATCGACCCATCTTCTCTTGTAACCGAATTTGCTTTGGAACGACCATTGTCTTGGTTTAGGCCGGAGTACTACAGATTAATCTCTCGAAATTCAAAGCACCCCCTTCTTGCAGTGCATCGGTGTGAGGTTTAACAGTTCTCTAGGTTCAAGGAGTTTCCTCCGCACGGCCGTCTCCTCAATTCCGTAAAAACCAGCAACTCGTTTTCCCCCATCTATAATAAGATTCACTCAAACTAATTCAAGGTTTTGACAGGGATCTTTAGACTATTGTTATATCTAAAGATGATCTTATGATAATCCATTGTTAACAGACTCCGTTCTGTGTGTGATTGATCACAAGAGATTCAAGTAGTTGTGTGCAGGTGTTTATTGAAAATCTAAGAAGATTTGAAGACAAAGAAGAGATAGAAGATTTCTGACTTGGTTTTATAATCTTTGGTGTGCATAATACTTGTTTTGGTAAAAGAGGATCCAATTGATAATCAGTTTATCCTTGTGGTAGATTGGATTGATTAATTGTGTAGATCGGCATCAACACAATTCTTTGGATTAAGAGTGTTGTTAGCTTAATCTTAACGATTACCTTTTGGTGATTGAACATAAGATAGATCTTGGAACCTGGCAAAATATTTTATGTTAATATAAACATAAGAGCCTTTGCGCAACTCATATCACTTGGTTGAAGAGAGTTGATACCAAACAAATTTGTTATTTCTTTACTGTTTGGAATATGAACCAAAGGAATTGGTCCAAGTACGTGAATTTTTTACAGGTTGGAGGCATGGGAATACAATCGGAACTAGGTGAACTATATGTTTAGTTGCTTGATCTCAACTATACGAAGTTGGTTTATTTTGTATAGCGTCTTAATCCTTAGAGTATTCATTTCTGGACTAGGTCCTGGGGTTTTTCTGCATTTGCGGTTTCCTCATTAACAAAATCTTGTTGTGTCATTTACTTTATATTTTCACATTATAATTGTTTTATTATAATTAAAGTAAATTACACAAATGTTAATTCATATTTACTTGATATACAATCATATTGGGTTTGGTTAAGTCCGAACCTTTGTATCAAGTAAACACACTTCGTTGTTGTATTGTCTCGATCTCGTATCCATAGACAATCACACGAAGTGTGAACCGATTTGTTGTATTGTCTCGACTCAGTCTATAGATAATCACTTTCGGAGAAAGGACTTATAGGAAGGAAAAGTTATAGCATGAGGTATATTTGGGTACCCTCGCCTTTTCACATGGTGATTACTTAGGACCGGTTACACCAATTAATAAAAACTAGTCATACAAAATCATAAGTTAGGCATTGTGATTAGTTAAACCAAGATACATAACAAAGTTACGATCGGTTCTATCATCTCACACATATTGGTAATCCAAAGATTTGCAATGAATAGCCGTACCAATAAGCCTAACGATTTTCCTTTTGATTCATAAAACAAGTTCATGAATGTACTTCCTTTAAACAAATGTAAAACATTGTTTCCTAGGATGAACTATTCACCATAACCCATTCACATAATCATAAAAGTATATACAAGATTATGTCGATGTCATAGATATGAAGTTCAAAAGATAAGCGTTATACTTTGTAGTCTAATTCCCTAATAAAATGATCATACAAATATGACCAAGTCACATCACTAGAGAATTATACAATATGTACAGTATATACAGCGTCGCAGTTATGTTTTCAATATAGCACGACTTTAAGGATACGTTAGGAATGAAGCAGTTCAAGTCAATATTACTAACCTCAAGAGGAAGGATGATGTTGTCATTTTAGTTCGCTTCTTTTTCACATTTTTCAGGTCTTCGGAGTAATACTTGTATGTCTCAACATCCCTAGACATTCTAGTCTAACCTAAACGAAGTTAACTCTAGTATATAATCAAGCGACTTTAGATGAGTTTTGACACACTAAAATATGACAACCAATCTTGACATACCAATACTTGGTAGGTTCAACCGATCTATGCTCTAACAATCTCCCCCTTTGTCAATTTTAGTGACAAAACTCTTATTACATATGGATAAACAAATTACAAGAATTCATTTTACATACGCTTGATTCCAAGTTTCAATAGCACAAAAACCTGCATATATTCAATCAATAAATATCGTTGTTGACATTTGAATAACAAAGCTTATACTCCCCCTAAAGGCAAGCTAGGTAGATATTCAATCCAAACATCTTTGTTATTCCCATTTTATAGTCAGAATTACTACACAACAATATGATATGTTTCTCCCCCTTAGTCAATACTTAACTCGTTCGTTGGATATAACGTTTAAGCACAATTGTCCTTTCATTAGTGATTGCAAATCACTTGTTTACTCCATATATTTTCCCCCTTTTTGTCACCAAATGACAAAGGTTCGAGCAAATAAAGGACAAACCGAAAGAATCTTACAAATATAAAAGACTTGTAAACAACATATAAGAGTTAAGCACGAAGGTTTCACATACCACTTTAGATCACCAATATTAAAACCGAAACTACAAGTAATTTAGTTTTAATATGTTATCAAGGAAACAATTGCCCGAAGAAATTTTCCCTAATAGTTTAACAAATCGACTAAGAAACTTAATTCCCTTGTTAAACCGATTGCAAACATACAATCACTTATTTCGATAAGACCAAAATAAAGATCAGAATTAATTTTATTTTTCTCATCAGGCTTTAATTATTCAGACAATAACTTAGACCGTTCTCTTTAGACAAGACAAACACTAGGTTAGTTAACTAGTTTTTCTTGTCAAGGCATTGGTTAGACTTGAATAACCGAATCCTCCAATTTGATAAGTCTAACTAAGATCATAATTAACTTAGTTTCTCTTACCCGTAATCGATTTGGACTAAACAAATGATCCCGTGTTTTGTTAACCCATAAACAATACATACATACCAAACTAAATTGACTTGAACAATTATTTTCTTAACCTGAAGCAGTTGAAATGAACATAGACATTATATCACCGCAATTGCACCTAATTTCATTAAGCAAAAACACTTGATACCCAACAATAAAGAAGATACCAAACAATAAGCCAAGTAAATTGACACAGTTTTTCTTAACCGGAAACAATTGAATCATACATACACACATTCATACACAATAATGGAACATATCAATTGTACCAAAATTTTGTAAAGCAAAAGAAAAATATATGCAATATAAACAGGCTTTTCTTAAATAGTAAAACCATTAACTAACAAATTTGTTACCTCAGATTCCGCAGCTTCTTCTCCCCAGAAAGATACATTATTAAGCGCAAGTTCAAGTAAGAACTCTCCCCCAGTATGTTGTCATCCTCTCGCAAGAACAAAATAACAACAACAAAAGCAACCTTTACCAGAGAAAGGTTGAAACGGTTTTAACTAATGCGTGCTAATAGCAAAAGTTGAAAACCTGAAACACATATATTATGCTAAACACAACTCATGTAAACATAAAATTGATTCAACATATTGTGACTTTTCACATATGAGTTTCAATCAAAACAATTTATGATTCTTTGATAAATCCTACCAACATGGGATGGAACTTAATCCCGTTAAACCAAAAAGCCACACAAACCATAAGGGTTACATCATATGAGATCGAATATTAAGGTTAATGAAAACTGAAACCAGACATCCCATAAACCAAATACACATAGAAAAAACATAAACATTCATTCACAGGCTATGTAATCGGTAACTATCACAAGAAAAATTATAAAGAAATAATTTTATTCATAAATAATGATAGTTTTATTCAAAATAGACTTTATATAATGATTGAAGCAAATAAAAAGATTGATGTCTATTTTTTTGAAAAGAGGAAGGTATACTACTACTTATTTGTCAGTTTCTCATCAGATTCTTGCTCAGAGTCTTAGTCTTCTTCGCCTTTTAAAAACTCAGCATTGATCTCTAAGATTCCTTTTAGAGTTTCTGGATCATTTCGAGAGGCAAAGGCTAACTGTTTCTGAATCCAAGACGTAAAATATGAAACAAGAGGTCTCAATTGCTATATATTTGAGCAGTTGAAACATTAGTTCCTCTTTTATTTCCTGTTTTACTCATTTGCTTGATAATTCCATGAGAAACTGTTTTAGTGACTATCTCATCTCCAAATACCCTATAGTGTTTTCACACATGTTGGTGATGAGACGGGGAAATCCAAGATTTCTCTGGGACGTTGTGGCATTGATGGATTCAAAGATTTTGATCATTTGATTTATAATCATTCCACATATATCAATTTTCTTATCACCTTCAAGAAGGAAGTATACAAACTCAGCAAATTCCTTGTCCCATTGTGATGTATCTCTTGTACAAGCAAAGAGAGTTGTTATAGAAAGTTTACCGAAAACCCTTAAGTAGAAGGGTGTTTCTCTGGTTAACATTCTTCCATTTTTCCAGCCAACATATTTTACAGTGATACATTTTGAAATGTTATCGTGGTCAATTTCAAATCCATATATCAAACTCTCACATTGTAATTGATGATCTTTGATATCACCTTTCTGTCGACATGATGATATGTGTATCCCACAAGAGTGCTAAACATAAGATTCTCATGATTAATATTATGAATATTAGCATAAAAGATTCTTACTGTGTCAGGTGAAAATTTCAAACCTAAAAAAATTTCCCCAGTTTATGTCTTGAACAAACTTCACATATTTGCTTTCTGAAACATCTGAATAGAACCTCTTCTCAGCAGTGAAATTTACTCCTTGATATCTCTCAAAATATGTACTATCCACAAAGATTGTGAGTTCATGTTTGTCTTTGATCAAGTGAGGGTACTTGATTTTCTCAATATCACCATAAGGAATAAATGGATTCAATTCCAGTTTGTCAGTTTCAGGCATTTTTTCTCTTGACTTCCTTTTTCTCATATTTTCAAGTTTTGAAGAAATATGAAATCCTAGTTTCTGTTCTGAACAACTTCTCCCAAGATGTTTGTGAAAACACCACAAAATAATCTTCTTTTATAGGGAGTGAAGATAATGGTTTTCGGAAATAACTAGTTTTAGGAAATCCTTCCAAAACCGGAAACCTTATTTTGTGGGGAAACAAATCCGATTTCGCAGCTAGGTCTTTCTTTTGGAAAACCGATTTTTCTTGGACCGGATATATATTATGGATCAATTTTATATTTATATCCAAGTGTTTTTTAACTCCATAATTACCAAAAGATAATTTTTACAATTCATTCAAGAATTCTCCAGTATAGTTTACAAAAGCAAGGTTGAGCATAACAAGATATTTACAAAAAAATACCTTTAGAATCGTAAATCCAGTAATACTTTAAGAGATCACTTGCTTCATTAAAACAGTTGAGGGGTGTATGAAGCAATCCATTGTAAAATATCATTATTAAATGAAAAATCATTCTTTGTAATTTTACAAAGATCTCAAAATCGCATCCTAATCAGCGATACATTGACAGTCTTATATCTAAAAATGTGTACGTATATATTTGGGTAACCAATCCAAAATATATTTAAGATCCCATATTTTTCAAGAAAAAAATAGTCATGGTTCATATATAGAAAAATCTTATGTGGAATCTTGTGCATTTTCGAGATAAAACATGTGACATAGAATAATTTATCATTGTTACTAAACTTGTTAGTATTCAATACCATGAGATACAATTCTATGATAACTGAGGGATTATGTAAGTCGTTCAAGTCATATATAGACTTAATCCCAATCCCTAACAAATTTAGGAACAAGAGTATTATATATTTCATTCGTGTTTTCCACCACGAGTTTTTGAAGTAGTCAAATCCTGCTACTACGTTAACTGAATCATCCATTTGTTTCTATTCTTATAGGTTGGATCGCACCAACACAAATTGTTAGATATTTTCGTGTTTGCCTGCTCTAATACCAATTGAAAAGACGAGGGTACCCAAATACACCACAATCTTTTATTTATCCGCCTATAAGTCCTCTTATCGAAAGTGATCGTCTATGGATTAAGTCGAGACAATGCAACAAATCAGTATTCACACTTCGTGTGACTGTCTATGGATACAAGATCGAGACAATACGACAACCAAAGTGTGATACTTGATAATAGGTTCAGACTTAACCAAACTTTATAGGATCACTATCAAGTATGTACGAAGTTAACGTTTGTGTAATTTACTTTAAATTATATATAAACAAATATAATTGCAGAAAATAAAAGTAAATCACACAACAAGATTTTGTTAACGAGGAAAACTGCAAATGCAGAAAAACCCCGGGTCCTATTCCAGAATTGAATACTCTCAGAATTAAGCCGTTATACAAAATCTACACCAACTTTGTATAGTTGAGACCAAGAAACTACCCCTAGTTCACTTAGTTTCCCCAGTATCCCTGCGCTTTCGACATCGATGAGTGCACGCACTGGAAAAATTCCTTTGGATCGCATTCCAAACAGTAAAGGAACAACAAATCTGTCTGGTAACAAATATTTCGATTCTTTTAAGATAAAGATATCTCAAGTCATATGCAAAGGCTCTTCCGTTTAATATAATAAACTCCTTTGTCTGGTTAGATCAATCTATCCAATAACTACCAAAGTAGTCAAGTTTAGATTTGCAATCAATCAATATAGATTCCAACAAGAAACTATAAAGTGATGCCGGTCTCACGCAACTAATCAATCGAATAAATCTGATTCTAGTTGGATCCCAGACGATCAAGGTTTGTGCACACCCAAAGATAAGAGAACCAAATAAGAAATCTTCTCTATCTTCAAATCTTCTTTAATCTTTAATAAACACATGCACAACACCACTTAAATCTCTTGTGATCAATCACACACAAAACGGAGTCTGTTAATAATGGATTGTCACAAGATTTCTTTAGATCTACAAATAATTCTAAATATCTTGTCGATACTTCGATCTAGTTTGAGTGAATCTTATATCAGAAGAGAAGATTCTCAAGAATAAACTAACTAGGTGCAATCAAAGTTTCAACAACCATTAGTCAATCAAATCAATCAAAAACTAATAACACTACAATTATCTAGTTTCCCACCAACGATACTCGTAGAGCTTCTTGATCCCACGGAAGACTTTAAACGAGCAATCGTAAGAGATTTCACCTAATTAGGATACTTTCCTCTCCGATTAGACGGATCCACCAGAAACAACAATAATGAAGTTTGCATGGCTCTTAGGATAGTTTGCTATAAATGCTAACTTAGGTATTTATAGACCAAGGATGTTTGGACACCAAGGAATTTACAAAACAGAAAATATTCTCAAGATATGCAATGAATAATAAAATTCGGTTTTCCTAATTCCAATAAATGCTTATCCAAAATTTCCGAAATCTCTCAATAGAAAATCTCCAATTAGTAAATGCACATTACTAATTTTTATTCTCTAAAGATATGCATTTAATTGATGGTAATTAAAGCATATCAAACCAAAAACCTTAATTAAAAGATTCTCAATTTATTTTGGCACAAGATCTCCTTGAGTAGTAAGGAATATCTTTGAACAATAAATGATAAGAGTTACTGTACGTGTTCAAAGTATGTTGACATCTTTTCACTGTAAATCCTTATTTATATTTACATGGATTTGCATTCTTGGAATATGTTATACCACACTTACAAAAAAGTTTAAAATTAGTTGATAAGCACGTTTATGCTATATTTTATACCCATATTTATATTAGTTAGAACTCGATAATTTTACTAATACCATTATTTTAGTGCTTTTATAGAAAGTACAAGCGAATTCGATCGTCTGGAAAAATAGTAGCTAAATGGAAGCTAAAGACGCAATAATCTACAGTTCTACTACTCATCAAATCAAGAGAGAGAGCCCACTATGTCAATCACCTAAACGTAGGGGTGAGAAAAAAAACCGGAACCGCGGATTTCACCCGCAACCGTCCGTAAAATTGCGGATTTGACCCAAACCGCAAGACGTATGGGCCGGACACGGGTGTGATTCTCAAATCCGCACATTTTAGCGGTTTGGGTGCGGTTGGGTATGGAAAACCGCGGATTCACCCGCATCGTGGACAATAAGGGGATTTAATAGAATTACTGAGGATAATATGGGAAGTAAGAGGATTTATATATAAACATCTTATCTTCTAAAGACTAAAACCTAGTTCACACTCATTGGTATCGTTTTCTATTTTCTCTTTAATCTCTTCCAATCTCGTAACTCAGGTTGAAGGGAACTTGTTTGTTCCGTATATTCATCACAAATTCACAATCAAAAACTATATCAGATTTGTTTCCAAATTATGGAAAGACAAAGAAAACAAGTTAACTGAAAGTGAAAGGTTTTTTTTTTTTGTGTCCTTCGTTTGGGATTGAAGGTATGATTTCTACCTTAACTACTCTTGTTTCAGCTGATTGATTTGAGTATGATGGTTTATTGAAGAATTCTACTACTTCTGTTTCCATCTAATTTTGTATCTGTAAAACCTAGGGTTCATTAGATATTGATTTCAATTATTGATTTTAATTTTGTATCTGTTCCAATCACGGTAGGATTGGAACTACTTTGGGTTAAATTGTTTTATTTTCTAGTTAATGGAATGACAGAAATAAAGAAAGTTGAAGATCTTACCAGATTGGTCTGTGTTCAAATATCTGACTGCACCTATTCTATGTATCCCAGCATCCAAGAATTGGAGGTCATGGTCTGATTGGTAGCTGTGAATTACGTGACGAAAATCGTGTGGAGTGAGTATACTGTCTGCAGTTAATTGTCTTAATTATTTCAAAATCTCTAGATTTCCAAATCATGTTACCAAATAACTAGCCATCTTTGAAGTTTGATATTTAATTAGGTCAAAACTCCAAACAGTATCATCTTACATCACTCATAAGTGAGCATTATGTGTTTGTCTTTGAAGTAAACTCAAAGGTTCTGTTTTGCCATCAAATTGGAATTAAGCTGTTTAGTTTAATATTTTCCCACGGTGTTTGTTAATCTTAGTAAACTATTTTTGGAGTATCTCTAATACACCGTCTAATACATTAGTAAAATATTTTTGGAGTATCTATAATACACCGTCTAATACATTAGTAGAATATATTAATACACGTATTGATTTATAATTGTATTGCTTGAGTGAGTTGGTATCCATTGATAATGATAGGCAGTATGTTTATGGAATGGACGGAGGGAAATGTTTTCCCGGATCCTCTCATTTTCTTGTAGTATTGGAATGTCG
Source organism: Papaver bracteatum (assembly GCA_023529315.1). Taxonomy (NCBI): domain Eukaryota; kingdom Viridiplantae; phylum Streptophyta; class Magnoliopsida; order Ranunculales; family Papaveraceae; genus Papaver; species Papaver bracteatum. The sequence continues at coordinate 135,806 of JAJJWX010003977.1, read as the reverse complement.
GTTTATAAGAGCTGTCAGCTAAGTTGTAGATTGCTAAAAAGATTTTATGATGCAACATTAAAATTTTCTGGATCAACCTATGTTACATCTAACTTATTCCTCGATGAAGTAATTTCTATTAATGACATATTGCAAGAATGGGTTAAAAATGGTAATATGTTATTGGCTGACATGGCTGATTGGATGGTCCTGAAATACGAAAAGTATTGGGCAGTGGATAAAATCAACAAAATGCTATACATTGCTGTGTTGCTTGACCCAAGACGCAAGGAAGCCTATCTTAAATTTGCTTTGAGAGAATTATCAAAATGAATGTTGCTACAGTTGACATAGAGGTCCAAGAGATGATGACTGCAGTTAAACTTATTTTAACAAATATGTTTGATGAGTATGCACTATTATATGAAGGGAGTGATATGGTTTCAAGACCTACAGCTGGAATACAACCCGATACTTCTCTTTCACAAGAACCTCATAATCCGATCAACAGATTTGTTGAGTCTGAAAAACATCAAGAAACTGTAGAGGGCAAAACAGAGCTGGATATCTATTTGTCAGAGAAAAGAGAGGATTTTAATGGAAAATTTGATATTTTGAATTGGTGGAAGGTTAAATCTTCCAAGTATAAGATCTTGTCCATGATAGCTCGAGACGTGCTGGCTATGCAAGTATCAACAGTAGCTTCAGAATCAGCTTTCTCCACAGGTGGTCGTGTTCTTAATGAGTTTTGAAGTTCCATGCAACCAAAAACAGTGCAAGCACTGATCTGGGCTGAAAATTGGTTGAAAGAAAAACCAATCAATATCGAGGAGATAATAGAAGGGATTGAAAAAATTGATTTGGGTAACTCTTAAACCATGCTTCTTCTTTTTTTTAATTCTTTTATGCTTGCATATACATTGTTCCTTCTACTTGATCACCCTTTTTTAGATGTGAAATCCGCGGGTGATTGGGCCGGTCACGGTTCAATTTTTCAAATCCGCAACTTTGATGGTTTGGTTGCGGGTGACCCCTAATCCGCAACCGTCCGTCCGTTGATCACCCCTACCTAAACGCACTATAGAGAGACGGCTTAATCGATGAATTTGTGAGATGCCAACTTAGTCATGACTGGGTTACCCAACTTACTCATCTATAGGGAAAAGAATAAAGACAAAGCCCGTGAACGTCACATGCAGTGGGACGTGGCTATCTTGTCATCACATTTTTTGTGTGAAATTTCAAAAATGAAGCAGGTGAAGAAATAAAAAGAAAAGAAAGAAATACATGAATGATGGTTTAATTTAGCAGCAACAAAGGCATTATGATGTCTAGTCTGCTGGATGTATTCAAAGGCAGTGATCGAGAAACTGGGAATGACTAATGCGGTTATGATGGTGGTGTTCAGATAGTCCAGTAGTGGAGCTGTTGAATTTACCGGTGGGAAAAAGGAACTGAAGTGGTCAGGGAATAGAGCCGGTGCTTTGGTCGAAGTGAGGAAAGAACCTGAATTGGGAAGGAGTTGGATAAATTGTTAGCTGGTTCAGTGGAGAAAGGATGCGTCAACGATTGATCATTCGAAGGAAATACGAGAGTCTATGTCAATAAGAGTGGAGGATATCTAGTGAGAAGACGAACTGGTGGAGTTGCTGATGCTTTGCTGCTACTAGTAGTTGGGTGGAGTCTGAACGGGATGAAGGAAGCTGCTGATGAGTTTGCAGCCGAACATTTGTGTTGTTAGATATAAATAATGCGGCTGTATACCATTATCAAGAGTGCGGTCTTGGGTTGAGTTTTAAATGTATGTCCAAGCTGAGAATCGGATGAGAAAATGATGTTTTTGTGATGCTTCAATCCATGAGATCGAGGGGAATTCACTAATGGGTAAGAAGTGTGTGACCGAACTTGGCAAGGAGCTGGTTGCACTCAGTGATAGTGGCTGCAATGAGAGCTCGGAAATGGGATGCAATGGAAATAACAGAATCATCCAATCAAACTGGCCGGTGATAACTGTCGACGGGTGGTTTGTCTACGGAATGAATGGTGAAAAGATAGGTTGGATGAGATGGTTTGTTGTGGTCCGGGCAGCTGTGGTTGTCTTGTATATACAAAAGGGTTTATTTGGCGATTAAGTTTCAGATAGGAGATGGCAGTGGAAGGAGGAGCTGAATACTGGTGGTCTCGTGCCAGTTGAAGAAAATGGTGTTGTTCCGATGCTGTTCGATTGGATGATGAAAGTGGAGAAGCAAGTATTGAATGGATGGGTCTTGAGGTGGTCCGTGTGTTGCCTAGATTCAGCTGAAACGTTTGCGTCGTGACTGGTTTGGTTGTGCAACGGACTTGAAGGTGATCAAATGGATGGGTTTGTACCAGGGTGTTGGTTCTAATGAAGATGGTTATGACCTGAATTGATCTTGGCTGAGCAGTGGAGATGGAGACTTCGAACTGATACCGTGGAAGGTGGTTGAACTGGTAACTGTGAATCATTCATGTCGCAGTAGGGAAGACGAACAAAGGTTCTGTATGTCCGGTTGGTTTGAATGTGGAGTGGAGAACGTTCCGAGACGAAGGATAGTTGCTGGTGTTGTTTGGAGTTAACAGAAGATGGAGTCGAGAGCTGGCCGGGACTTGGAAGTGTTTTGAGTGGCATTTGGAGCTTTACTGTTAATTAGAAAAAATTTGCTAGTGTATTTTGAATTGGGTACAACCCATTTGCGGAGCTGGAGAAGCAAATACGGTGTTGGGCCTGGATGTTGAAATTGGTTCGGGTCCTGTTTATTGGACTGGGCTTGAGCAGTTCGCTAGGTTTCTATCGCATTCTTTGGAGGGAACTTTTAAGAGTCGTAGAGACAGAGAATAGATGGGGATAGAAGAGGCCGCCTGGAGTTGGAGGCTGCGGCTACGAGCCGAAGGGGGATATTAGGGTTTGAAGTTTTTCTCCCATTTTTGTTTCGATTTGATTTTCTATTGATTTATGGCTTTTAAGAAAGTCATGTCTAGCTAATCCATGCTAGGGTTTAGATAGAAGCCATTGAATTTTATAAACTCTACAATGATATTTCTAATAATGATTTGATTGATTAGTGATTTTTCTTCATATATAGCTTGGTGTTTAATTGTTTATGTGATTTTCTTGATTATTTATGCTTTTGAATTGATATTTCGTGCTTCGGTTAGATCCCTAGACGTGGTATGCAAGGATAGATAGGTAATGCTTTAGGATCGCTACATACGAAGGAAGGAAGTTACAGCGGAGAAACTATATTTTAGAATTTAATATAACATCTTCCGATACATGAGATTGATTTCTAAATTGTCTTGAGTGATAAATAGAGATTAGTAGAGTTTTATATGATTGAATAGGTGGAAATCGAAAGCCCTAACAACCCATTCTTATTATTTGAATTATTTGTTATTTCATTTTGTCCGAATTTCTGAAAATTGTCAAGCATTATCTTATTTGATTACTTTGTTTTTGGTATTAGTTGGTAGAGTATTTCACACTCCTCGTGGGAATGACCCGCATTTGCTATCGATACTACAATTGACCCATGCACTTGCGGATATAACTAGGTTTTATTTAATCGTTAATTTAGTCATATAAAATCTACATCATTGGTTCACCTGTATTCCAAGATCACTATGTGATTGATCAAATATCAAATCACATACATGGGTTCAATCGGTTCTACCAATCACCAGGATTGGTTATACCTTAATATGGAAATACCTGTGATAGGTCACATAAGTTATTAGTACCGGTTACATCAGTTACCAGGATCAGTTACATCAATTACCAGGACCGGTTACCATATACTCATGGTATTTCTTGTGATCGGTCACACCAGTTACCAGGATCGGTTACACTAATTACTAGGACCGGTTACCAATTACAAGGATCGATTACACAACACTCTGTGATCGGTCATACCAATTACAAATATCGATCATACCATCTCATGGTGATTACTTAGAATCGGTTACACCAATTAATAAAAACTAGTCATACCAAATCATAAGTCAGGCATTGTGATTAGTTATACCAAGAACATAACAAAGTTACGATCGGTTCTACCATCTCACACATATTGGTAATCCAAATATTTGCAATGAATAATCGTACCAATAAGTCTAACGACAAGTTCATGAATGTACTTCCTTTAAACAAATGTAAAATATTGTTTCCTATGATGAAATGTTCACCATAACCCATTCACATAATCATAACAGTATATACAAGATTATGTCGATGTCATATCTACGAAGTTCAAAAGATAAGCGTTATACTTCGTAGTCTAATTCCCTAATACTATGATCATACAAATATGACCAAGTCACATCATTAGAGCATGATACAATATGAACAGTATATACAGCTTCGCAATTATGTTTTCAATATAGCACGACTTGAAAGATACATTAGGAATGAAGCAGTTCAAGTCAATATTACTAACCTCAATAGGAAGGATGACTTCATGTTCACATTCTTCAGGTCGTCGGAGTAATACTTGTATGTCTCAACATTCCTAGACTTTCTAGTCTAACCTAAACGAAGATGACTTTAGTATATAATCAAGCGACTTAAGATGATTTTTGACACTCTAAAATATGATAACCAATCTTAAAATACCAACGCTTTATGCTCTAACAAATATCAAGAGGGAAAACACCATCAGCAGTGCTTCTGGGATCAATAAATGGCCAAAAGACTTCTGTTTTCTTTATATTGAGATGTTAACCCCTTCTTGGTCCTTCAGTTTCTATTATGTGCAAGGCCTTGGACACCTCAAGTGTATCACCAATTATTGTACCATCATTAAGGTACCAGGCGTGCAAATCGAGTTTGCAACCGGAAGCAATAGTCTTCTCCAGGGGTTGAAGCGTCAAAGCAAACAACAAGGGACCAAGAGGGTCACCCTGCTGGACTCCGAGAGCATAAGATAATATATATTGGTCGTAGTAGAGTTTAGCAAGTTGCATGTAATAAAATTCTACCCAATGAGAAATACCTGGACAATGAAGACAAACCTCCTTGATGAGCTGAGATCTGCTCATCATGTTGAACACATTAGAAAAGTCAATGAGCAGCATTGACATCTTGTCCGAGTGACTTTCAACTCTAGTAAGCCATTTACAGCATGTAAAATACTCCCAACCCCCCCCCCCCCCCAGCAGGCACACCAACACCGAATTGGTAGTCACCTAAATAAGAAGTCATGTACCTTGTGACGGAGAAAGCAGCCACTTTAGAGACCAATCTATGCCAAACCGTGTCAACTGCAATGGGCCTAAGACCGCCCCTAGGCTTAAGTAACGGTGTTAATGGCACACTAGATATGAACTCGCCTAAACCCACGGGGTATTTTCCAGCTAACCAAAGGTTGACAACCCCTGTAATAGAAAAGAGTAAATTATACGCAACAGCTGCTTCTTCCCCACTCAACACATCAACTAAATGCTACACCGTAGGCCATCTCGTCCGCACGATGTTCCTTTTGGGATGATCTTAATAGCTCCCAGAACTGCCCGAAAATCCACCGTAATTGGGTCCACTGTAACAGCATCGCAAGGAACAACAGGAGGAGGCGCTTCTGGATGCTTATATTGCAATTCATAATCAGTGTTTTCATTACAAGGAGCAACCCCACTTGAAGAAAGCACTCGAATTGCGGCGGAAAAATGGCCACATCTCATTTTCTTTCGGCAAATTGTCATGTTAGTTGTACCTTGCTTCTTCAAATATGCTTGCTTACATTACAAAAGGAAGTTGTAGCATCTTATTAATCAAAAAGAAGCAACCGTTGGGCTCATTCCAAACCGATAAAGCTTGGTTAATGACAACAATCTGTAGACATTTTCGGATACCAGATTTCGCTTCAGCTGAACTTCTCGGCATGTATAGTTCTAAAGTACAAATGGGGAGCACTATAAGCTATAGCCAAGCAGTCAAATTAGATGGGTTTTCAATGACCCTATCTAGGCAGGCTTTCAGTGATCTCGAGAAAAATAGCCGCCACTGATGAGAAATGCAAGTTACGGTAGTGAATTTTCTTTGGAACACAACATTTATCAAATCTGTAAAAAGAGAACCAACATGCTCTACTATAACGTCACCACATATAGCCTCCCCCACAAAAACACCACAAACTGCATCACTTGAAGTTGCCAAACAGACAACACTTACCTCGACAGGCTTAGGTAAACCGTGAATAAGAAAATCTGCAACTGCCTCGTTGAATGGCCCTGCAACAACGTCTCCATGAACAACCCCTTTGCGACCCTTACACGGCATCTTCCAAGCATGTAGATGCATACATCTATAGCACAACCACATATGCAAGCAGCGAAGAACCTTCTCTCAGGCAAGGTATATATGCAAATTGTTAGCAATCAACTCTCTATAGATGGACTTGTTATCTTCAAAAAAGAGGTGCATGTCATGTAAATGTCTCAAGAAGGATCCTTTGGCATAACCCCTACTATTAACCCCATCGTGACAGCCATCGAAGGTTTCGTGCCTTTACTCCGGGCCAGGCTATTTTGAGTACCATCTTGCGCAAATGCACTAAATATTTAGACAAATGTGTTTCACATGGATACAGTTTGGGTGTCCTAGCCTTTTCCATGTTGGGGGAGCTTAGTGGTGATACTTCATGTTTTTTTAATAGATTGAAGAATGGTCTAGTTAAGAATGATGTTAGTAGCGGTGTAGGTAAATTTCTATTTTATAGATTGGGTATTGATATTCAAAAGTGTGTTGGGGATCAGCTTGTTGTTAGGTTACCAACCAAAGTCTTGTATGAAACCTGAAATGGGATTTTTTTAAAATATAATATTATTTAAATATATAATTATTATTTTTGACACAAAGAATGGGAAAATTTATTAAAAGAGACAGTAGGCAGTCATGGAGAACATGAAGCCACTGTGTAAAAAATTACAAAAAGCAGGGATGAGAACCTACTAAACAAAATCAAGAAGAAGAAACTAAGTTACATGATGACAACATGCCAATTATTAAGTACCATATCCAGCAAGTAGTTCATAAACACTCCATCTTTTGATATCCAATTGAAGAGAAAAATCTTAGTATCATCAACCAACCTCTCTATCGAATGATATAATCCTTGATAGTATCTTCTATTTCTTTCAAGCCATATAGTCCACCAAATAGCAAAGGGAATAAGTAACCAAATTTTCCATTTTTTATCCCTCTTCTTCCTCTTATGTTTTCATTATCAAAGAGTACTTTTAACACAATCATTAGACACCCAATTAATATTGTAACAATCCAAAAAGAATAACCAAATTTTTCTTATAGTATCACAGTGCAAGAAGATATGGTCATTTGATTCTGCAGCCTTCTTACAGAGCAAACAACCATTTACAATGATTGTATTCCATAGCTTATCCATAGTAGGAGCAGCCTTATAACAAAGAGTCCATATGAAGAAAGATACTTTCATAGGAACCTTATAATTCTAAAAAAAAATTTAAGGAAAAGGATCCCCTTGAGAATTATCTAAAGAAGAATAACAACATGAGACAGTAAAGGTATCACCAGTTCTCCAAAGTCTGACATCATCTTCATAAGTTAATGAGTTTGGTTCTGGAATAAAATTCAACATCTGTACAATCTCAGTCAATTCGCAATCATACAAATCTCTTAAGAAGTTCAAATTCCAGGACTTTATACCATTGTATGTAAAAACTACTTCAGATATAGTGCAATCTTTACTTCTTGAGATTCTGTAAATATTAGGAAAAGAGATCTTAAGGCCAAACCATTGCACCATCTATCTTTCCAAAAGAGACACATGTTTCCACTATTAACTTGAATAACAGAGTTAGTAATGACAATTTCATTGCACTTTAAAATCCTTGTCCATAAGCTTTTGTTAACTGGTCTATTAGTAGAGTTAGGGAACAAAGCCATAAGATTACCATAAAATATTTTCTTCACCACCTTCCTCCACATAACATCTTTCTCATTGCCATATCTCCATAACCACTTAACATGAAGTGATTTTGTTCATAATACTTAGTTTCTTGATTCTCACACCACCATTTTGCTTTAAAGTATTAACTCTATTCCATCCAATCCATCCTTTTTTGTTAACTGTATTTTAAATATAATATCATTGTTATAAAAAAAGGTATACTTTGACTCTGAGATCAAAGAGTCATTAAACAGATAAGATCTATCAGGGAGGGTCATTCTGCGGTCGGAATCATCCGGATGGAGTTTTGACTTGGACGGTCAGGAAATTTCAGTAATGTTACAGAGTGGGATGCGGGTCAACAAAAATAGGGTGGGGTGATGCTTGGTTGTTTCACATAAAACCCTTTCATCCCTTTCTGCTGTTACGGTTCTTATCTTCTCCCGCGAAGAAATTTGGAATTTTGAGAATTTGTTTTTGTTTCCGAGGTCAACTGATCTATTGTATCATAAAAAATCTAAAAGGAAAGGTTTTCTTAATCGAAAGGACGACACAGAGGTAATGAATAAGAAGATACACATGTTGAAACCCTAAATTTTTTAAATCTGTATTTATTTATTTTTACTACTTTATATACACGATTGGTTTACTTATCCGATTCTGCGATTTATGTAGATGACAGGCAGAAGGTAACCCTAGAAATTTTAAATCTGATTTATATATTGATATATGTTGATTTGTGTTTTATGTAGGAATAATAACATTGATTTAGAAGGTGGTGATGCAGCTCAAGGGAAGAACAAGGTAAACATGTGAAAACCCCAAATTTTTAAAAAAATTAGATTGGGTTTTAATTTGGTGTTGGAAGATTGATTAGACTCAGGTTTGGTGTTGTATTGTTAGATCCCACCTTAAACTCCATGTGTATTTTTTTCTAAATTGGTGCACCCATATAATCTTCCCGTATAATCTTAGCATTCATGGTATGATCTGATATTTAATGTTGATATTTGTCTTCTGATTTCAACTGAATACTTAGTTTTTATTCATGTATATATAAATATAACTAGGAGTACCCATTTGTCGAAAAGATAATGAATAAGGATGGCGTGCTCTAACTAAAGGCTGGACCTTAATTATTAAAATCAAGATCTGTAAGTCCACAATCTACGAAATCTTAATGGATCAATAGCAACTTATGGTTAAGTGGTTTTGTAGATTTAAATTGGACTAAATTTACATTGTGGTGCTCAATTTTTATGTACCAGCCAATCAAATCTAAAGCAATAATACCATTTTTTTTCTTTTGAAATCTTTTTAATTCATTATTGAATTAAGATTTATTTTATGTGAATACTATAACTAATAGCTAGATATATACGTGTGATGGGATTTAGTGGATGGCCTTTTAACATGAGCTGACAATTTGGACAAGATATAGTTTTCAAGTCCAAGGTTCGTTTTTCTTTTAAACCTGTATAATGCTTCCTCTACGGACTAGGCATGTATTTAGTACGGTTTCATACTATAAAACACATGTTTATTGAAAAGATTGGACACAAAACTTCACGACAACCTCTTTTGTTAATTTTATAATCAATGAATTCCAATAGCAAAGATAGTCTACCAAGGAAGCTCATAAAATTCCTTGAGTTCATAATCTGATTAGCTACAAATTGTTCCAAATAGCTGTGAATGCGGATAGTTCTGAATTATGAGTTAGAACTTAGTTATTTTACTGAGTTCATCAAAAAGGTACCTGACCAAATAGTTTTACAGACAAAATCAATATAAATTGTTCAAGACTGATTTGAAAGATAACATTAAATGCAGATTTGCGTTCAATCAGTTACTGTTATTACCATAAAATATTGTTTCACTACTGTATTATGTGAATAATATAATCTAATAGTAGCATTATATGTTGCTTTTGTAGATACTTCTTGGTTCGGGATACATATGTTCAAACTAAAGTTTCAAAATCAGTACATACTATTAAGTTTTCCATGTAATGTGGAACAAAAAACAACAACATAACTTGGAAGACATTGAGTTTTAGCCAGGAAGAAGGTCTTTGTTATCTCGCCATGTCACAGATTCTGTTGAGAGTAAGAGAGAAGAAGATAGTGATAGGAAGATGATGATGACACCAATGACAATGGCATGTTCATGGGCAGAATTGGCAGATATTCAAAATGAGAGTGGTTGAGACATATTTCAGTTGGATCTTCTTCTTTAAGAACCATATATTAATAGCATAACCAGTCGTTCAGCTTCATACTGCATTACAGGACAGTTTTTCTTTTCCTTCGTGGGTTTTGCAATGAAATGAGGTGGTCCTTGATATTCCTTTCCAAATATAAGATTTGATATGGATATCTTTTTCGTGATTTTATTTACAGTGGTGAGGCCTTTTTACTTTGATGTCACAGTGGTCATAGAACTAAAAGGGTTCTATATGTAAACAAGATAGCCTGTTAAGCATCACCCAAAAATTCAGCACTCTAATTTAAACTTCACTAGAGAGTCTCTATATGAAATGAGGTGGTCCTTGATATTCCTTTCCAAATATAATATTTGATATGGATATCTTTTTCGTGATTTTATTTACAGTGGTGAGGCATTTTTACTTTGATATCGTCGTGGTCATAGAACTAAAAGGGTTCTATATGTAAACAAGATAGCCTGTTAAGCATCACCCAAAAATTCAGCACTCTAATTTAAACTTCACTAGAGAGTCTCTATATGTTAAAAATATACTCTGTGGAGAAAAGGCATGTCTTGCAGATGCTATATGTGGAAGAGAGTACTCTTGGAGATGCTCTATATTTTCTCATGTTTTTCTTTTGCTTAATCTAATATTCTCTTTACAGAGTATAATGATATTTCTGCATACAATACTAAAATTATCAAGGAAGGATTTATTTAGTACTGTAGTTCTCAATGCAGGGGATTGTTGTTTTTTTTTTAGACTTTAAGATTATTACTTTAACTCTAATGAAATTGTATGCATGCTCTTTTTAGAAATGTACAGTAAATTGGAACTTGGAGATTTAAAAGGAGCGCTGCCAGACACAGTCTTCGTAATGCGCAATGGGTAGGACAATGTCAAAGCTTTGTTTCGTCAATGACAGGTTGGTATCTCTCCTAATAACACAAACTACTTCTCTGAAACAATAAGATGCCAGGGCTTTTACATATATGAGCATTAATTGTTCCTACAAAAACGATTGAGGTTATTGGGCAGAGCGTTGGGATAACAACCTTTCTCCTGATGTCGCACTCTTGCTCCTCATGTGGAGAATCGTGTTAGTGAGATCATAAAATATTTGCATTTACTTTGTATTGGCACTGTCACTGTGTTCATGTAAGGAACACTGTCGTCTTTTTTCTACTTCTTAATACCAAATTTGTAGCATGTTGACACTGCGTAATTGAATTTAAAAGGTTGAGGTTCAAATGCTATTTAACCTTAAATGTGTCTTTGCTGCCATTGATTCCAAAAATCTGGTGTAAAACTCATTCTCAGGGTTCTAATTTAATAAAACCCAATCTCCCAAATTTGTTCATTTAATACCTTTTCTCATAAGCTTATTTAAAAAGCAGAAACATTTTACGTGTAATAAGCTTAAGAATGTCTTATGAATCTATTAGGTAATGAAGATTGTCACAAACTCAGAGCAAATTCATTTTTTTTTTTTGCATTAGGTTTTATTCGATGGCCTTATATTATTTTCTAAAGTCTTTTTAGAAGTTAGAGGAGGTATGGTAATATTAATTAATACATATATAAAAAAAAGGTTTATATATACGAAAATCAGGATTTCCAACCCGTATCCTCCCTGCAAGATGTGGAGGAGGGACAAGTAATTATTGTTTTTGTGTTTATAATTATTTCTGGATTAAAAAATATTACTGTTTTTAGATGAGTTAATGAAGAAATTTACTTACAGATCTGAATTGTATATTTTTGTAAAAAAGTTTTAAATAACTATGTAACACATGGTGGCTTAAATGGTTTAACATTATTATGCTATAGAATTGTATTATGCAAAACTTAGTTTTAAAACCTAAGTTAAAGAGTTCCTTCACAGATGAATTCACAATTGTCTTGCAATCGATCAATTGATTTGAGTATTGTCATAAATCAATAGGCTTTAGCTTTGGCAACATAAGCACGTGGTGATCAAATAATCAATTATAATACTGATTATCAATGTTTTTTACTTCGCTTCAAGTATGCATTGGGTATTTTAGGTCTCGGGCCAAGTATACACTTGGTAGATGCTTTTACTTGCATCAAATAAGATTTCTATTAACACATTGCTCTGAGTTTGATTATTGTATTTTGACACAAAGGTGGAGGCTGTGGAGTTTGGACCGGGCAATGCCTTCGGTGGTGATCATTGATTCATTGAACTTCAAAAACTACATTTAAATGCACTTATTTCAACAGTAAGAATGTAAATGATATAGCGTCAACTGCCTGTATGAATTTATAAGGGTTTTTTTAGTGCCAAAATGTTTCAAATTAAGAGATTTATTAATTGTGACTAATTGAATTCATCTAAATTGAATGTGTTTAAAGTAAATGACTAATGTTTTCTTTTGAGTTTCTGACCTAGAAACCCATCAATCATTACGAACTAAGTTGGGGTGATATAAAAAACAGATCATCTTTGGAAGATTAAATCCATCTCATTCTGTATATCATGACATGACTAAGATTGTTGATGTTGGGTTTTGTGGTTTAGATATTGATTGCTTCTTTAAGCTTATCATGTGTTTTGTTTTTCAGTTGACACAAAAAGAATGCTAGATCTATACTCTGTAGATTGCCACATCAATTGTTGTGTTATTTAGACAATATAAAAAACAAATCAATTGATTGTAGTGAAGCGCGAAGAAGTTAACGTGTTCATTAAATTAACAACATCAGGTATTTCGAGTGCCCATGCCTTTATTTTATGGTAAAGCAATCATGTAATTAATGAATAGAAAACAAGTGATTTTTATCTTTAAAGCTCAGCACTCCAGATTGGGTCACCTTGATGTCTTGCCACAACTTGTACATCTCCTTGATACGCTATATTATTCTCCCTTCCACATCGAAGAAGCAATTGACCATGTTGCACATCTTTTGCGTTTCGAAATCGAAGAGAATTCTATTTGCATTGCGAACAACGCAAGTATAGGTAAATATCTATCATATCATTTCCTTCCTAAAGATATACTTGCTAATAGTTAAAAACGTTGAGGGAGTTTTTTTTAATAAATTAACATAGTGTTTGCACAATCTATGGAAGAGCACGTTATTCAATTATTATCCATAGAGATATTTCATGTGCAAGACATATTCAGTTGAAACTAATGCTCAATTTCGGCTTTTCCTAATGTATTTAGGACTTGAAAATAAATTCCGACGTATTAGGCGCATATCTGAATTACTTGAATGCAGAATAGTTGGATCAATGAAGGAGATATAATGATCTGCAATTTTGTGAGCTTATCAAGATTTTCTTACTCCAAACTATAGGTTGCACTGTTTAGAGGGATTAAATCGGATACTCCTTCAAATGAATCATTTTTGGATTGGATTAATACTCGCTTTGTAGCATACTAGCCCTTAACCCGTGCCGTAACGGCACATGCCATGATATTGGTTCATTTTTTAAATATCGTATAATTTTTGTCCCGAATACTTATCAACTCCTTATGATTTAATATGTGTTTGTCATAAAAATAGTTGGGATTTTCCTCTCTTTTTTTCTTTGTTTTTTCCTTTAATATTTTACCGCCGAAGATTTTCTCAAAAGAAAGAAATATAATCTTAACTTCCGGACACTTTTTTATTTAGGTTCATTGCTTATAATGAGATAATGCTCTACATGAACATGGAAGTTTAAATATTTTTTGGAAATATGTCATCAGCAACGCTCATCTCAGTGAAATAAACTAATCAATATCGTCCATAAAAGTCTCCATATGTTACTATTTCTCTCCAGCTGACTCATATATCATGATCATGTTGTCGATCCTCCAAATAGGCAGAATAGTATTTTTTTGCATCGAACGAATGATACAAACTATCCAATGTGACATGATTTTCCTATAATTTTTCAACACCCATTAGATGACAATGTTTAAAATGTGTACCCATTACCTTTTCGAAGGGATTGTATATATGCGAACCTCTGCCATTAAATCTTCAACAAAGTATTGTGCCCAGCAATTCGTCTTAACGAAGGCTTTGGTGACTTCAAAAGTCTTGGACATTTTGTCACTTCCGTATGTTCCTACCTTCACTTGGAATACAATCTGGCTAAACATTACCTCATAAAGAACCTTGAACACATATTGTACTCCATGATCCTATTTCAAATTAATAGGTTGTCAATAGATCCTTTTCCAAAAGTTAACATATTCTACGTTGAATATTTATAAAAAAAATATTATGGTATTGTGGATCGTTGCTTTCTAAGATTGTAGTTTTCAAAATTGGCCTCTTCAAGTCCCACGACTTTCTAAGTTTATATATCTTGTTTTTTTTTAACATTTTAGTTAGCCATATTATGTTTGTTACTCACTTTAAACTTGATGTCATCTTCTACTATGAACTTTATGTGATTTCAGAATCGAAATAGTTATACCTCATTCATTCGTATCAAGTAATCCATTGTATATCCCAACAATTCTTCTACAATAATTCCTTTCTTTTGCCGTTTCCGGACCATCTGTAGCCATTATTGTCAAACGCAATCTGTCTATTTTTTGTTGATGTTATGTATTTGTAATGTTCATTTTTATTAAATAAATAGATTGTGGAAAAACTATAAAAAAAAGAACATAAGTATTACATCGGGTCTAAGTTACTATATCCAAAATACTCCGGACACTACTTCTGGTGCCTTTTTTCCTCAAATTCCTCGTTGCATTCTAGATAGTACATGCAACACCAATCATTTGCGAAGTGAGCTATTTGCGCAAGTGTGGTCAATGTAAATGTATCCCTTGCCTGTAATAATAATAACAATGAGTCAAAAAAAATTCAAGGCATCCAGTTGTAAATAGTATGAATCTAATATATTTGAATTATACCTCAATCTTAGATATCATCTTCTTCTCACATAACATAGCAATTGAGGAAGGACAAATCTTGACCACTCTTTACATAGGCAGAGTTAGACAAACTATGTTTTGAAACTGTCTTACGTGAATATTATTATTAATCCATATTTTAGTCAGATCCTATCGAAGCCGATCTAATTAGTCCTATAAAAAGTTAATCTTAAATTTTTGACCTTATCTCTTGACCAAATTACTGAAGTATTCTCAGTCATGTTCTGCATTGTGTGATCTACCCATCTGTGTCTACTCTACCTTCTAACCCAGTGAATGAAACCTATACATATTGATCCGTAATTTGAGAATGTAAAATAAAAAAATATTATATAAACATCGGATGCGAAATTTAGATTTATGATTTAGAGTTTTTTTATGATGATTTTGATGAACAAACATAATTTTCAAACAAATATTTTAGAATGCAAATACATTTTCCCAGTCAATAAGGTTTTATATCGGGAATTGAGTGAAAGTTGTTGTCTTTATAGGTAGTTGTAGTGAAACAACTCGACATTGATGGTCTTTTAGGAAAAAGAATGTAATAGTACTTGAGAGAGCGATAATGTTCTCTTACGTGGGTATACCAATTGCCTTTATATATATACGGGTGATCGAACAGTCATGATCATATTGTCTTATACGTTCCGGTATCATCCTCGAAATATTTGGTTTTTGTCCTTATCAATCGTGCTAAAAACAACCAATTACATCTTTCACAATACAAAATATTGCATGTTTTGTGAAGATTATTTTTTTACTTGGTCAATAAAACTCACTAAAAAGCAAAAACTATTATTATACACTACTATTACCAACACCCACCACCATAAAAACAATCCACCGCCACTATTTCTTCCACCAACAGTAATGTTACCGCCTCCACCATTCACAAACACCCGCCACCGCTTATACTAACCCTATTTCCACTACCACCATTAGAATTAATATAGTTTTTAGTAAAATTATTTATTAATAAAATTATGTATTTATGTTAGATTATTAAACGGACATTTATAATTGAAATTTAATTAATCATTATGAACAATCAATGAGACACTAATTAATAACACGTTTAAAAATGGTTAAGTTGAACAAACCCCAGCGGTAATTTATCTTTTCCAAGGAAAAATCATGACCACTCTTTACATAAACAAATCGAAAATAAATAATTTCATATGTTCTGATTTTGATTCTTGTCGTTCGTTTAGTTAATGCATAACATGGCAACTGATTGCACCAGTTTTTTAAAATGGACATGTGTTTTACCGAGTTTATTTTAACATTAGAATGATCAACCACGTTTTATACTTTATAATATAACGTTACACATTTTGTGGCGTTACAAAATTAGCATAATATGTTTTTGTTCACCAATACCCGCCAGCACCATAAACCCATATGAATCCACTTTTTTTATCCACCTAGTGGCGGAGCCAAGGGTTGACTAACCTGTCTCTAACCCCTTAATTTTTTAATAACTACATAAATCTTTTAGTTTATTTTATAAATAGTACTTTGTCCATATATATTTTATCCTGCAGATCTAGCACACATCACCACCTGAGCTTGCAGCTGCATCAATTCAACTGAGCCATTCATCACTTCCATTATCATCTTGCACTCCACAACACCAACTCAGTCAACCTCCACCTGAAATGTCACTGATTCCATCTACAGCTCAGTACCAGCTCAACCCAACCCAACCAACACAATCCAGCACCACCATCTGTTGCTCTTCCATTGTCTCAGCTATCATCACTATCTAAATCTTGTAGCTGCAATATCATCTCAGCAGTAACAAATCTGTACTCAAACATTTGCACAAATTCCTAACATTCATCTAAGAGCTTCAGTAGAAGTACATCACCACCTTTGTATCCCAGTATTGAGCTCAAATCTTCTTCAACTTAGCACAACAACCTCACAAATCATCTGTAACTTCCCAAGCATAGATCCATCATCAGAGCCATCACTAGCTTCTCAAGAAACTTCATGAATCTCTTACTGAAATCTCATCAATCCCCATCTTCAATTTATTCCTTCTATAAGCAGCTAAAGCTTAACATCATTTGTGCAACTTTCCTGTCATCAGAACATGAAAGTGAGCAAAACCCATTTCTAATTCGTTCTCCATTATCAAGCCTCTACCAATTCCAGCCAACAAAACCCATTTTAGATCTCAAACAAATCTTTGAAAATCATCAATAACAAACTATTTCTCTCAAACCCTTCTCTGAAATCTACCAGAATCATCACTGACTTCCTTTACCTACACCACAGCAGACTCACCTTCTCTCAGAAACACACCCATCTCGGATTCAATTTATCTAAATCTCACAGTAGCAGCGCCTCCAACTTAGAGAAGATTTTTAATAAGGGATGAAATAAAATTGAGTTGTCTGAGAACAACTCGAGATTATGAGGTATGTCCGTACAGATTGGATAGTGGCATCAGTAAAATGGATAGGGGCTACCCAGCTAATATGTGGCATGTCAGTTTCAGAAGACTGACTGGCCTAATTTCTTGCTTGCTCAATTGTCAGTTTTGCACAACTGACAGTTCATTCTTCCGCTCCTTTCTCGCCTGTGAATTGAAGTGTTTGCATTTTACGCTCCAAATGGGCAATTTTTCCTTCTTTTGCTCCCAAGGACTCCATTGCTCCTAATAACTCAAAACTAAACATAAGATACATATTTTACAAAATAAATAGCAAAGAGAGTATAAATACTAGATATAAAATTAGGTGTTTTACAACAACTATCACACAGCAATACCCCTGCGATATTTACAGCGACAGTTCTGCGAGCTCTTCAACAACACACTGCGAGTGTCACAGAATGATTGAAAGAATGATGCAGCGGATGACGATAACAGAAACATGAGAAAAGCGTGATGATGCTGTGAAGCTTACAAATATCTGCGAGGGTTAACATTACAACTACTGCGAGAGTATCGCGAGTCAGATCCGAAAATAAGGGATAGCTTAGATGTCATCCACTATGTAACTACCCTATATAAAGAGAATTAATAGACTCAGAGAGGAGAGATCATTTTGTTAGAGTCTGGAGAAAGTTTTGAGGAGAGAGAAAGTTCTTGTGAGCGGTTGTATTCTTGATTTCTTCCATTTCTTGTAACATTTCTGAGAATTAATCAATAAAGTGTTGTTTTTAATCTTCGAGTTAAAAAGATGATTGAACAAGTTGGTGAAGTGGTTGAAGGAAAAATAATTAAAGCCAAGAAGAATTATAGGAAGTTGGAGTGTAATATGATAACAAAAACGATAATCAACCAATTCCATGAAAATATTAAAGGAAGGATTCATAAAAGAGATTTTGAAGGAAAGAAAATTATGACGGTGGAGAAAGTATCGCCTTTGAAGGATTGGGAAAAACAGAAAATCACATTCACAGCAGCAAAAATACCAAGAGAAAATTTGGATCATACATCTCCTTTGGTAATCACGGTATCCACTATACGAATGAACAAGGAAAAATCAACAAGATCTGCGGAAGAATGGGCTGTGAATAGAACTTTGGTGGATAAAGGAAGTTCTGTAGATATAACATTTTATCATGCATTTAAGAAAATGGGATACAAAGATGAAGATATGTCTTGTCCAGCATATCATATTCATGGCTTTGCAAAATCTATAACAAAACCTAAAGGCGAAATAGTGGTACGAATTCCGCTAGGAGAGATTGAAACACAAGTAACATTATGTGTGGTAGATATGGAGTCACCATATAACATGCTATTGGGGAGACCATGGATACACGCGATCAAGGCTATAGCTTCATGATAGGTGTGATAAACACCTAATTTTATATCTAGTATTTACGCTTTCTTTGCGAGTTTTCATGTAAAATATGTATCTTATGTGTGAGTTTGAGTCTATTAGGTGCTCTGGAGTCGCACGGAGGAAAAAAAGAAGAAACCAGCCATTTTGAGCAAGAAGGGTCAAAGTCGTCATTTCATGGGCGAACACTATCCGGAGCCTAGCCAAGGTTAAGGGGTAATCAGTTTGTGCTTAAAATGAATTTCTTAAAGCACCAAGGAAGAAACTCAGGGCACCCATCTGGGTGGTTCTACAGCGGGTTGTAATTATCTACCCAAATGATTACAACCCTAAAATTGAGAAAAGAGTGTTCTCTCAATCATTCATTTGTGAAATTGAGAAGGGCTGCTGTGCTAGCCTTATCATTTGAAAAACAGCACAGAGAGAGAGAGTGAAATCCAGAGAACTAGGTCGAGTTATTCATCACTTACGACCTAGTCATTATTCTCATGACTGCATCAAGTCCAATTGCTGGTAAGCCATGTCCAGGCTCGTGCTTGAAGGGTTGAATTCCAGGCTGATTTGGGAAGAGAATACAGGTCTGTTATGAGCTAATTGGTTGCAGTGAAGTAATGTAAAATACTAGATTCAAGTCTGTCATTGGATTAGAAAGTTTGGGTTATGAATGAATATTGTTACAGGGAAGGAGCTGTGATGATTACAAGTACAACAGAGTTCATCTATCCCCACTTCGCAAGACACATATCAGATGTTCGTCTAAATGCGTGAGCCAGCTTTGCATTCAGCTAGCCATGCTCAGGTGGGATTTAATCGGAGTGTTTGGACAGGTTCTCGAGATATGAACAACACAGAGTTTGGGTTCAAACGAGTTGCAATCCTATGGAGGTATACAGGTTGGCAATGAACTGGACTGGATGCAAAGATGGCTCAGTGGAGTTGTTTAGAAGAATCTGGAATAAAGGAGTGAATTACAGGCCATGAGAGTTGGAGATGATTGAAGTGACACAGTGGTGGTGGTCTCATTTACCTGCAATGAAACCAGCAAGGAGGACAGTGGAGATGACCATGGGACTGAGGTGAGATGAATGTTTACAGGGGTGGTGTTCGCTGTCAGAACGACAATGAGCAGAATTTGCGTTGAGTAAAGCCATGTAGAATGGAAGTGCAGGGTAGATGGCTTATTTGAATTGCAGATGACAGAGAATTGGGTGCAGTTCTGGTAGAGCATTTGCTGTTGCTGGGGTGGAGTTGTCATCTAGAGGAGAAGAGACGGCAATGCTCGACTGGGACAATAAGGGTTGGAGGTTTAGGCAGCTGGTACTGGTAATGAAGCTAAAATGGCCGAGAAGATAAATTGAAGGTGGATGCTTTGGTTCAAGAGCATGGCAGGGTTGAGTGTTAGCTGGAGCATGGAGAGTGACTGTGGCATACAACAAGAATGTGCAGCTGATGGTGGATATTACAGCTGCAATGGAGCAACTGGGGGAGAAGATATTGCAGGTGGAGTAGGTTGGTCTGTTGGTGGTGCAGTTCAGGTGGCGATGCAACTTGGGAATAATGGCAGGGATGATATTGTAACAGCTGAGTTGCAGGTGGAGGTTACAAGCTAAGCTGTTGAGGTGCAGGTAGCATTGCAGTGAGTCATGGATCGATGCGAAGGGAGTGTGGTAGTAGTATGGCAATGGCTAAGTGACGCTGCTGCGATGCAATGCAAAGAGCAATAGCTGATGGAGCTATGACAGTGGATGTGATGTGGATAGCCAGGGAAGTTACAGAATGCATGAATAATGCTGCAGAAATTGTGCGAAAATAGGGTGAAAATGGCACGCCGGTGATCATAGTTCTGGTTGTCAGATTTCAGAGGTTAAAGTGTCGATCATAATATTTCAGTGAATCGTGAGGCGGGTATGAGTCGAATTCAAGAGTTGGCCGCCGGACATATGAGCTACGTGTCACGCTTTTGGGTACGTTTTCGCAAGGGATAGAAAATTGGATTTAGATGGGTTATGCAAATGTTTGAAATGCAGAAAAGCAAAGTTGAGCTACTGGAAGTGTAGAATTGCCTGGTGACAGTTTCCAGTGGTTCAAGTGATCGGAGAAAGTTTTCCGGTGACGGTGGCCGGATTCCAGCCTATTTTCGGCCAAAAACCCAGTTTTCCGGCGAGCGTTTTTGGGACAGATTTTCTACATGGGTTTCTCTTGCTCGTGGGCCTGGTGAAATTCCAACTAATGGACTTTGAAGACAAAACCTATTTTTGGAAGGAGAAAAAGGCTATAAAAAGGAAGTTTTCTACACAATTTGATATAACGTTTTTTATTCTATTCTTGGAGCTTTTGCAGAGAACTACTTCTAGTGTTTGCTCTCTTTTATGTTTCATAGTCTTCCTTTGAATATTTTGATGATGAACTCCATGAATATGTGTAGCTAAATACAATAATTATGGGATAAAAGTTGATTTCTTCAAGCATGTTATTTGATTCTATGAATTAGTTTTGTCTCAATTTTATCGTTTATGATTCATCGTTTATATTATCATATGATTTGAATGCTAGTTTGGTTGAGTCCGGAATCAATTGGATTTGTTTTCATCTCTAAAGCTATATTAGGGTTTTCAATACGTAAAAGTTGTTATCTCTGATTTTTAGTAGCATCTTGTGGTTAATACTTGTAGTGATACATCTTTTTAATCGCATATGAATCATAACCTTTGTTAAA
The DNA here is from genome assembly GCA_023529315.1 of Papaver bracteatum. Lineage (NCBI taxonomy): Eukaryota > Viridiplantae > Streptophyta > Magnoliopsida > Ranunculales > Papaveraceae > Papaver > Papaver bracteatum. The sequence goes on along the minus strand of JAJJWX010003977.1, from coordinate 114,249 downwards.
ACGAATTAGTGCTTTTACACGTTTGTTTGCATCGATTAGTCTTATTTCATAGAACTTATTGCTCTTAGGGAGTTAAATCTAATTGTGCTTTTACACTTTAGGTTGCTTTTTAAGAAGATTTCACATTAGCATCTTTCAATGTTGTTTGTGATAAAATCAGGAAATAAATGAGATACTCTTGCGATCAAGATATCTTAGGGCTTTTGATAATTGAGAGATTAAATACCAATTCTAATCATAGATGAAAAATACATGTTTATGAATGATATTATCCCTTAACCAATATCTTCTCCTTATTGATTATTCCAACTATTTACTTTGCTTTATTTAGTATTATTACTTTGATAAAAACAAAAACACACCTTGGGTTATTTGGTTACATAAGAATCTGAGAATTGCATAACAACAATCGCCTCTCTGTGGATACAAACTCTTTCTTATCGAATACTATATTCATATTTAGTTAAGTGAGGAAGTGAAATTATTTTTGACGCATACGACACACATCAAATTTTGGCGCCGTTGCCGGGGAGGCATTCGGCTTGTTATCTAGTTTTTAGTTTCTTTTTATTATTTCTGCTTGCATACTTGTGTTTCGTTTCTTGTCTTGTTTCTCACTTGTTTGCGAGAATTGTTTTTAAGGTACCTAATCTCTGGCTTCTAAAGATTGGAATTATCCAAGGTGCGGGATAGCTACTTGAAAGGGCACAATACTCCAACCAAGGCAAGGCACAACGGAAGAACACGACTTGGAAGTAGAACACGAAGCTCTTCGGCAAGAAGGACAAGAAGTAGAACACGATATTCCTTTTGAAGAAGAAGGAGAAGGATAAGAAGCAATGGGTGACGCTGAAAATCGTTCACTTAAAGACTTAGCTTCTCACAAGATGGATATAAAGCAGGGTTGCATTCAAACCGACTCCACTTTTGAAATCAAGCCGGGACTTCTTAGAGAATTACCAAAGTTCCATGGTTTGGTGAATGAAGATCCAAACAAGCATCTTATGGATTTCCACACCATTGTCATGGCCGTGCTTCCAGCGGATGTTGAGGCGAATGGTGCAATGTTGAAAGTTTTTCGATTCTCTTTGGTGGATAGTGCTAAAGATTGGTTGTATTATTTGCCTCCCGAAAGTGTCACAACATGGAATGGGTTGAAGAAACTCTTTCTAGAGAGATATTTTCCAGCATCAAAGGCTATTCAAATTCGCAAGGAGATTTGCGGAATGAAGCAACATATGGGAGAATCTTTATATGATTGTTGGGAACGATACAAGAGATTGGTGGCAAGTTGTCCTCATCACCAATTCAGTGACGCGCTGATTATCCAATACTTCTATGAAGGACTACAATCGAGTGATAGGAATCTTATTGACGCTACAAGTGGTGGTGCACTTATGAACAAGACGGTGACACAAGCTCGAGAGTTGATTGAGAGTATGGCAACAAATTCTCAACAATTTTCAATTCGTGGGTCAGAACCATCTATCAAGGAAGTTAATCAAGTTGGCGAGATTATTGAATTACGTCAACAAATGAAGAATATGATGGCAATGATGCAAAAAATTGCAGCAGTGGTTGTAAAACCATCACGCCCAACTTATGAGAATGTAGAGCATGTCAATGCTATATTCTCAACCCAGCCGAATGGTATTTACTCCAACACTTACGAGAAAGTTGCAAGTGCAAGTTCTGTTTCCAGCCATCCGAGTGAGTTCTAACAACAAATGAAACAACCACAACAAGGGCATAATCCAGAATTGGAGAAGATGGTTACTTTGGTGGAGGCTCTAATGTCCGTGGTACAGAAAAATCAACAACTAGCGATCTTAAATCAGCAGAAAACGGATAATGCAATTAACGAGTTGCAATCACAAGTTGGTTTACCGCAACAACAACAATTCCAACAACAACAACCATTTGAAAATCAAGGGTCCAATATGGAAGAGTTGCTGAAATCCTTTATGCAAAGAACATAGGGTGTGGTCCAGGACTTGCAAACACAAGTAGGTTCAATGGCCGAGGATATTAATCAGTTGCATGCACAAAATGGTGAGAAACTCCCTTCCCAACCTCTTAACTCAAGTGAGGGTGTCAATGCTATTAAGTTGGGAAGTGGTACACAATTTTTGCAACCCGAAGTTACATATTCGGGTGAAGAAGAAGCGCCAAAGGAACCAATTTTGGAGGAAAATAGCGCAGATTTTCCCCCAACTCCCGAGGTAACTAAATCAAACTCTAAACCTCTTGTTTCTACTTATGTTCCTCCTCTACCTTTTCCTGGAAGGTTCTCTAAAGCTAATGAGAAGGTGGAACAAGATAGGGATATTTGGGATGTTTTTAAGAAGGTCCAAGTGAATATTCCACTCATTGAAGTAATTAGGAAATCTCCTCGCTATGCAAAGTGTGTAAAGGAATTGTGCACTAACAAGCACAAGCTAACCGGTAATGAGGTAATGAGTGTGGGGGAGAACGCTTCGGCATATCTTAAAAAGAAACTCCCACCTAAGTTGAAAGATCCCGGTAGTTTCACTATTCCATGCACAATTGGTAAAACACGGTTTACAAAATCTATGCTAGATTTAGGAGCTTCCATTAATGTTATGCCTACTTCCATTTATGATGCTTTAAATCTTGGTCCTCTTAAGGAAACCGGCATAGTTATTCAACTTGCCGATAGATCTAATGTTTACCCTAAAGGGATTGTTGAGGATGTTTTGGTGCAGGTAAAAGGACTAATATTTCCAGTGGATTTCTATGTTCTAGATATGGGTAATGTGAATTCATCCTCGTCTACACCGTTACTATTGGGTAGACCATTTTTGAGTACCGCTAGAACGAAGATTGATGTTTACAATGGCACCTTGACTATGGAGTTTGATGAAGAAGTCATTCACTTCAACATCTTTGAGGCGAGGAAACACCCAAGTAACATTCAATCAAATTTCCATAATGTGTTGGAAGCCGGCTGAGGCGTAATAAACAAGGAGCATGTCGGGCTGACGACTTTAAACCAAGCGCTAAGTGGGAGGCAACCCACCGGTTTTGTATCTTTACCCTTATCTTTTTATTTTTATGCATTTGCTTTTATCTTTATTTTCTTTGTTTTTGCATATCATTTGCGGAATTTCCCACCTTGAACTTTCTTTGGATGATTAAATTTTACATTGGGGACAATGTAAAGTTTAAGTGTGGGGGAGCATTTATATGTTTGTATATTTTGTTTTAGTTTGTTTTATGCATTTAAAAAAAAAATCAGAAAAATAGAAAAACCAAGAAAAAATATGTGCTTTTTGAACTCCGAAATCTAGAAACTTGTGCCTTTAGGATGACACCATTAGTGGATGGAACCATTTTGAATGTAGGATTTGAGGAACCGATTAACTAAAAGGGACGAACATAGCTGAGAAATCACAATTAACATGATAGTTGTTACCATATCTCGGAATATCACCATATCGCATTCTATTTTTATTTTTCCATATTTATCTATTGTTCTTAGTGCTTTGGTGGGTCACTAAACATCGACGTGTTATTACTGCTAGGATAGAATAGAGTGATTGAGTTACTAGAAAAAGAAAAGAAAATAAAAAAAAAGAGACTGACCAATTAGACCAAAACGGAATAAAATGACACTTGGGAATAGCAGTATGTGTGAAACGTAGTCCCTGTCTCCGTCGCCTAAACAAGTGTGGAATGCAGGATCCAAGGTAACTATCATGTACTTGCTGACAAGAATCATGCGCTTGGATCCAGTTTGATCCAATCATTTTGTCTAAAAAAAAAAAATTAAAAAAAAAAAGTGAAAAAGAAAAGAAAAAGAAAGGAAAGTATTATATTGGTTGAATAAAGTCACTCCTGGTTCCCTTGTATATGCTAGTGAGTTGATGTAGAATTCATACCAAGTAGCTCAATCCAATAGGTATAGGTTCATCTTGGCAGTGACCTTCAGACAGATATGGGAAACATCGATCACTTGTGAACATTCGCCAACATCTACATCTATATCCATATTCTTTGTCTTTTCATTGTGATTGTGGTTTGTTAGTTTCCGAGTATTGTGGCTTGTTTGACTATCTAATTAGAGTTTATTTACTAATATATGAATTGAATTTGCAAGGTACCTCCTCCTGTAGTCAATTTGGATTCGTTCATTGATTTGTCACAAAAGACGGAGTTTGAATAATAGGTTTTGTAGGCAGACCTCTTGTAAACCTTCACGAGACTATAACTCGTCCACTAGGGACACCTAGGGGTTTAAAGGCTTGTTATTTATGCTTAAAGTGACCGTAGCCTCGACGTCACGGAGTTGTATGTATCTTTTAGAATTATTTTGTTTGATTTGCTCGAGGACTAGCAAAGTCTAAGTGTGGGGGAATTTGATAGGTGTGATAAACACCTAATTTTATATCTAGTATTTACGCTTTCTTTGCGAGTTTTCATGTAAAATATGTATCTTATGTGTGAGTTTGAGTCTATTAGGTGCTCTGGATTCGCACGGAGGAAAATAAGAAGAAACCAGCCGTTTTGAGCAAGAAGGGTCAAAGTCGTCATTTCATGGGAAAACACTATCCGGAGCCTAGCCAAGGTTAAGGGGTAATCAGTTTGTGCTTAAAATAAATCGCTTAAAGCACCAAGGAAGAAACTCAGGGCACCCATCTGGGTGGTTCTACAGCGGGGTGTAATTATCTACCCAAATGATTACAACCCTAAAATTGAGAAAAGAGTGTTCTCTCAATCATTCATTTGTGAAATTAATAAGGGCTGCTGTGCTAGCCTTATCATTTGAAAAACAGCACAGAGAGAGAGTGAAATCCAGATAACTAGGTCGAGTTATTCATCACTTACGACCTGGTCATTATTCTCATGACTGCATCAAGTCCAACTGCTGGTAAGCCATGTCCAGGCTCGTGCTTGAAGGGTTGAATTCCAGGCTGATTTGGGAAGAGAATACAGGTCTGTTATGAGCTAATTGGTTGCAGTGAAGTAATGAACAAGACAAGATTCAAGTCTGTCATTGGATAAGAAAGATTGGGTTATGAATGAATATTGTCACAGGGAAGGAGCTGTGATGATTACAAGTACAACAGAGTTTATCTATCCCCACTTCGCAAGACACATATCAGATGTTCTTCTAAATGCGTGAGCCAGCTTTGCAGTCAGCTAGCCATGCTCAGGTGGGATTTAATCGGAGTGTTTGGACAGGTTCTCGAGACATGAACAACACAGAGTTTGGGTTCAAACGAGTTGCAGTCCTATGGAGGTATACAGGTTGGCAATGAACTGGACTGGATGCAAAGATGGCTGAGTGGAGCTGTTTAGAAGCAGCTGGAATAAAGGAGTGAATTACAGGCCATGAGAGTTGGAGATGATTGAAGTGACACAGTGGTGGTGGTCTCGTTTACCTGCAATGAAACCAGCAAGGAGGACAGTGGAGATGACCATGAGACTGAGGTGAGATGAATGTTTACAGGGGTGGTGTTCGATGTCAGAACGGCAATGAGCAGAATTTGCGTTGAGTAAAGCCATGTAGAATGGAAGTGCATGGTAGATGGCTTATCTGAATGGCAGATGACAGAGAATTGGGTGCAGTTCTGGTAGATCATTTGCTGTTGCTGGGGTGGAGTTGTCAGCTAGAGGAGCAGAGACGGCAATGCTCGACTGGGACAATAAGGGTTGGAGGTTTAGGCAGCTGGTACTAGTAATGAAGCTAAAATGGCCGATAAGATAAATTGCAGGTGGATTCTTTAGTTCAAGAGCATGGCAGGGTTGAGTGTTAGCTGGAGCATGGAGAGTGACTGTGGCATACAACAAGAATGTGCAGCTGATGGTGGATATTACAGCTGAAATGGAGCAGCTGGGGGAGAAGATATTGCAGGTGGAGTAGGTTGGTCTGTTGGTGGTGCAGTTCAGGTGGCGATGCAACTTGGGAATAATGGCAGGGATGATATTGTAACAGCTGAGTTGCAGGTGGAGGTTACAAGCTAAGCTGTTGAGGTGCAGGTAGCATTGCAGTGAGTCATGGCTCGATGCGAAGGGAGTGTGGCAGTATTATGGCAATGGCTAAGTGACGCTGCTGCGATGCAATGCAAAGAGCAATAGCTGATGGAGCTGTGACAGTGGATGTGCTGCGGATAGCCAGGGAAGTTACAGAATGCATGAATAATGCTGCAGAAATTGTGCGAAAACGGGGTGAAAATGGCACGCCGGTGAGCATAGTTCCGGTAGTCGGATTTCAGAGGTTAAAGTGTCGATCGTAATATTTCAGTGAATCGTGAGGCGGGTATGAGTCGAATTCAAGAGTTGGCCGCCGGACATATGAGCTACGTGTCACGCTTTTGGGTACGTTTTCGCAAGGGATAGAAAATTGGATTTGGATGGGTTATGCAAATGTTTGAAATGCAGAAAAGCAAAGTTGAGCTACTGGAAGTGTAGAATTGCCTGGTGACAGTTTCCAGTGGTTCAAGTGATCAAAGAAAGTTTTCCGGTGACGGTGGCCGGATTCCAGCCTATTTCCGGCCAAAAACCCAGTTTTCCGGCGAGCATTTTTGGGACATATTTTCTACATGGGTTTCTCTTGCTCGTGGGCCTAGTGAAATTCCAACTAATGGACTTTGAAGACAAAACCTATTTTTGGAAGGAGAAAAAGGCTATAAAAAGGAAGTTTTCTACACAATTTGATATAACGTTTTTTATTCTATTCTTGGAGCTTTTGCAGAGAAATACTTCTAGGGTTTGCTCTCTTTTATGTTTCATAGTCTTCCTTTGAATATTTTGATGATGAACTCCATGAATATGTGTAGCTAAATACAATAATTGGTTATGGGATAAAAGTTGATTTCTTCAAGCATGTTATTTGATTCTATGAATTAGTTTTGTCTCAATTTTATAGTTTATGATTCATCGTTTATATTATCATATGATTTCAATGCTAGTTTGGTTGAGTCCGGAATCAATTGGATTTGTTTTCATCTCTAAAGCTATATTAGGGTTTTCAATACGTAAAAGTTGTTATCTCTGATTTTTAGTAGAATCTTGTGGTTAATACTTGTAGTGATACATCTTTTTAATCGCATATGAATCATAACCTTTGTTAAAACGAATTAGTGCTTTTACACGTTTGTTTGCATCGATTAGTCTTATTTCATAGAACTTATTGCTTTTAGGGAGTTAAATCTAATTGTGCTTTTACACTTTAGGTTGCTTTTTAAGAAGATTTCACATTAGCATCTTTCAATGTTGTTTGTGATAAAATCAGGAAATAAACGAGATACTCTTGCGATCAAGATATCTTAGGGCTTTTGATAATTGAGAGATTAAATACCAATTATAATCATAGATGAAAAATACATGTTTATGAATGATATTATCCCTTAACCAATATCTTCTCCTTATTGATTATTCCAACTATTTACTTTGCTTTATTTAGTATTATTACTTTCATAAAAACAAAAACACACCTTGGGCTATTTGGTTACATAAGAATCTGAAAATTTCATAACAACAATCGCCTCTCTATGGATACGAACTCTTTCTTATCGAATACTATATTCATATTTAGTTATGTGAGGAAGTGAAATTATTTTTGACGCATACGACACGCATCACTTCAACATTACATCAATGCATCATTCTTTATTAGGAAAATTTCGCAGAGACATTAGAATGGGACGAACCTTTATGGCGTACACCCTAGTTCGCGAATAAAATTTCGCAAGAGGCAAATGTAAGACCTAAAGTACGTCATATAAGGGGGTATATGTTTGTATGACTCAGGGATAAGGTTATATCGCTGCTGGAACCTGAGTCATGAAGATGTTTGGGTTAAAGAAAACCTATCCAGGAGAGATACTTTGGATTTCCAACCATATATATATTAACAGTTGGGCGACCAAGGGTCTCTTCTAAGGAGTGCAAATTATGACCAAGGCGCCCAGGTACACGGTTAAGCCAAGGGTGCCCGGGGCGTATGAAACTACCCTGGCCATTTTTGGCAAGTCTTGGCTATGATGCACTCGGCCTGAAGAAAACCCCACCTAGGGTGCAATCTCGTAACCATAAGCCATATAGGCAAAAGGGATAAGAGGCTGTGAAAACAACTGGTTGTTGGTAAAACCGGATGGGAGGAGCTAGTATTGTATGGCAAATGTACGCCTCCTTGAAGGGGCAACCAGGGGGAAGATAAGGGCGACACCCTCCAATAGGGAGCTGATAAGTATCTTAAGACGCAAATGTCATGGGGCTCTTTACTCACGGGAGTATCAAGGCTTGTCATATTTGTTCAATAAATATACAGAGGCAAAAATCCATGAGAAAAAGATAAGATGAGATCAATGGGTTTTTACATGAAAATGTAAAGACGTCCTGCGATTTCATCGCAAGACGGCAATGTCATGGGGCTTTGTTCTCGCGAGAAAACTAAGACCTGTCATATTGTCGCAACAAAATGACAAAATATGGATAAGGCAAGATCAATGGGTCTTTACATTCGAATGTAAGGACGTTCTGCGATTTTGTCGCAAAAACAAAGATTGGCAAAATAAAACCTTTACTTAGGAAGGCAAAATAAGACCAATAGAATAATCCCATACATCAATCATTTTATTTTTCTTTTCAGAATACAAGAAATATTTGTTCATTCCAAGAAATATAATGAGAGGCAAGTATGGGAATTGATAAATAAATTACCATTATCTTTCTCGCGAATTCTTCAAAATAACAGAAGCATAACTAAAATTCAAAGTTGTATAAAAGTACATCACTGGCGAGAAAAGGAAAAGGTGAGAAAATAAAAGAATCACTCAAGATTCACTATTAGTCTCGCTAATTTCAGCATTAGCTTTTCCCATGATACTTCCTTCGCCAATATGCTCCTTGTTATGGTTATCTCGATCTTCTTCTTCATTGGGTTTCTTTCCAACTGTTGCTTCACCGCCAGTAATTGTTTCTTCAGAAGGGATTTTTTCTTTATCTACTGAATCTTCTTGAGAATTATCTTCTTCTCCACTTTCATATTCAAGATCAGCATCAAGGGGATGAGGAATCTCATCTTCATCTACATCTAGAGGCTTGATTGAAATATTAGGAAGAGAGTTTTCCAATAAAGCTTCATTCACAAGAACTTCAGCATTAAGATGAACTTTGCGAAGGAAATCCCTATCGCGATTTCTAATCTCCATGTCTTTGAAGTATTCAAGATAATCATATTTTCTCTATGCGCGATCGCGAGAATGAACAAGACGAGTAGTAAGCAATCCATTTTCCTTGCGAATTTTAGCCAGTTGACCATTTAAAGTAGAAATAGTTGAAAGAAGTTTCCTCTCAGATTCTGCGAAAAACAAGAGTAAAACATGAAATATATTCAAGCAAATATTTCGAAGAAGAATTAAAAAACAAATTTAATAAAGAAATTAACAGTTGAGGCAGCCAAAATTACTACCTTCCTTTTGTGAGGTTAAGTTTTGAATTAATGTCAAACAAGAATTCTCCCAACGGTCCATAGTGTCATCAAACTTATCTCCAACTATACCTTTCAGGCGAGACTTTATTTTTTATTCTTTAGAGAGGAGATAAGTATTTTCTTTTACTAATGAAGAGTAAGATTCTTCTAATTGGGAATATTCTTCTTTGAGTCGGTTAACCTTCACACTTAAAATTATCCTACCCTAGATAAGACTATTCTTCTCATTGATAGATGATTCAGTTATTTCCTTAAGTTCATTTTTCAGCGAACGAAGAGACTGTTTTTGATTATCATATATTTTCTGAAGAATACTTAATTGTTATGAGGAAATCGTCGTCTTGTTTAAAAAATCACGCTTCTCTTGAGATAAGGTCTTATTTTCATCTGAGAAAGTTTTCATCGTAAGGTTAGCTCAGGTTAACAAATAAGAGAGGCGAGAAATTTCGTTACTTAAAAAAATTAGCTTCTGTACTAGTTGGCCATTCTCATTGGTAAGGTTATCTATTTGATCAATGGAATATGTATGAAGGTTATCTAATCGATTATATTGGTCCATCCATGAATCTTTCTCAACGCGGGCTTCTTCAGCAGCAGATTCATATTTAAACCTCTCCATTAATCGTGTCTGATTTAAAGCTTAATATGCGAACAAAGGATTTTAAAAGAAGAATTGAGTACAGAACGAAGAAAATTTATCAAAACAGAAAAATCAAAGACAGAGGCAGAGATGTTATACCTTTTAATTCCTTATTTTTACTGCGAATATTTTCGTAGTCTAGCGAAAAGTTGCGAAGCTTTTGGCAAAGAGTATCGCATTCTAAAGTCTTGACTTGAAGACTTTCCTTTAGAGCTTCAACTTCATGTTCTAAAGATGCTTGCGAATCATTTCGGTCAAAACCAAAATATTTGATCAAAATCTCGCAGACACCATACCTGACAGGATTAGTAGAAGATCTCCTAGCATCACCTCGAATATCAGATAAAACTTTAAAAGCAACATCTACTCCTATTGAAGTTTCTTTAGAAGAAGGAAGATATGCAGATGGCGCAGTGGTGACAATGGAGAGTTGAAGATTTGAATCATTGGCAGGAAATACATCATCCGAAGATGAAGTATCTGGAAAAGTAATAAATGGAATTGAAGAAAAGTTAACTTGAGAAGTAACTACAGTAGGAGGGGAAGAAACTTCATTCACAATAATATATTTCATTTATCAAAGGATCAGTGGAGGCATGGATACTGGTGGCGATATTCTCGCAAACAGAAGCTAGAGGTTCAGTTTGTGAAGGTTTTGGGATAGCACTCGCAAAAATTAAATGGGGAACAGTAATACCAAAACCAACAGTTTTAACTTTGCGAGATTTCTTGCGAGGATTAGCAATGTTTTCATCAGCCTGCGAATAACAATCTAGATAAGAAACAGAGGCAACAATATTGTTATTAAGAAAGCAAATGTCTCTTACTACCTTATTATTCGCAATCTTTCTTTTCTTCTTGGATGGGTCTTGTTGCGAAACCCTGGAAGCATTAGGGTTTTGAACTACGAATTTGGTATTAAAAACGATTCCGCTGAAACAGAAAGACAGGTATGGTAATTACATAAAATCGAGTAAGAACAGATCAGATAAATTAGATAAACATGAACAAGATCGAATTCAATAACAACATAAGAACATATACCTTGATGACTCCATGAAAGCAATAGTAGATGAACCTTTGGAAGAAGAAAGTTGCAGAAAACGAAGAGATGGGGAAGACGAAGAAATAAAAGAAGAAGATTACTTCTTTATTCGGTTTCCCCTTTTATAGACAGAGAGATGGCGATCGGATAATAATGATAATACCGGTAAAAAGAGGAATATTTGACACGTATAGGAGGTTATACTAAATTTATGGAACTTTGTCGGGGAAAGAATATAGAAAGATGGGAAGCTACGGCATCAATAAGAAGGAAAAATCTCATGATCTTTTTCCTTCGCAGAAAAGACATGATAAGAGGCAAGATGTAGGATCAAAATATCGCCACAGCAATACTCCTGTGAGATTTATAACGACAGTTCTGCGAGCTCTTTAACAACATACTGCGAGTGTCACAGAATGATTGAAAGAATGATGCAGCGGATGACGATAACAGAAACATGAGAAAAGCGTGATGATGTTGCGAAGCTTACAAATGTCTGCGAGGGTTAACATTACAACTACTGTGATAGTATCGTGAATCAGTTCCGAAAATAAGGGATAGCTTATCTGTCATCCACTATGTAACTACCCTATATAAAGAGAATTAATAGACTCAGAGAGGAGAGATCATTTTTTTAGAGTCTGGAGAAAGTTTTGAGGAGAGAGAAAGTTCTTGTGAGCGGTTGTATTCTTGATTTCTTCCATTTCTTGTAACATTTCTGAGAATTAATCAATAAAGTGTTGTTTTTAATCTTCAAGTATGTGTTGATAATTGTGGATTCTTGTGAGGGGTGTAGTGTAGGAATTCCTGCAACTACAATCTTCTGAATCTTGGACTATTGCATGAAATGGGATGCGGTGAGCAGTCCCTAGTTATACTTATGTTAGATCCGATGGTGTGGCCGGATATGTGAATGTATCTATGTGGCTTGATTTTGGAGTCTCTGATGGTTGTCAAGATGGACAGCAATGACCGGTCCCCAGTCGCATTTCTCTTTGGTTTTTGAAGTTGTTTTCTCCGAGTAGGCTTGGGATTCACTGCGGCCTCGTAAAGTGTTGCATGTGCCTTCAATACAGAGAGGTGATGATATTCTCATGCTACACCCTTGAAGAGTATATGACCTTGTCGTGGTTATGACCTTTTGGTTGACCGTGTCTTTTGAGCTTTGACAGTGAAGGGATTCCGTGTAGAGCCTCAGTCCCCAAGTGTGGTTTACATGTTTCTATCTTGTAAGGTCGGTGGGTTGACCATGATAAATATATCGTTATCTTGCATCCGTACTGGTGACTTTGTAGTAATTGTTGCTATGTTGAAGCTCTGTCTAGTATCAATAAACGAGTGAGTAAACTGTCCACGACCGCGAGATTTTGGTTGTATGGATCAAAAGGTGTCCACGACTACAAACCATGGCTAGATGCGATCATGATACTTGATAGGGGGAGTGTGGTGGCTACGACACGATACTTGGAAGGAAGGAGTGACTGCTACGACACTATACTTGGTAGGAAGGAGTGGCGGATACAGCATAATCCTTGGCAAGGAGGAATGATGGCTACAGGGGAGAATGTTGCGACTTCAGGAGCGAATGTTGAAGCGGAGCTTCTTCTGGAACGAAACATTGAAGAGGCTCCTTCTGAGTTGAGGTCATGTCCGTATGAGTTTTGGGAAGAACTTCATGTCTCTCCTTTAAATCGATAATGATAATGAGAAGGTTGGTTTCTTCTGGCTCCTCCAGTCTCTCGTCCTGACGAAGAAGTGGTCGCAGCTCTGGTGATGATTAGAGGCGGTCATGCTCAAAGAAATATTAGGAGTAGCGTCGGCTCTGGCTCTGGTAATAAGATGCCTCACGTCAGAGGGGATGCTTCCGGTGTCGCTGGTATTGGTGGTAGAGGATGTAACGCCATAGTGTCGGTCGTTCCCTTTTTGCTCTCGTCCGATACGTCCACATACCCTATTCTCTTAGGGATCTCTCTGAAAAAGCGGGGGTCTAACAACCTCACCCAATATTTCGATTATCAATCTATATGGACAACTCCGAGTTGTTTTCTAGAGAATTAACTAGACTTAATCAATAAAAAATACTTAAGAAGTTATTATCTCAATCTATCAATTTGATTTACTCAAGCAAATGTGATTCGCGAGTCTAATCAAAGAGAGATAACTTGGACGGTACCAAATAACAATATCCAAGTGTCAATCAATTTAAATCAACAACCAATAAGGTCTGATATTCTAATTGATTGAACAACGCACAACCTGTATTATTTTAATTATATAACAAAATATAATGGGGAAAATAAATAACACAGACACCAGAATTTTGTTGACGAGGAAACCGCAAATGAAGAAAAACCCCGGGACCTAGTCCAGATTAAACATACACTGTATTAATCCGCTACAGACACTAGCCTACTCCAAATTAACTTCGGTCTGGACAGTAGTTGAACCCCAATAAATCTCACACTGATCAAAGGTACATTTATGTTCCTACGCCTCTGATCCCAACAGGATACTGCGCACTTGATTCCCTTAGCTGATCTCACCCACAACCAAGAGTTGCTACGACCCAAAGTCGAAGACTTTAATAAACAAATCTATCTCACACAGAAAGGTCTACAAGATAGATAAATTCGTCTCCCACGAATAAACCTATGAGTTTTGTTCCATCTTTTGATAAATCAAGGTGAACAGGAACCAATCAATAAAACCAGACTTATATTCCCGAAGAACAACTCAATTTTATCAATCACCTCACAATTGTCTTAATCGACGCAACGAAAAAAGATATTGTGGAATCACAAACGATGAGACGAAGATGTTTGTGATTACTTTTATATCTTTCCTATCGGAGATAGAAATATCATGCCAATTATTACAATTGTACTCGTACGATATAAATAGCAAGATCAGATCACACAACTACAAGAAAAGTAGTATCGATCTGGCTTCACAATCCCAATGAAGTCTTTAAGTCGTTAACCTGGTTTTAGAAGAAGAAAATCAAAGGTTAAAGGAGAATCGACTCTAGCTTAGCAAACTAGTATCACACATAATGTGTGGGGATTAGGTTTCCTAGTTGCTAGAGTTCTCTCTTATATAGTCTTTCAAATCAGGGTTTGCAATCAATGTTAGCTTAGTAACAAAGCATTCAATATTCACCGTTAGATGAGAACCTGATTAGATACAAGCTAATATCTCTCAACCGTTAGATCAAAAACTTAGCTTGCCATACACACATGTACTTGACGATTTTGGGTTTGTGTAACCATACCCAAACGTGTACAATAGTTGGTTCAATATTAGTCAACCAAATGGTTAGCCAAATGATAACTTTCATATCAACCATATTCTTCTCCACCATAACTAGTCCAAATGACTCAAATGAACTAGTTAGAGAGTTTTTCAATTGCTATGAGATCTTATGTACTACACAAGACACAATTGAAGCAAAAATGATGTGATTCACTCGAATCAATTCATGAACTATAAATCCACGGTTTGGAATAGCATTCCTTAGATAATTTAGATAAGTTCACGAACATCGTTTTTAGAAATAACCACTTAAGTTCGCGGACTCAAGTAACCGGTTGGAGTTCCCAAACTCCAGCAGAAATTCTTGGGTTCGAGAACTTCAGTCAGTTCGCGGACTGAAACCGAGCTACAACTCCAGTAGAAATTCTCGGGTTTGAGAACTACGCACGTTCACGAACTGAGTTCGCGGACTGGGTTGATTGCTCAAGTTCCGGTTTTCACTTGATCAACAAAGTTCACAAACTTCGGTTCAAGTGCTAAGGACTTATACATATATGTGTTACCATAATAATGTTTATATCCCCCAGTGGTTATGTTGTCTAAACTCTCATTTCAATCATTGAAACATTCTCAGAGGACGTCGTATAGTTGTTATTCACAAATTAGTTTTCGTCAGAGCAATTTCCAAAGTGATTGACTTTCATTACTAGGCAAAGATGAACTTGGCTAAAGCGAAAGCTTTACCAACACACATTTCGAGAAATAGATAAGCAAGATATACTCAGCTCGAAATGTCACATGTGTATATTCTTAGTCTATATAGTTAAACGACTTTTGTCTCAAGATAGGAGATATAGTAGATAGACTTTTGAGTGATAGATAAGTTCAAGTCTCCACATACCTTTTAGTCGATGAACATCCACTGGTTCCTTGAGTAGTCCTTTGTCTTGTATGATGATTGCCATGGAGTTATTGAGCTTAAGTACACTTTCTATCCTAGTCCGAGACCTTAGCTATAGTAGACTAGAAATCAAGGCTTTATAGTTTTGATCACTAACATTTACAAACATGCTTGAGATAGCAACACATGCGAGTTCGACCGAGCAATGCTCTAACAATCTCCCCCTTTGTCAATTTTTGTGGCGAAACTATTAATACATATGGAATACAAAAAATATATAAATAAACTTTGTAGCTCCTATTCCACATGTCTAATCTTCAACAATACTCGAAATCTTCATCACTTCCAAGTAGTCCAATGATCCCAAAGGCTGTAAGTTTAGCATCATCGTTTCTGAAAATCCGTAGCTATAACAATGAGAAAAGCATCGGTTCTCAATCATTGTGATACAGTGTCATAGTATTATTACACAATGTCAAAGTCCAATTGCATCACAACTTCAACAACAATACTATGGTGATACTTCACCCCCCCTTAGTCAATACTCCATCTCACATGGAAACCACTCCCCCTTACATAATGATCCGAAAACCATATGTATTTGTAGTGTGAACTACATATTAATTCTCCCTCTTTTTCTCAATAAAATTGGCAAAGGTACAAGAACGAGATCCTAATAAAATTTTCGTAAGAGACATTTCATGACCAAAGGTAAATGTGTATCATCTTGTTTAGATGCAATCATAAAGCCGAAGATAAATGCATTCATCAAGGAGTTTATAAAGACGCAAGATAACTCCTCTAATATTCCACAGCCACACTCCCCACAAAGATTTTACAATTAAACACAAGTTCAAAAGAGCTCTCCCCCATAATATGTCATTCCCTAAGGAATAACAAGAGCGACCTTAATAATTTCAAAAAGAAAAGAAGGATTTCTTTAGACTCAACAAATTACATACAAGTATGGATTTGGAATCCAACAAGAAATATTCAATCAAATTAACCAAAGCGAACCAAGATTAATTTGACTAAGTATGCTCAACACAAGTAAACTTATGGAGACTTAATAAATCAATTAGATTAATCACAAGAAAACTCGCAAATACTCTAATTGACATACACAACCAAACTAATTACAAAAGTAATCAATTTAATTTGCCACACTCAACATAAGAACCTCTATGGAGCAATGACTAAGTTAATCATGGAAAACCAACCCAGTCAAAGAGATGATCAACATAAGAAATTTATGGAGTGATAACTAAATAACCATACTAGATGATTGATTTAGTTTAATTGGGCTCAACATAAGAGATTATGGAACCCTGACTAAGATTATCATAATACATGACAACCTTAACCGTACATGTACTCAACATAAGAAAACCTATGGAATACAAACTAAATAACACACAAGTTGATTAATTTAGTTCTTAATGCTCAACATATAGCATCTCATGGAACAACCAACCATGTCAATAAGGAATCGACTTAGTCGTATCGTGCTCAACATAAGATACACAATGGAGCCTTCACAGTAATAATAATATGGATAAATAAAGCTCTATACCGTGGATAACACAAGGCTTCATTCTATGTTTCCATAACCATTTGCACAATGACATACAATAAACATAATCCTTGAATCACAAAAGATTTTAACTAATCTTACATCAATAATTGACAATATAGGCTTAACTTTTGTGTTTGTCAAAAGTCTATTCATCCTTTTATCAATATTTTCATATCAATTCACGAACGACTTTACTTTTGACAAAATATGGGACAATCAAGTTCACGGACGTAACCACACATATCCCATCAAAATATTGCAATATAAAAAATCAGAATACTGCAACTATCATCTTCCAAACAAGTTCAGAATTTAAAACCAATAAATCTAAAAAAACAAGTAGATGAGAAACATTGGATATATCTGTGTAATCACAATAATGGCTATTCCAAAACACTAGTTATTTTTCTAAACAAAAGAGAAACAATAGAAGATTTACTAGACATTAAGACCTTTGAAGAATTCATTATCGTCCCTGAACTCCTTGTCATCGACAGCCATGGGAACATAAGGTTCATTAAGAAAGGAGTTTATATCGATGAACCTTCTTGGTTGCTATTGTCGAACCAGGGCCTTCTGAATCTCATGAGTCTTATACATAAAAGCCTTTGTTTGTTGAATCTCCTTTCGCAGCTCCTTCAACACTTCAAGAATATCAGAAAGCTTATGAGAATTTGAAGGAACGGCTCTTGGCTTCATCGTATTCCTTTTTTTTTTCAAGGTTGGAGGCAATGGAGATTTTTCTTTTTCCTTCATGATTGATGGCTTAACAATCACATTACCTTCTTTTTCATCAGAAAACATCATTCTTGGAGCGTCCATAAACGTATGGGTTTGTGAGAGGAGTTCACAATTAGATCAACAAGTAGTCTTAAGATAAAGAGAGGTTTTTAGAGAAGGAAAAGGAATGTTGGGTTTGAAACCTAAAACAGGTTCGTGGACGATCAACTCTTATCCCTATAAAGAGTAGAATTTTTGATAATACCCTTTCTTTAGTTTGATTGACAAAAGGAAAACACTTCTAAGAAAAAAAAAACTTTTCCTAAGGCCTGAGAGGTACAAAATCATTGTCCCTTTTGATCAGGCACATGAGACAAGGTTTTAAGAACAACAAAATCAAGTTGTGTTGTGGTGAACTACAATTTGTCCAACAATTTTCTCTTGTGGAAAATCCACAGACTTCTGTCTATCAAAACGGTTTGACCATACTTTCTTTTCAAATGGTCTTGTTTTTTCCTTGGAAACTAACTTCTTAGACGAAGATAAAATCTTACATACCTAAGCGGTCTTCTGAGCAAGTTTAATATTTCTTGCTAGATGATTTGCTCTTCGTTGAAGTTTGTTGACGTATCTTTGCTTGTGTTTGAACTTGTAACACTTTGAGAGTTCATGAACTTTTAATGAACAATACGAGCACGTCACACTTGGATAGTAATCAAGCTTCTGAAATGTGCAAGCAACTAGGCACATAGTGGATCCTGAAACATTATAAACAGAGTTTCCAAGAAAAGGGTCAACTTTTTCTTCCAGAATGGTTGGATTATCTTCTGAAAGAATATCAAAATTGAAATGTGTATTGCTATAACTATCAAAATTAATATTTTCACCAAGAAGTGCAACACTTGATTTTCCATTTTCATTAGAGTCATAGCTGTCAGACATTTCATCAAGAGTTACTGCAAGACCTTTGTTCCCAGTGTATTTTATACGATTTGGACACTCGTTTGCAAAATGACCAAATCCCTTACACTTGAAGAACTGAGGCATATCCTCATCATCAGTTTCAGCAATATCCCTATTTTTAGGAGGAACACGATTACGAGGTTTGACTGATGCCTTAGGCTTATCTCTGGAGAACAGTTTACTTCTCTTCAATAGAAGATCCCTAAACTGTCTTGCGATCATCGAGACTGATTTGTCAAGATCTTCATCTGATGAGTCTATCTCAGAGTGATCATTTTTAGAGATATATACTTTTTTACTTTTATCAAGTAATTTAGTGTCCTTTAGTGCTTTGAACACAACATCCTTAGATTTGGATGAATGTTCATGATCAAATATCTTAAGCTTTCCAACCAGCGTATTTCTGGAGAGATTATCTAGGTTATTTCCCTCAAGGATGGGATGCTTCTTAGCATCGTATCTAGATGGCAGTGATCTGAGAATTTTTATCACAATGTCCTTTTCAAGAATAATCTTAACCAATGCAAAAGATGCATTAACAATTTCAGACACTTTGTGATTAAACTCATCAAATATTTCTTCATCTGCCATACGAAGGTTTTCCCAATCGGAACTAAGGTTTTGAAGCCTAGCTTCCTTTTCACTGGTATTTCCTTCAAATACGGTAGCTAAGATATCCCAAGCTTCTTGCGACTTAGTGCAATTAGACACATGGTGCTGAAGATTTGGGGTAATGGCATGTATGATTGCACTCAAACCGTCGGAGTTTTGCTTTGCAGCAAGAATCTCTGCAGGAGTGTATTCAGCAATATTCTTTGGAATATTTACACCTCCAACTACCTCAACGGGACCATCATATCCATTAACAACATATACCCATGATTGGAAATCACGTGCTTGAAGAAAAGCGCGCATAAGAATTTTTCACCATAAGTAATTAGAGCCATCGAAGACTGGTGGTACGTTTATTGAGATAACACCACTATCCATAGAGTCAGATCTCTTACAAACACAGACTTATGAGGTCTTGAGCGCGTTTTCCTGCTCTGATACCAATTGAAAAAGCAGGGGTCTAACAACCTCACCCAATATTTCGATTAGCAATCAGTATGGACAACTCCGAGTTGTTTTCTAAGAGAATCAACTAGACTTAATCAATAGAAAATACTCAAGGAGTTATTATCTCAATCTCTCAATTTGATTTACTCAAGCAAACGTGATTCGCGAGTCTAATCAAAGAGAGATAACTTGGATGGTACCAAAGACCAATATCCAAGTGTCAATCAATTTAAATTAACAACCAATAAGGTCAGATATTTTAATTGATTGAACAACGCACAACCTGTATTATTTCAATTATATAACAGAATATGCGGAAAAGAAATAACACAGACACCAGAATTTTGTTAACAAGGAAACCGAAAATGCAGAAAAACCCCGGGACCTAGTCCATATTAAACATACACTATATTAAGCCGCTACAGACACTAGCCTACTCCAAATTAACTTCGATATGGACTGTAGTGGAACCCCAATCAATCTCACATTGATCCAAGGTACAATTATGCTCATACGCCTATGATACCAGTAGGATACTGCGCACTTGATTCCCTTAGCTGATCTCACCCACAACCAAGAGTTACTACGACCCAAAATCGAAGACTTTAATAAATAAATCCGTCTCACACAGAAAAGTCTACAAGATAGATAAATTCATCTTCCACGAATAAACCTATGAGTTTTGTTCCGTCTTTTGATAAATTAAGGTGAACAAGAACCAATCTATAAAACTAGACTTATATTCCCGAAGAAAAACTCAATTTTATCAATCACCTCACAATAGTCTTAATCGACGCAGCGAAAAAAGATATTATGGAATCACAAACGATGAGACGAAGATGTTTGTGATTATTTTTATATCTTGCCTATCGAAGATAGAAATCTCAACCAATTATTATAATTTTACTCGTACGATAGAAACAACAAGATCAGATCACACAACTACAAGAATAGTAGTATCGGTCTGGCTACACAATCCCAATGAAGTCTTTAAGTCGTTAACCTGGTTTTAGAAGAAGAAAACCAAAGGTTAAAGGAGAATCGACTCTAGCTTAGTAAACTAGTATCACACAGAATGTGTGGGGATTAGGTTTCCTAGTTGCTAGAGTTCTCCCTTATATAGTCTTTCAAATCAGGGTTTGCAATCAATGTTAGCTTAGTAACAAAGCATTCAATATTCACCGTTAGATGAAAACCTGATTAGATACAAGCTAATATCTCTCAACCGTTAGATCGAAAACTTAGCTTTCCATACACACATTTACTTGACGATTTTGGGTTTGTGTAACCATACCCAAACATGTACAATAGTTGGTTCAATATTAGTCAACCAAATGGTTAGCCAAATGATAACTTTCATATCAACCATATTCTTCGTCACCATAACTAGTACAAATAACTCAAATGAACTAGTTAGAGAGTTGTTAAATTGCTATGAGATCTTATGTACTACATAAGACATAATTGAAGCAAAAATGATGTGATTCACTCGAATCAATTCATGAACTATAAAGCCACGGTTTGCAATAGCATTCCTTATATAATTTTGATAAGTTCATGAATATCGTTTTTAGACATAACCACTCAAGTTCGCGGACTCAAGTAACCGGTTGGAGTTTACAAACTCCAGCAGAAATTCTAGGGTTCGAGAACTTCCGTCAGTTTGCGGATTGAGTTCACGGACTGAAAACGACCTACAACTCCAGCAGAAATTCTCGGGTTTGAGAACTACGCAGTTCGCGGACTGAGTTCGTGGAATGGGTTGACTGCTCATGTTCCGGTTTTCACTTGATCAACAAAGTTCACAAACTTAGGTTCAAGTGCTAAGGACTTATACATATATGTGTTACCACAACAATGTTTATATCCCCCAGTGGTTATATTGTCTAAACTCTCATTTCAATCATTGAAACATTCTCAGAGGACATCATATAATTGTTATTCACAAACTAGTTTTCGTCAGAGAAATTTCCAAAGTGATTGAAACATAACATGACTTTCCTCACTAGGCTAAGATGAACTTGGCTAAAGCGAAAGCTTTACCAACACACATTTCGATAAATAGATAAGCAAGATATACTCAGCTCGAAATGTCACATGTGTATATTCTTAGTCAATATAGTAAAACGACTTTTGTCTTAAGATAGGAGATAGAGTAGATAGACTTTTGAGTGATAGATAAGTTCAAGTCTCCACATACCTTTTAGTCAATGAAGATCCAATGGTTTCTTGGGTAGTCTTTCGTCTTGTATGATGATTTCCATGGAGTTCTTGAGCTCAACTACACTTTCTATCGAGACCTTAGATATAGTAAATTAGAAATCAAGACTTTATAGTTTTGATAACTAAGATTGACAAACATTCTTGAGATAGCAACGCATGCGAGTTCGACCGAGCAATGCTCTAACACTCTCTACAAAACTGAATTCTCAGGTTGTAAATCCAAGTTTATTGTGTGATGTAATCCTGGCCGCGAGAAGTTTCCAGTCATCCTTTATTATCTGTGTAACATTTTTATTCCGATCCACGAAAAGACGGAGGACCTCCAGTCCCTAGGCGCAATTCCCCTAAATCTATCTTTTCTTGGACGATGCGTGTTAGAGCATTGCATTCACTAGTAGGATGATTGACGAACCTGTGGTAATAGAAATACTTGGGATTTGCCATTTGTTCTTTAGTTGGAAGGCGCCTAACATGA
Source organism: Papaver bracteatum (assembly GCA_023529315.1). Taxonomy (NCBI): domain Eukaryota; kingdom Viridiplantae; phylum Streptophyta; class Magnoliopsida; order Ranunculales; family Papaveraceae; genus Papaver; species Papaver bracteatum. The sequence goes on along the minus strand of JAJJWX010003977.1, from coordinate 91,935 downwards.
GGTAGTTTGATGGCATCGTCTTGAATCCCTACTTACAGGAGTTCGATTACTTTCTCGATCGGGAACGGGAATTTTGGAGTGGCATATCCAGTTTCTTGTTGTTGCACATGAACCTTAGCCGCGACCTTTGGGGTGAAGCCATCTGATACGCTGGTGCTACACATTTGGGTTGTTGTTCCGCTGCTAGTGTTTTTATCTTTCTTCTTTCATTAGCGATTGACCGGAGACTGGATATTTTATTAGAAAGACGCTTGATTTCCTGAACATCTTTACGAGCTTCTTCATTCTGGAACGGTTCTGATCGACTGAATAAAGCATCAACGGATCTCTTAGAAGCTTCTGATGTAATATGGTAAATGATATTTTTCAGGATGGATGCACATAATGAAATCACCTTTTCATTGTAAGGACTCTGATGAGAACGTGATAAATCCCACGAGTCTTCTTTCTTATCTTGAGGTAACATCTTTTGATCTTCATGAGAAGACAAGTTAGCTTAGTGGATACTTTTCCATTCAGCGTGACCATAGGCTTCATCCTCCTCACTAGGAGTAGGAATATGAATATTGTAAAAAGGACTACCATCATCAGCATTGATCCAAAATGAATGGTTGATAGTGTTTATTATAGAATGAATACGCGTTGGTTCCTTTGACAGTTGATCCGTGAGCGCTTTCAAAAGCGTAAATACTTCGTCCTGCATATTGACAATAATAGCTTGATTCTCGACAATATCATTCAGGATTTTTGTCAAATCATGAATAGTTGTTAAATATCGAGACTCCATAGCCTCGACAATGGTTTTGAATGAAAGGACGGATCCATGGATAACATGTTGAGTATTTTCGGTGCTAGGAGAATTAAAATTAGTATTGAGGGTTTCAAAAGCATTCCTAAGATCAACCATCTTGAGAAATTAGGAAATTGAAAATGGGTTTGAATTTGGCCTAAGACCAATTGGGATGAAAATAAAATTGGCAATTGAATTTGCAACCGAGAGATTTAATCTCCCACTGTGGTCGCCAATTGTTTATGGGTGAAAACTATTTCTGTTGTTTTTGGTAAATTTGGGTTTGTGGATGAAAAACAAGTCTAGACCCTAAATAATGCTCTGCACGGGAGTACTTTTGATTCGAGAAATCAATCTATACAATCCTGGCCTAAACGAAGAAATGGCTGTTCCAGGCTTGCTTCGGTCACAAAGTGAAGGAGAAGGGTTGGTCTTAGGGAGTGAAACGAAGAAAGTGTTGAGACCAGAATGGTTAATTCTAAAGGTGTGGCTATTTTATGACTTGTATCAGAAAGTGAAAATGGATTGCAGAATGAAAAACTACCAGTTCTTTGGTGATTTCTGGATACTATGTTGTTGTTGACCAAAACTTGTTGTTTGAGGGAAATAGGTGAAACCTATTTATATAAGTCATAATAAGATGTACCTTGGTCTCGTAGGAAGTGGGAATGATTGAGTGATGTAAGAGTGGAGTAACGTATAACCGTCGGAAACCATGCTTCCATGATGAAGGAAGTGGATCCTTTTATCACTAAATGTTTCGTTTCCTGACACTTTCTTATAACAGGCGTATTGCACGCCGCACGCTGTAAACCGCCAGACCAATACCCTGATAAGTATCCCCTAGTTTTGTGACATGTTTGATGTCTCGAGTGTTTTCGTGGAAAACATGTAGCAGTTTGCTATGTGTGGTAAGTCAAGGTCAAGAGACTTTCCGCAGGAAAATAACATGTGGAGCTATTTGTTAAAGCATTGCTCGGTCGAACTCGCATGCGTTGCTATCTTAAGCATGTTTGTCAATATTAGTGATCAAAACTATATGTCTTGATTTCTAGTTTACTTATGACTAAGTCTCGGTCTAGGATAGTATGTATAGTTGAGCTCCAGACTCCATGGTTGTAGTTGCAAGAAATCTTACAACTACACCCTCAGTAGAATTCTATTAATTTGATTTGATGATCTAATTTATTTGATATAAAAATGAAGATTAAAGTACTAAAATTGTAAAGGAGACACAAGAATTTTTACATGGTTCAATCATTGTGATCTACATCCATGGTTCTTCACTAGTGATTGTATGTAATTACATGATTTTACAATTGAGACTCCATTAATGAATATTTGGAGCTCTAGTTTTTTGGGGAAGAAGATGATAAAGAAAAATAAATCCCTTCCTAAAAATCTCTCTCTTAAGACTTTTTTCTAACACTCCTTCTAGAATCCCCTCCAATTTTAACATTTGAACTACTATTTATAGTGAAATTTGTTCAACTGTACTAAACTTGCGAAGTATCGCAACGTCTATTCGTAAACTTATTCTATATTCGCAAAGTCTTCACGCCCTTCTCATGTTTTGTCTGTCGTCCTTTGTTGTGTCATTAATAATTCGCAAGTGAAGGTTGCTGCGATTAACTGCTCCTACATCTTGCCTCTTTTTTCTTGAATATTGCTTGAAAAGCGATCTTTAAGAAAAAATTCGTTGTTGTAATAGTCTTTGATTTTTGTTGTTATAGGAACGAGCGAAAGAATACTGGTCTTGAAAAGTATATACTTGCCTCTATTCTTTTGCGAAGTTCTGAAGCTTTAAGAAGTAATTAGAAGTATCCTCTTGCGAAGTATGAAGTATGCGAAGTATTCTTGAAGAAGTATGAAGTATCTCAGAAGAAGCAGAAGAAGTACTCAATCCTTGAAATATATAGGAAGTATGAAGTATCCTTAAGAAGTATAAGAAGTATTTAATCCTCGAAATATATAAGAAGTATTCGTCCTTGAATGAGGGTGATAAATATTGCCTCTGTTCATGTGAAATTATTACTCCATTTTTGGTTAGGATTCTCGTTGAGAAGATAAAGAACCTAAAATGTTTTCTTAGTACCCATAGTTGCCTCTGTTCTTTATCTGTGAGAGTAGAATCCTTGAAAAAATGTTGAATGAACGAATTGGTTCTTTATTCTTATCCTGCCTCTGCCTCATAATAGTGCTGTGAATAGTGCTGCGAATTATGAATGGTCCTGCGAACTTTTGCAGTATTACTCTGTAAAATTTTGTAAAATACTTGTGCGAATATAATATTTATGTAATGATTATGTTATGAAATGTGTATGCGATGCTTATGCCATGAAATGCTTATGCAATGCTTTTATGATGCGAGTATGATGCTTGTATGATGCGAGTGTGATGTTTGTATGATGCGAGTGCTTATCTATTGCAATGTATATCTAATGCTTGTGTTACTTAGCTCATTTTGTCGCGGGAAAATTGATGTAGCTTTAAATTGCTTCCATTCCTGCACTATTAGTCTCGCATGATATAATATAATTAAAATATTAAAGATGTATAATCTCAATTTCATTTCAGTATATATGTTCGCAAGCTTGTTTGCTTACATATAATCATCTTCACGATTTTATTTGTGTATTCTCTTGTGGTGTTATTTTTCCTTCCTAGTTAAAGGTCTTATTTTGCCATGTTTCTTTCTTTTTGCGACAAAATCGCAAGACGTCCTTACATTCGCATGTAGAGACCCATTGATCTTGCCTTAAATTTTTTGTATAGTATTTTAGCCTCTTTAGGAAGTGTTGCGACAATATGACAGGCCTAAATATTCTTGCGAACATAAAGCCCCATGACATTGTCGTCTTGCGATGAAATCGCAGGACATCTTTACATTTTCATGCAAAAACCCATTGATCTCATCTTAACCTCTTTGTTATGTTCTGCGAGTTCTTTTTTTTTAGAAGGCTTGCAGAAGTTCAGTTGTTGCACAAATATGACAAGCCTTTGTGTTCTTGCAAACAAAAAGCCTCATGAAATTTGCGTCTTATAGCACGTATCAGCTCCCTAATGGAGGGTGCTTCCCTTTATCTTCCCTTTGGTTGCCCCTTCAAGGAAGCGTACATCGACCATACAAGGTTAGCTCTTCCCATCTGGTTTTACCAACAACCAGCTTTTGATCGCAACCTCTTATCCGTTTTGCCTATAGGGCTTATATTTACGAGGTTGCACCCTATGGGGTATCTTTGGGCCAAGTGCATCATTTGCCAAGACTTGTCAAGAATGGCAGATGTGCTTCAAACCCACCCGGCACTCTTGAATTCTATACCCTCAGTAAAATTCTATTAATTTGATTTGATTATCTAATTTATTTGATATGAAAATGAAGATTAAAGTACTAAAATTGTAAAGGAGACACAAGAATTTTTTCATGGTTCGATCATTGTGATCTACATCCATGGTTCTTCACTAGTGATTGTATGTAATTACATGATTTTACAATCGAGACTCCATTAATGAATATTTGGAGCTCTAGTTTTTTGGGGAAGAAGATGATAAAGAAAAATAAATCCCTTCCTAAAAATCTCTCTCCTAAGACTTTTTTCTAACACTCCTTCTAGAATCCCCTCCAATTTTAACATTTGAACTACTATTTATAGTGAAATTTGTGCAACTGTACTAAACTTGCGAAGTATCGCAACGTCTATTCGTAAACTTATTCTATATTCGCAAAGTATTCACGCCCTTCTCATGTTTTGCCTGCCTTCCTTTGTTGTGTCATTAATAATTCACAAGTGAAGGTTGCTGCGATATTCTACTCCTTCAATGGCGATTATCTTCCGAAAACGAAGAACTACTCAAGGAACCGGTGGAACTTCATCCGACCAAAAAAGGTATGTGGAGACTTGAACTCATTTAGCACTCAAAAGTCTACCCTATCTCCTACTCTTGAGACACAGTCATATAGTATGATATTTTTCATACATACACATTTGATATTTCGAGCCGAGTTTACTCGCCTATTTTTTTCTCGAAATATGTGTTGGTAAGCTTTCACTTTAACCATTTTTATCTTTACCCGTGACAAAAGTCATGATGGCGTTTCAATCTTGAAAATGGATTTGATGAAGATAGTCGATTCTTTATGCTAACGACTATTAACATTATAGAAAAATGTTTCAATGATTGAAATGTAGAGTTGAGATTACGTAACCACCTATGGATATAAGCATATATAGTGTGTTTGCATATTAGTTTATAAGTCCATGTACCGGAAACCAAGTGCGTCCATGAGCGCAAATGTACCTTGAATCAGTGTGATATTAATTAGGGTTCAGCTACAGTCCAGACAAAAGTTAGTTTGTAGTAGGCTAGTGTCTGTAGCAGCTTAATACAGTGTGGTGTTCAATTTGGACTTGATCCCATGGTTTTTCTGCATTTGCGGTTTCCTCGTTAACAAAATTTCTGGTGTGTTATTTCTATTCTGCATTATATTTTGTTATATAATTAAAATATCACAGGTTGTGTGTTGTATCGATCAATAGTAAAATCCAACCTTTGGTTGTTGATTGGAAATTGATTGATCCTTGAATATTGGTTTTTGATACCATCCAAGTTTATCTCTCTTATATTTAATCGAGATTCGAAGTTTGCTTGAGTAAAATTTAAATCGAGAGATAGAGATATTAACTCCTTGATATACTTTTTATTAAGATTGAGTCTGACTGCCTAGTTGATTTTCATAAAAGTATATTAGAGTTAGTACATACAGATTACTTATCGAAATATTGGGTGAGGTTGTTATACCCCCCGCTTTTTCAATTGGTATCAGAGAAGGCAAACACATTCAAGACCTCAAAATTATATGTTTGTAGCGATCTGACTCTATGGGCAGAGGTGCTATCTCTATTAACGTACCACCAGTCTTCGATGGCTCTAATTACTTATGGTGGAAAATTGATATGCTTTTCTTCAAGCACATGATTTTAAATCATGGGTATATGTTGTTAATGGCTATAATGCTCCCGTTGTTGCAGTAGGAAACATTAATGTTCCCAAGAATATCGGTGAATACGATATTATTGAGATACTTGCTGCAAAGCAAAACTCCGACGACTTGAATGCCATCACACATGTCATTACCCCAAATCTTCAGCACCTTGTGTCAAATTGCACTAGGTCTAAAGATGCGTGGGATATCTTAGAAACCGTATTCTAAGGTAATATCAGTGAAAAGGAAGCCAGGCTTCAAAACCTAAATTCCAGTTGGGAAAACCTTCGCATTGCAAATGAGTCAAACAGGTGCAATGAATTTTCTTCCCTTACTCTAGATTCACTTGAGTATGACTCAGAGATTCTTGATCTCTTAAATAAAGAGATTCTTTAATAGAACCTTCACTGAAAGGCATCCTTGAAAAGAATTGAATCATCACTCCTGGCGAAAAATATTGAGATAGAGCGTCTTAATGATAATTTTGCCAGAACCATGTCTCTAAAGAAATAAGAGGTAAATACTCTCAAGAATGACCTGCAAAGGTTATCTGGGAGTTCTGACAAAATTACAGCAATGTTATTAGGTCAGAAATCCTTTGGAAACACTAATGGTTTAGGATTTAAAAACAAAACTGTAAGCTCAAATAACACTGTTGTTCCAACTCACCAGGGAACAATGATTGTTGGATGTTGTGATAAACAGGAAAAGCCTCATCAAGAAAAATCATCTCTATTGTGTTCTTTTTGTGGAAATACAAAGCATGATCAAAGTACGTGCTGGAGATTCAGAAGGAGAAACAAAAGGATCACCAATATACAAAATAACATGCACAAGATGAATTTGGGACTGGATAAACGAGGTTTTCCAAAAAAAAAATCCAACAAATCCAGTTCTAGACGAGGTAAGAAGCATGTTCATACAACAAGCATTGACAAGCCACTAAAGAAAAAAGATACGAACGTTTGGCTCGATCCGTCACGAATTAATATTTGTGACGTCTGCATCCTCATCTTTAACTTGGGAAAATGCGGTTTGCACTAAAAGTGGCTCAAGTCTTTGTAATTTTAAATCTTCTAGATTATATTTGTTAATAAAATATTCTCCTAAGAAAATGGATGTTGAATAACAAACCTTGAAATACTCGTTCAAAAAGTCCTTTTAGGGTTTTGAGTTCAAAAAAAAAAAAATCGTTTATATGCTTTGTCCTTCCATTCTTATTCCTTTTCATAAGATACAGTCTCATGGCCCCTTGTTGATGGTGGATTTCTATTTAAAGGCTAAAATTGTAAAAAGCCAATTTTTGTAAGCTGACGTCCTGTAAAGGATAAAGCCTTCAGGTGATGAATATTTCTCACCATGATAATTCATTGTAGCATGTGCAACCATCATTGAGAATTATAACCTACCCAGAGCGGAGCATGTAGCAACCATCCCGATTTTCTGTAGGTTTACAACATTACAATTAATGCCTTACTCAAAGCCTTGTGTTCGACATGCAAACACCCGTAGGCTACTGACGGCGGGTTAAATTAGCCCCGTTGAACGCATGAAAGACTACCCATGTTAGTCTCACCTGCTGAAAACAAACTCAAAAATAGATCTCATCCGTCCAACTTCGCAGGCATGGTTGGAAGGCCTAGATCACGCGCGGGACCGAGTAGCGCGCACGCACATGCTCACCGTCGTCCCAACATTCCCCTCGCACCATCGACCTCACCAAAAGAGGTCGGCAAATGCCGGATTCGGTCGGATATAGGTAACCGGTCGGAAACCCTAAATTAGGGTTTGCATCAAGTGGTCGCAGGCAGCCACTTTGAGACAAACGAACGGAAGCCAAAGGAAGGCGAGATTAGATGGACGACCACACCAGCATGTCCACTGTGGGCCCAGAAACACGGCCAACCAATCTTCCGCGAACGGTTGCAGCTAGCCATCTCGATTTGCGCGCTCAAAGGTAGCATGCACGGCCCCCTTCTAATCTCGGCTGTCCATCATCGCAGGCTGAAACAAGCGACTTAGATTGCTCTGATTGACTTCCAACAAGCATTGGCATGAAGAGTGGCATCCCGCCTACCTGCTGGACCGATCGGCCACTCCATGCACGCCTCCCAAGGTTGAAAACTGTTAGGGTGAAAAGGGAGGCTTGAAAGCCTTCCAAACCCTATTCCAACGGTTATTCCTCCATCAATCTCGTCCGTCCAAGTTCGCATGCTTGGATGAATAGCCTAGGAAGGGAGTTAGGTGGAAAACAAGGTATCACCGTGATCACCATCCTCCACAGTTCCCCATGGCATAACCGGCCAAGGTGGGTCCCGCTCATGCGACCTCCGAACAACGCCTTAACATAGCTAGTTGAGTCACTTCAACTTGCAATCTTTTCATCAAGGTTGGGTAGGCTTCAAGCATGTTAAGCATATTTAATGCACTGCATGCATACAATATGCGCCTACAAACAACTTGATTATTTTACCTAGCACCGTTTGCTACCTTATGTGGATCCCATGACTCACTCGAGACGTTAATCACGTCACAACTGGGGTATTGGTCTGGCGGTTTACAGCGTGCAGCGTGCAACACGCCATCACAAGATCGTGTCAGGGAAACATGGGCGGTTAGCGATGATAGGATAAGTGGGCAAGAAACCGTGTGACACTAACACACAACTCCACTTCCTCCATCACTCCACTTCCTCCACTTTCCCACGAGAGACGTGATGAAGGATTATCGACTTGTATAAATAGGTTCTCCTCCCTATTTCCCACAACACAGAAAAAACCAAGTGTTAATACCATCGTATTCAACACCCAGAGCCTGCCTGCAAAATTTGCTAGCCTTCTTAACCTTCTGTTAACAAGTCATCAAATAGCCTTCACCTTCATACTCTCAACACCTTCTTTGCTTCCCTCCCTAAGATCAACCTCACATCCTTCACCTGTGACCGAAAAAAATCTGGAACGGCCGTGTCTTCGGTTTAGGCCAGAATTGTACAGATTATCTATCAAATCAAAAGTGCTCATCGTGCAGCACATTTGTTGAAGGTTTAAATTCACTTCTCATCCACACACACTCAAAATTACCTAAACCTGCAGAAGTAGTTTTCTCCCACAAACAATTGGCGACCATAGTGGGAGGATAATCTCTCGGTTGCAAAACTCGAATCTTTAAAGTCTGACAGTTTTTATTCGACTTTGGAGAGGTAGATCTTAGATTTGATTCGATTTTCAGTTCACTCTTCACCAAATCCCAGAAGTTCATCTTAAGATGTACTCTCGTTCGTTAAATCCTTCAGAAGACATGGATAATCCAAGTGTCATCGAAAATATGACCAGGATGCTGGAAGATGTCCTGGCAAATCAAGCAGGTATTGCTAGAAGGCAGAGTGAAACTTTCCGTCTCTTGAACGACATATCGGCTCAGTTACAGGAGGGCTCTGCAAGCAGCTACCCAGGAAGTATCACTAATGACGTAAGAAATTGTGAAGGTCAGGTTTTCAGAAGAACTGGCGGAACACATGGCCCCATAGAGCCCAGAGACGAACAATACCTTTCACCTGGCAATGGGGGCTCGAGACGGATCGACCAGCATGAAGAATTACGACGTTTGCCGGATAAGAACAGAGAATCAACTGCATACGAAGCCTTGTTAGAAGATTTATACCTCAAGGCTCTATCCAAAGCTCAGAACAATACCCAACCCGTGCTGACTCTTCATCCAGGGGAAGAAACACTGGAGGAAGGCGAAATCAATCAGAGAGCATATGAACGTAGGAGCTTGCAGCCTTCAAATCACCAGCACAAAAATAATACCATTTCCAGTGCAACGTCCTCCATGTTTCAGCAGAATCACCCGACCAAGAGGACCGCGGATGCGGTGATACGTGACAATGCCTCAATTCCGTCTCCAAAGCGTGCTTCACACCGAGACCCAAGGGAAGAGTCACGACACGCGCCGACGCAGGAAAAGTTAGACTTGAGAGGTCCACGATTCCCATTTCCTATAAGGAAGATTGTGGAGTTATTGGAGACATGGGTACGTGATGGAGAAGTACAACTGCCGCCTGTGTGGCGCCCACCCACCGATCAAGATACAGCCAACCCGAGGTATTGTCATTACCACCGATTTCTCCATCACCCCAACAGCAAGTGCCATGCATTGAAACACATTGTCCACGATAAGATAAATTCATAGAAACAACCTTTCCCCTCAAAAAATTAGCATGCGCTCTTTGGGGAGAAAGTATTCGGGAGTGCTCATTCTCATACACAGATTTTGAAAGACAAGTAATTTCCAGCAAACGTTACTGTAGGATAGTTATATATCCTACTGGGGACTTGGCATCCCACATATATGAACAGGATACTCAATGAGCAAGCACCATGCATGATCGCCCCCCCCCCCCTCACCTTTCCCTTTCACATTGCGTTTTTAATTTCACATGACATGTATGATCACTCATAATATAAGATTCAGATTCTATTTTAGAATAATGTTTTCCAAGAGTCAAACATTCATAAAAGCATGTCATAAATAAACCAGTCCAAGGTTCAATCACCTATCAATTCAAAACCTAAAACCAAACTGTGTGAAAGGAAATCCTCACAATCACTCGAAAAGCATCTAAAGAGAAAACACAAGTAGACGACATGAATACTTCAGGGAAAGTCCTTCAGCAACACCTCATTCTTCTGAGCAAGAGCGGCTTCCATCTTCCGGAGAACGGCTTCCTGCAATTTCAACTCCTCGGCCAACCTACCAACCTTTTGTTTCTGACGAACGACGCATTCAGTGGAAGGCACCATACCTTGCTTCTTCTGAATCTCCTGAATTGCATAAAACCCTCTGAAGAACCAAGGAGCATTGAAGTCATACTGCGCAAACACATCCAAGTGGCACTTCCAGTCTTCCATCACGTCTTCAGAAATATCACGACCAATTGCAACGCTCATCTCCTGAATAGCGGGCAAGGCCTCCTGAATGAGATTAACCAAAGCAAGACGACTCATCAACTTCGTGGTGGTGGCAATATGACCATATTTCTTCCATATTTTGGTATACAACTCCTCAAACTGATCCGGCACGCTGAACCCTCCAACCAACACATGATCAGGACGTGGATTATCAAAGGGAAGGTCGAACATAGCACCAGGAACGACTGTTGGCGACAACATCTCTTTAGAAGGAACCATCGCAGCTGATGTCCCTTCCAGACTCCTCGAAGTGCTGGTCCGGATTGCTGACACGGCCTCATCTAAAAGCTCACTAAAATTACTGCTCTGGAAGGCATTCTCTTCAATCGAGCTTGCACCATCTTCATCGTTGTATATGATAGGATCAGTGTTACCAGACTTCTCCGCATGAAGATCAGTGTTTCCAGACTGATCTACATGAAGGTCATTATTATCAGGCTTCTCAGCATGAAGATTTCCAGACTTCCCGTTGCCTCCACGCTCCTCATTTTAAACTCGAGCCAGTACAACAAAGGCATTTTCTTCAGGAATCCTCTGATCACCAAAAAGGATTAATAAAAGCTGCTCATGGAAGTCGAAACTGAAAATTAAGCATAAAGAATTCATAATACCTGCATATTGGAAGAGTTGAGAATTACTGGACTACATGCTCGCTTCTTTTTCTTGGAATTGAGATTGCAGTCGGTGGCGTTAACCCTGCCTCGTTTTCCTAGAAGGGGTTTCAATCGCCTATAACCAGCCAAGACGTCATCAAGAGGTTTACCACGAAGGTCAGTTGCCATTTCACTAGCAAATGATTTAAAGAGAAGCAGTTGCCCCTCCAAAAATCTTTGTAACCAGAAGTAGCTATCGGCTTTCTCCCTGGGGAAGGAAAAGGAAGTTTCAGCTCCGGCGAGAAAACATCAACGTCAAGGCATGATGACTTAAGTTCTTCTGAAGGCGTTGCGGGACGACGAAATGGGACACCTTGATCAAAACCCATTTGGCGAGCGGCTCTATCAATATTATATGGAATGATGCTTAGCCTGTCATCACAAAAAAAAGGAATATATCATGGTATACAGCTCCGCAGGAAAACAACTTCTTCAGGGCTCATATCTCTCCCCTCAGGCGGCAGATCAATGACAGGGACGATGGCGGAAGGATGAACCGGCCCCCAAGGACAAAAGTCTATGGCACTCACACTATCGAGCAAATCTACAAGCCTCACCCCAACTTTTGGACGTCTATTCTGCCAACGGAGTATTCTTGAACCACCATACAAGTTGGGGACTGAGGTTGTAGGAATGGGAGCGTAATCCTTAAAGTGTTCCCACAAAAGCGCTTGAAGAAAGGCGACGTGCACATATGTATCCACCTTCATGTACCCGTTGGAAATATACATCTCCTCCACTAAAGAATTCAGGTGACCATACAACGAGCCAAGAAATAACGAAGCCAAGGGGAGAGTTATACCTTTGCCTAGCTTAATGGCGAACATGATGATCTTCCTACTAATATTTTTCGTTCCTGAGCCATCATCAAGAATATCTCTGGACAACCACAAGGACAAGAATGCAACTGTGCTAAGATCATCATTACCTTGCATGGAAGACCATTCACCTACCCACCAAGTGTAGAAACATTTCGGCTTCTTCTCCAACTGATCGTATTCGTTTACCTTCTGAATTATAGCCTGATAGATAACGTCTTCATCTTCAGACAGTTTGCAATTAAGACTGCCAGCGACAGGAAGGCTCATTAATACAGATACGCTCTCAAGAGTGATAGTCATTTCACCCCACGTGCATAAAGCTGTGTTTGTAGAAGGACGTCATCGAGCAGCAAAAGCGACCAAACCCGGGATATCCTTCTTGACATGAAGAATTGCAGATTCCTTGATAGCATCAAGAATTCGCCCCCTGGTTAAGTTGTCTCTAATCCCTTCATTACCCAACATGCGCCACATCCATCCTTCGTATGAGTTAAGTGGAGTCTGGCAAATTCTGAAGTCAATAGGGGAAGGTGGATATTCTTTCTTCTGGAGACAAAACCTCATCACGCCTACTAAAGACGATGGTAGACCCTCTTCACTTTATGAACCGGTAATAAGGATTATATTATGGCTGGGGTGCTTCCTGACGTTTGGAAAAGACTTAGTAAGCATTTCATCATCTATGTTTGGCATATCTCTGAGAGGGTCAGCACCTCCCTTTGTAGTGTTATCCTTTGTGTTCATCATTGAGCAACTGCGATGAAAATAGAATGTCAGCATGCTTTCTGGGATAATACAAGACAATTATCTAAGCTGAGAAGAACACCAGCATAAAGTCAAGTCGCTAAGCATGGATGCAGATGTGTTGAGGTATGCAGGTGATCAATGCTTGCAGGTAAACTCGTCACGCATGCATGAGCACCGGCCGACATGTATATGTGGATTGGCCCAAGCCGAACAAACACATACATGGAAGCAAAACCGTACGTATGGTACCAAGTCGGCCACCCGACACCACCATAGATGCGCCACCGTGGAGACACGCGAGCTGGCATGAAAGCAAGTCACGCAGGCCGGACGCTAAGGCCTACATGCACGTCCCTAAAACTAAGCACGCATGTCAACATATTTTTCTACAGTTGAGGATCGTGTCTACAAGTTCAAAGCAGCAGTTCTATCAAGTTACAACTCGGGTTTTGACATGCAAGGATAAAGGGAACAAACGACATGTTTATGGTTTCTTTTAATACGCAACCCTAACAGGCGGTAAAGGAATTAATTATGGTATACGAGAGTCGCACCTACAGTCCTCTCAAAATATTAAAAAAAAAAATCGCACTTACCTGACGAACGGCGCCGGCGGCGACAAAAACCGGCAACGGTGAACTCCGGCGGCTAGAGCAACGACGGCAGCAGGCGGAAGCACGAGCATAGAGCTGGACGTCCACTCAGAAAAAAAAAATCGTGAAGGAAAAACGAAAAAGGGTTCTCCCTTTTATAGGCAAAAATTTGAAGAATTCTAATTAGAATAGGATTCCTTTTTGCTTCCAAAAACCAAGAAGGGAAACCGGCCCACCCAAGGTTTCATGCCTGCGACGGTGCGTTCACATGGACAATTACTAGCGGCTCCCTTCCAAGGTTAGTTACCTTTATTTCTTTTACGTATATTTGTCACCATCTCATGCCTACCCTACAATAGTGTAACCATTGCATGCTAGGAAGGGGACTTAATGTTGATGGTGGATTTCTATTTAAAGGCTAAAATTATAAAAAGCCAATTTTTGTAAGCTGACGTCCTGCAAAGGATAAAGCCTTCAGGTGATGAATATTTCTCACCATGATAATTCATTAGAGCATGTGCAACCATCCTTGAGAATTATAACCTACCCAGAGCGGAGCATGTAGCAACCATCCCGATTTTCTGTAGGTTTACAGCATTACAATTAATTCCTTACTCAAATCCTTGTGTTCGACATGCAAACACCCGTATGCTACTGACGGCGGGTTATATTATCCCCGTTAAACGCATGCAAGACTACCCATGTTAGTCTCACCTGCTGAAAACAAACTCAAAAATAGATCTCATCCGTCCAACTTCGCAGGCATGGTTGGACGGCCTAGATCACGCGTGGGACCGAGTAGCGCGCACACACATGCTCACCGTCGTCCCAATATTCCCCTCGCACCATCGACCTCACCAAAAGAGGTCAGAAAATGCCGGATTCGGTCGGATATAGGTAACCGGTCGGAAACCCTAAATTAGGGTTTGCATCAAGTGGTCGCAGGCAGCCACTTTGAGACAAACGAACGGAAGCCAAAGGAAGGCGAGATTAGCTGGCCGACCACACCAGCATGTTCACTGTGGGCACAACTACACGGCCAACCAATCGGCCGCGAATGGTTACAGCTAGCCATCACGATTTGCGCGCCCAAAGGTAGCATGCACGACCCCCTTCTAATCTCGGATGTCCATCATCGCAGGCTGAAACGAGCGACTTAGATTGCTCTGATTGACTTCCAACAAGCATGGGCATGAAGAGTGGCGTCCCGCCTACCTGCTGGACTGATCGGCCACTCCATGCATGCCTCCTAAGGCTGAAAACCGTTAGGGTGAAAAGGGAGGTTTGCAAGCCTTCCAAACCCTAATCCAACGGTTATTCCTCCATCAATCTCGTCCGTCCAAGTTCGCATGCTTTGATGAATATCCTAGGAAGGGAGTTAGGTGGCAAACAAGGTATCACCATGATCACCATCCTCCACACTTCCCCATGGCATAACCGGCCAAGGTGGGTCCTGCTCATTCGACCTCCAAACAACGCCTGAACATAGCTAGTTGAGTCACTTCAACTTGCAATCTTTTCATCAAGGTTGTGTAGGCTTCAAGCATGTTAAGCATATTTAATGCACCGCATGCATACAATATGCGCCTACAAACAACTTGATTATTTTACCTAGCACCATTTGCTACCTTATGTGGGTCCCATGACTCACTCGAGACGTTAATCACGTCACAACTGGGGGATACAAACTGGGGTATTGGTCTGGCGGTTTACAGCATGCATCGTGCAACACGCCATCACAAGATCGTGTCAGGGAAATATGGGCGGTTAGCGATGATAGGAGAAGTTGGCAAGCAACCGTGTGACACTAACACACAACTCCACTTCCTCCATCACTCCACTTCCTCCACTTTCCCACGAGAGACGTGATGAAGGCTTATCGACTTGTATAAATAGGTTCTCCTCCCTATTTCCCACAACACAGAAAAAACCAAGTGTTAATACCATCGTATTCAACACCCAGAGCCTGCCTGCAACATTTGCTAGCTTGCTCAACCTTATGTTAACAAGTCATCAAATAGCCTTAACCTTGTTACTCTCAACACCTTCTTCGCTTCCCTCCCTAAGATCAACCTCACATCCTTCACCTGTGACCGAAACAAATCTGGAATGGCCGTGTCTTCGGTTTAGGCCAGAATTGTACATATTATCTCTCGAATCAAAAGTGCTCATCGTTCAGAACATTTGTTGAAGGTTTAAATTGACTTCTCATCCACACACACCCAAAATTACCTAAACCTGCAGAAGTAGTTTTCTCCCACAAACACCCCTGTAACTAGAGGAATCACAAAAAGGGATGTAGTTGAAGCAGCTAATGTGTATATTTGTGAAGGAATCTCTTCTTCAAGGATAAAGAAAGTGAAGTCGACAACTAATGGAGAAGGTTCTTCCTCTAACTGTCTGTCTTCTATTTGAAGGCTTTTCGTAGATTTTTTATCTCTCATTTGTGAATTTGTCTCACCAAAAATTGGCGAATTTTTTCTTTAGGGTTTTCATACTTTTGCACGTGATTTATTCATCTTTGATCATCTTTTTTTGATGATTAAAGATGGGGGAACTTCTGATTCAACTAATAATCCTCATGGGAGTAAAACTATATCTTTTGCTGATTTAGTTATGGGTAAAAAAACCTATGTGTTAATGGATTCAGATTTATTATCCATCCCTGAAGCTTCTTTTTATCTTGATGAACCAATGCTTGATTTACCTGTAGAACTTACTCAAGAGGGTCATGATATTTTTCAGTTTAGTCTTATTGGAAGACTGAACTTTAAAGGGTTGAAACTTAGTGATGTATAAAAATGTTTGGAAGAGCAATGGGGTTTTGGTACTGGTAGATGCAAACTTGCTCCTATGACTAAAGGGTTTTTTATCATCAAGATGATTTCTGCGGAGGATAAGGAGCATGTCTGGCATGGATATTCATGGAAGGTACATTAACAAACGCTTAGGGTTATAAATTTTTACCCTAATTTTGATCCAAAAAGGCAGAATACTTCACATGCTTAAGTTTGGGTGAGTTTTCCTGGCTTATTCATTGAACTGTGGACAAAAAAAATTCTATTATCTATTGCAAGTGTTCTGGGTAAACCAATTGCTATAGACCAGAAAACTTTGGATCATGATGTTGGTAATTATGCTGCGGTGCTGATTGATATTGATTTTACAAAGGCTATTCCTAAAAGAATACGGCTAAAAGCTAATGGTAGAGAATTCTCAAGCAATTGTTCCCAAATAGGCTACTTCTCAAGCAATCATAAAGGAAAGAGATGATGCTATTACTACACGTTCATACGCAAGCAATTGTTCCCAAATAGGCTACTTCTCAAGCAATCATAAAGGAAAGAGATGATGCTATTACTATACGTAAATACATGCCTAGTATGGATTTAGAAGGCAATGGAAAGTATGTGGAAGGCTTGTCCATGTATAACAAAAACCCTAAGTATGTGGCCAAGTTAAACTCAAAGAGTATACCAGATTTGGAAATCAGGTCCGTTACCCAGTTAAACAAGGATTCAGTGAACATACCAAACTCTGTTTTGGTAAATAAATCCGTGGCCAAGCCAAACTCTATTTTGGCAAGCAAAATTGTGAGGAATTTGGAAGGGACGGAAGTTAAGGAAGCTAATGACACTACAACAGGTTGGACGAAATTAAAGAGTAAGAACATATCTTCTAAAGAAAAGACCAAAGGTACTGCTGTTCCTTTTTCTTTTAAGCCTTTTGAGGATGTTTTTACGCCTATGGTGGATGCATTGGCCAATTCAGAAATAGTGGTTCATAAAAATTCTTTTGAAACTCAAAGTGCTGAATTAGGTTTTAGAGGTGAAGATGTGCAAATTAAAAACTTAGATGAGGAAAATTTAGACGTTTCAAGTGACTCAGATGATAGTATGGGCTCGAAAGATTGGGGTGAAATTGATTCAGATATTCTAGCAAGAAAACAAGCTATAAAAGTGGCCAAACAAGCTACAAAAATCATGGCTACAAATTCTAAGTCTAATGAGAAAATTCCAATCCATGAGCATAACAAGGATATTCAAGCAGGGTTGGAAGAAATTGTTTTTGATATGGATAATATTTTGACTAAGGAGGAACTAGAGATGGCAAGTACTATTTAGCTTTATGAGGTGCGTGCTGATTTCATTAGAGATCCGGCCTTAAGACATGAATATTTCAAGGAAAAAAAGGAGCAAATGGATAGAATATCAACAAAGAAGAAAGCTTAATCTCCTATTAAGCTTGTTCCGGGTGGTAATTATGCTTCATAGGAAAATGAAGAGGATTATGACTATGATGAGACTTATGATGATTATAGAGATCAATACAAGGAGACTTACGATTTGACTCAAATAATTGCTGGTCTCATTCCCAAGAAGATGAATTTTAGAGTTGGAAATAAGAGGCGAAAACGATATTAATTTTTCTAGTTTTCTTCTTTATGCTATTTTTTTAAGTTCTTAGGAGCTTTTTTATGAGTTTTTAGAGTTTTTTGCCCCTTTGGTTTATGGGGGTGGGGAGGCCGAGAGCCTCCCATTTTGTAATTTTTGTAATTACGTTTTTGTTTGCTTTAATAAACCATTTTGACCTATCTAAATTTTTTTTGTCTTCTATTTGTCATTGTGATAATAATTTTAGAGGCATGGTGAAATATTTCATCAACAAAAGAAATGATTTAAAATCTCAAATTGTTTCCTCTTTGGAAAAGATAACTCACTATGAACAGATGTTGTCTCTAACCAAGAACACCTTGCGTGGACTAAAAACAGAACTTAGTGAGTTAACTAACATTTCTGAAGAACTATAGGAATTGAATGATCCCATAATCAATAGTTTCTTCAATAATGAGAAAGAATTCTCAGTAGATGCTCTGAGAAAGCTCTATAATGTCTTGAAAGTATTCTTATGATAATTTTTGTTCTTGTGTTTTAGGAAGAATAATTAGAGTTTGGAATAGCATTTATTGTGATTACACATAGTTATGTCCAATGTTTTCATCTTTTTGTTTTTAGATTTATTTATTTTAAACTCTAAAATAGTTTGGAAGATGATTTTTGTAGTATTAATCTTTATGGTTTCATATATTGCAATATGTTATGGGATATGTGTGTTTGCATCCGTGAATTATTATTGTCCCATACAATGTCAAAAGTTATCTCTTTTATATGTCGATATGCAAGTATTGATACAAGATCGATGAACTTTTGACAAACAAAAGTTAAGCCTATTATGTCAATTCATTGATGGAAGATAGGTTAAAATATTTTGTTTACAAGGATTATGTCTATTGTATGTTATTGTGAAAATAGTGATGAAAAATAGAATGAATCCATGTCTATACCGCAGTATTGATCTTTTCCTGATCCATATTTTATGTGTATACAACAATGCTACATAAGGTTTCCTTGTGCTGATCATAAAACAATTAAGTTAATCATTCCTTTATGGTTAAGATAGTCGTAGCTCCGTAAGTTCTCTTATGTCGAGTATGTTCAATTAAATTGATCACTTTTGTGTTTAATTTGATTGTGTATTCCGATTAAATTAATCATGGGTTTTCTTGCGGTTAGTTTAATTGAGAATCTTTGGATATAAAAAATCATTTCTTATGATTTTTGGTGTCCAATAAAATCCTTATTTTCTCGTAAAAGTTAGGTCGCTCTTGTTGTTCTCTTGGGAATGCCATCAAATGGGTAGAGTTCTTTTGAACTTGCGCTTAATTTCCATATCTTAGGGGAGTGTGACTGTTGAATTTTTAGGGGTTATATTGTATCTTTATAAACTTCTTGATGAATGCATTTAGCTTCGGCTTTATGATTGCATCTAAACAATTTGATATGTCATTTTCTTTGGTCTTGAAGCGTCTCCATGGAAATTTCATTAGGATCCCGTTTTCGCACCTTTGCCAATTTTATTGACAAAAAGGGGGAGAATTAATATGTAGTTAACACTACAAATACATATGATTTATGTGCTCACGGGTCATTATGTAATGGGGAGTGGTTTTCGTGTTGAGACGAAAGTATTGACTAATGGGGAGTAATACATATCACCATAGTATTGTTGTCGAAGTTGTGATATAAGAACTTTGATGTTGTATAATAATACTATGAAACTGTATAACAATGATCGAGAGCTTTTGTTTTCTCATTTTTATGGCTACGGGACTTCAACAACTATGATGCTGAATTGAACATCTATGGAATCATGGGAGTACTTGGAAAAGATAAAGTTTTCGAGTAATGTGGACGAGAAGCTACAAAGTTTTATTTATTTTGTAATCCATATGTATTGATAGTTTTGTCACTAAAATTGACAAAGGGGGAGATTGTTAGAGCATTGCTTGGTCAAACTCGCATGTGTTGCTATCTCAAGCATGTTTGTCAATATTAGTGATCAAAACTATATGTCTTGATTTCTAGTTTACTTATGACTAAGTCTCGGTCTAGGATAGTAAGTATAGTTGAGCTCCAGACTCCATGGCGATTATCTTGCGAAGACGAAGAACTACTCAAGGAACCGGTAGAACTTCATCCGACCAAAAAGGTATGTGGAGACTTGAACTCATGTAGCACTCAAAAGTTTACTCTATCTCCTACTCTTGAGACACATTCGTATAATATGATAGTTTTCATACATACACATTTGATATTTCGATCCGAGTTTACTCGCCTATCTTTTCTCGAAATATGTGTTGGTAAGCTTTCACTTTAACCACTTTCATCTTTACCCGTGGTACATGTCATGATGATGTTTCAATATTGAAATTGGATTTGATGAAGATAGCCGATTTTTTATGTCTAACTACTATTAACATTATAGAAGAATGTTTCAATGATTGAAATGTAGAGTTGAGATTACGTAACCACCTATGGATATAAGCATATATAATGTGTTCGCATATTAGTGTATAAGTCCATGTACCGGAAACCAAGTGCATGCATATGTGTGCATGCGGTATTGGTGAAGGAGACAGGTTGGGTACGCGTACCCGTACGCGTACTGGCAGAGGTTCTTGTACCGAGAATTTATTCTGTAATTTGGAGTTTAAGAACTTACAAACCAGTCACCTTAGGTACGCGTACCCACAGAAGTTTTCATCCGACAAGACTATATGTCTTGATTTCTAGTTTACTTATGACTAAGTCTCGATCTAGGATAGTAAGTATAGTTGAGCTCCAGACTCCATGGTGATTATCTTGCGAATATGAAGAACTACTCAAGGAACCGGTGGAACTTCATCCAACCAAAAAGGTATGTGGAGACTTGAACTCATCTAGCACTCAAAAGTCTAATCTATCTCCTACTCTTGAGACACAGTCGTATAGTATGATAGTTTTCATACATACACATTTGATATTTCGATCCGAGTTTACTCGCCTATCTTTTTCTTAAAATATGTGTTGGTAAGCTTTCTCTTTAACCACTTTCATCTTTACCCATGAAGAAATTCATGATGATGTTTCAATCTTGAAATTGTCTTTGATGAAGATAGTCGATTTTTTATGTCTAACGACTATTAACATTATAGAAGAATATTTCAATGATTGAAATGTAGAGTTGAGATTACGTAACCACCTATGGATATAATCATATATAGTGTGTTCACACATTAGTGTATAAGTCCATGTACCGGAAACCAAGTGCATGCATATGTGTGCATGCGGTATTGGTGAAGGAGATAAGTTGGGTACGCGTACCTGTACGTGTACTGGCGGAGGTTCTTGTACCGAGAATTTCTTATGTAGTTTGGAGTTTACGAACTTACAAACCAGTCACCTTAGGTATGCATACCCACGAAAGTTTTCCTACCGAAATTTTCTGCTGGATTTTCAAACCCAATTTTGGTAGCTAAGGTTCGCATACCCGTACGCGTACCCAAGATGGTTATTTCTCAAACCGGTTGTTCATGAACTTAAACTATAAATTAATAAGGAATGCAATCTTTGCAAACCGTGGCTATATTTTTCATGAATTTATTCAAGTGAAACAAACCGATTTTGCTTCAATTGTGTCTTGGGTAGTACATAAGATTTCCTTGCAATTGAAAAACTCTTGAACTAGATCTTATGAGTTATTTGAACTAGTTATGAGAAGATGAATACGGTTGATATGAAAGTACTCATATGGCTAACCATTGGTCAACCATTTGTGAACCAACTAATGTACATATTTAGGTACGGTTACTCAAACCTAAATCAAATACATTTCATTAGTTTGTGTGGCAAGCTAAGTTTCGATCTAACGGTTGAAAGATATTAGCTTGGATAAATCAGGTTTTTTATCTAACGGTGAATATTGAATGCTTTGTTACCAAGGTAACTTAAATTGCAAACTATGATTTCAAAACTATATAAAGGAGACATCTAGCATCTGGAAAAACTGATCTCCACACCTCCTGTGTGATATTAGTTAGTTTGCTAGAGTCGATTCTCCTTTAATCGTAGGTTTCATCTCGAGACCCTGTCGATTAACGACTTAAATACTTCATTGGGATTGTGAAGCCAAACAAAACTACTTCTCTTGTAGTTGTGCGATATGATCTTGCCATTTTCTATCATAAGAGTTCAATTTAATAATTGGCTTGAGATTATATCTCCGATAGGGCAAGATAAAAAATAATCACAAACATCTTCGTCTCATCGTTTATGATTCCGAAATATCTAGTTTCGCTACCATACGATTTAGATTATTGTGAGGTGATTCATAATACTGAGTTATTCTTCGGGAATATAAGTTTGGTTTATCAATGGTTCATGTTCACCTAGATTTATCAAAAGACTGAACAAAACTCGTTTGGTTTATCTGTGGGAGACATATTTATCTATTATCGTAGAATTTTCTGTGTGATACATATTTTTATACTCAAGTCTTCAACTTTGGGTCATAGCAAGTCTTGGTTGTGGGTGAGATCAGCTAAGGGAATCAAGTGTGTAATATCCTGCTGGGATCAGAGATGTAAGGAGCGCAACTATACCTTGAATCAGTGTGACTTAATACAGTGTAGCGGCTTAATACAGTGTGGTGTTCAATCTGGACTAGGTCCCGGGGTTTTTCTGTATTTGCGGTTTCCTCGTTAACAAATTTTCTGGTGTCTGTGTTATTTCTATTCCACATTATATTTTGTTATATAATTGAAATATCACAGGTTGTTCATTGTATTGATCAATTTTGAAATCCCACCTTTGGTGATTCTCTTAAAAGTATATTATAGTTAGTCTATACAGATTGAGTCTGACTATCTAGTTGATTCTCTTAAAAGTATATTATAGTTAGTCCATACATATTTCTTATCAAAATATTGGGTGAGGTTGTTAGACCCCCGCTTTTTCACTATTAGGCTTATCTCGGATGGTCTCCTAAAACTTTCCACAAGCCTGTCAGCTCGGTGGAGAAATTGGATGTCTAAGATTGCATCTCATGAGGAAGGGTATCCATTGATAATGGCCACATCCTGTTGGCATCTGATAATGGCACAGTGGCACTTTTAGCGCATGCCAGTGGCAATGCGGCATGGCTGGCATAGTTTGTGCATGCCAGTGGAACGGTGGAATGGATGGCATAGTTCGTGCATGCTAGTGACATGATAATGCGAGTGGCGCCTGGCATATCCATGGCCGCTGTATTTTAGCACATTGATGTTAAACTCAAATGTTATGTGGCAATATCAATTCTGGTATCCATATTTGAAAAAGCGGGGGTCTAACGACCACACCCAATATTTCGATTAGAAATCTGTATGGACAACTCCGAGTTGTTTTCTAGAGAATCAACTAGACTCAATCAATAGAAAATACTCAAGGAATTATTATCTCAATCTCTCAATTTGATTTACTCAAGCAAATATGATTCACGAGTCTAATCAAAGAGAGATAACTTGGATGGTACCAAAGACCAATATCCAAGTGTCAATCAATTTAAATCAACAACCAATAAGGTCGTATATTCTAATTTATTGAACAATGCACAACCTGTATTATTTCAATTATATAAAAATATAATGCGAAAAAGAAATAACACATACACCAGAATTTTGTTAACGAGGAAACCGCAAATGCAGAAAAACCCGGGGTACCTAGTCCAGATTAAACATACACTGTATTAAGCCGCTATAGACACTAGCCTACTCCAAATTAACTTTGGTCTGGACTGTAGTTGAACCCAAATCAATCTCACAATGATCCAAGGTACATTTATGCTCATACGCCTCTGATCCCAGCAGGATACTTCTAACTTGATTCCCTTAGATGATCTCACCCACAACCAAGAGTTGCTATGACCCAATGTCGGAGACTTTAATAAACAAATCTGTCTCATACTGAAAATTCTACAAGATAGATAAATTCATCTCCGATGAATAAACCTATGAGTTTTGTTCCGTATTTTGATAAATCAAGGTGAACAGGAACCAATCAATAAAATCAGACTTATATTCCCGAAGAACAGCTTAGTTTTTTCAATCACCTCACAATAGTCCTAATCGACGCAGCGGAAAAAGATATTGTGGAATCACAAATGATGAGACGAAGATGTTTGTGATTACTTTTATATCTTGCCTATCGGAGATAGAAATCTCAAGCCAATTATTATAATTGTACTCGTACGATAGAAACAGCAAGATCAAATCAAACAACTACAGGAAAAGTAGTATCGGTCTGGCTTCACAATCCCAATGAAGTCTTTAAGTCGTTAACCTGGTTTTAGAAGAAAAAAAACAAAGGTTAAAGGAGAATTGACTCTATCTTAGCAAACTAGTATCACACAGAATGTGTGGGGATTAGGTTTTCCAGTTGCTAGAGTTCTCCCTTATATAGTCTTTCAAATCAGGGTTTGCATTCAATGTTAGCTTAGTAACAAAGCATTCAATATTCACCGTTAGATGAAAACCTGATTAGATACAAGCTAATATCTCTCAACCGTTAGATCGGAAACTTAGCTTACCATACACACATGTACTTGATGATTTGGGTTTGTGTAACCGTACCCAAACGTGTATATAATAGTTGGTTCAATATAAGTCAACCAAATGGTTAGCCAAATGATAACTTTCATATAAACCATATTCTTCTTCACCATAACTAGTCCAAATGAACTAGTTAGAGATTTGTTCAATTGATATGAGATATCATGTACTACACAAGACACAATTGAAGCAAAAAACGATTTGATTCACTCGAATCGATTCATGAACTATAAAGCCACGGTTTGTAATAGCATTCCTTAGGTAATTTAGATAAGTTCACGAACATCGTTTTGAAACATAACCACTCAAGTTCTCGGACTGGGTTCGTGGACTCAAGTTAATCGGTTGGAGTTCACAAACTCCAGCAGAAATTCTCGAGTTCGAGAACTTCCGTCAGTTCGCGGACTGAAACCAAGATACAACTCCTGCAGAAATTCTCGGGTTCGAGAACTATGCACGTTCGCAGACTGAGTTCGCAGACTGGGTTGATTGCTCAAGTTCCGGTTTCACTTGATAAACAAAGTTCGCAAACTTCGGTTCAAGTGCTAAGGACTTATACATATATGTCTTATCACAATAATGTTTATATCCCCCAGTGGTTAAATTTTCTAAACTCTCATTTCAACCATTGAAACATTCTCAGAGGACGTCATATAGTTGTTATTCACAAACTATTTTTCGTTAGAGCGATTTTCAAAGTGATTGAAACATAACATGACTTTCGTCACTAGGTAAAGATGAATTTGGCTAAAGCAAAAGCTTTACCAAAACATATTTCGAGAAATAGATAAGCGAGATATACTCAGCTCGAAATATCACATGTGTATATTCTTAGTCTATATAGTAATACGACTTTTGTCTCAAGATAAGAGATAAGTAGATAGACTTTTGAGTGATAGATAAGTTCAAGTATCCACATACCTTTTAGTCGATGAAGATCCACTAGTTCCTTGAGCAGTCCTTCGTCTTGTATGATGATTTCCATGGAGTTCTTGAGCTCAACTACACTTTCTATCCTAGTCCAAGACCTTAGCTATAGTAAACTAGAAATCAAGACTTTATAGTTTTGATCACTAACATTGAAAAACATGCTTGAGATAGAAATGCATGCTAGTTCGACCGAGCAATGCTCTAATAATCTTCCCCTTTGTCAATTTTAGTGGAAAAACTATTAATATATATAGAATACAAAAATATATAAATAAACTTTGTAGCTTATATTCCATATGTCTAATCTTCAACAATAGTCGAAATCTTCGTCACTTCCAAGTAGTCCAATGATCCCAAAGGTTGTAAGTTTAGCATCATCGTTGTTGAAAATCTGTAGCTATAACAATGAGAAAAGCATCGGTTCTCAATCATTGTTATACATTATCATAGTATTATTACACAGCGTCAAAGTCCAATTGCATCACAACTTCAACAAAAATACTGTGGTGATACTTCACTCCCCCTTAGTCAATACTCCATCTCACATGGAAACCACTCCCCCTTACATAATGATCCGAAAACCATATGTATTTGTAGTGTGAACTACATATTAATTCTCCCCCTTTTTGTCAATAAAATTGGCAAAGGTACAAGAACGGGATCCTAATGAAATTTTCGTAAGAGACATTTCATGACAAAAGGTAAATGTATATCATCTTATTTAGATGCAATCATAAAGCCGAAGCTAAATGCATTCATCAAGGAGTTTATAAAGACGCAAGATAACCCCTAAAATATTCCACAGCCGCAACTCCCCACAAAGATTTGGCAATTAAGCACAAGTTCAAAAGAACTCCCCCCCATAATATGTCATTCCCTAAGGAACAACAAGAGCGACTGTAATTTCAAAAAGAAAAGAAGGATTTCTTTAGACTCAAAAAATTACATACAAGTATGAATTTAGAATCCAATAAGAAATATTCAATCATATTAACCAAAGCGAACCAAGATTAATTTGACTAAATATGCTGGACACAAGAAAACTTATGGAGACATAATAACTCGATTAGATTATTCACAAGAGAACTCATAATTAATCTAACCGAGATACACAATTAAACTAATCACAAAAGTAATTAATTCAATCGTTTATACTGATCACATAAGAAATTCTATGGAGCGATGACTAATTTAATCATAAAAATAACCAACCCAGTCAATCATGCTCAACATGAGAAAATCCTTACGGAGTCATAACTAAATAATCACACATGATGATTGATTTAGTCCAAAATACTCGACGTAAAGTACCTTACGGAACACAACTAAGCTAATCACAAAAATAATCAACTTTGGTTGTCTAATGCTCAACATAAGTCACAACACGGAGTCTCACAGTATTGCACACAAGATAGACCAGGGAAGCTCAATTACTGCGTAATTCACAAGGATTCATTATATGTTTCCATCATCATTTTCACAATGACACACAATAGACATAATCCTTGAATCACAAAAGATTTTAACCTATCTTACATTAATAATTGACAATATAGGCTTAACTTTTGTGTTTGTCAAAAGTCTATTCATTCTTTTATCAATATTTTCATATCAATTCACGAACGACTTTACTTTTGACAAAATATGGGACAATCAAGTTCACGGACGTAAACACACATATCCCATCAAAATATTGCAATATATAAAATCAAGAGAATAATACTGCTACCATCATCTTCCAAACAATTTTAGAATTTAAACCAATAAATCTAAAAACAAGAAGATGAAAAACATTGGATATACCTATGTGTAATCACAATAATGGCTATTCTAAAACACTAGTTATTCTTCTAAACAAAAAGATAAAAATAGATGATTTACTAGGAAATAAGATTTCAGAGTTCATTAAGAACCTCGTATCTTTCAATGAAGCCATCAAAGAATGTATCTCTGATTTCCTTAACTCTCTTGACTGTAGACACACCATGTTCATGAGTTAGAACACTAAATTTGCGATTAACCACCCGAGCAAGCTGCCTAGCTTTCGCACAATCCATGATGAGCTTCTTTTGATTCCGTATCAGAATATTCTGATTAGCAAGAATTCTGGCCTGACCATTTAGAAGTTGGTTTATTTTCAATTGAAGATTTGCAAACTCTACCTTTGAATCGTTCTGAAAACGAGTTAAATCATTGACAGAATCATCAATCCAGGAGTTATGATCCTTTCTTTCAAGCCTCTTCTTTATAACAAGATCTTGAATTGATTCATGTTCCTGATTTCCTTCCTCCATATCAAGACACACAATCTCTTGATATCTTACAGAGCTCTTCATAGAAGTTTTGGGAACAAAAACACACAATATAGGAATATATATGTATTCGTGAACAAGAGTAATAATCTCTAATTCAAACCCTAAGATTTCACGGGAGGAGGTCACGAGCGTTCGCGGACTGCTAATCTCAAAACTCAAACTGAAATAATATACAACATACTTGAGTATTTCTCAATTATTTTCCTTGTATCTCCCAAGCTAGAAACAAGGAAACAAATACCTGGAATCAGGTGATTGGATGGAAACTAGTCCCAATATGATCATCGAGAAAGGTGTTGTATATATCATCTATCAGTTTGACCTTTGTGTTCCATGCCTTTCTTTGGTTGTCTCTCATACCTGAAGGATAAGACATGGCGTGTTTAACGAATTCGTCAAATGACTTTCTCTGAGGAATAAATTTAGGACCTCTAGCAATAGGTTCAAGAGGATCAGAATATATAGTGATCCATTTTCTAGATTTAGATTTATCAGAAACATCCTTATAAGTACAGGGAATGCTTTTGTTAGCAACACAAGAATTTATGCCAGAATGCACTTGAGCCCTTTGATGATTTCTAGAGTAGAGATCATTCTTATAAGGTTTTTGATTTCTTGTGGGCATACGATTCACTGTGTTAGTCAACTGACTATTTGTTCCATTGACAGTGAAGAGAAGCAAATTATGAAGCTTAGAAATTTGTTTCCTTCTTGCAAAATAATGGATAGCATAGTGATTCTGTTTCCCACAAAAAGTACAGGTTCGCGGAGGAGAAGCAATAACTGGCACTTGGTTAAACTCTTTAGCCATATGATAAGATTGCAAGTTATGTAAACTTTTCTTGACACAATATTCTTTTGGAGAATACTTTGTCTTGTACAGAACATCACGAGAGTTAGTTTGTATAGAGGATTTTCTCCTTAAGATAGAGTTTTCATTTTTTAAGGATTTACATTGTTCATGGGTTAGAGTAAGAGATGCACATAGTTTCTCTTTTTCAGCACGAAGTCTGTTGAGATCTGATGAATGAGTCTCGAGCAAAAGCTTTTCTCTAATTGAGTCCTCTTTAATAATATCCTCAAGAGTACTAATCTTTTCATGTTGAAGAGTAGTTTCTTGAAGAAGTTTCTCAATATTCTTAGAGAATGACTTTATGATATTATAGAGATCAAGTTCTCGATCAAGAGAATTTTCAAATTCATCAATGAGCTAATCATGATCATTAAAATCAATGTCTTCAGCTGTATGTTTTGAAATTCTGGTGAGCTCATTTTCAGCTTCTTCCAGAGTGTCACATGCCTCATGAGAGGAAGAAATGTCATTATCACAATGAACATTCTTTCTACCTCGGGATTCGGAAGAATCAACTAAGGAATAATCCTTTGAGGTGTTTCCAAGACACTTGACATGATCAAAAGCTTTAGGAGACATTTTGGTATGCACAACATAGATTTCGTCCACAGACTCATATTGCAACAAACACAGACTTATAATGTCTTAAACGTGTTTGCATGCTTTGATACCAATTGAAAAAGCATGGGTCTAACAACCATACCCAATATTTCGATTAGAAATCTAAATAGACAACTTCGAGTTGTTTTCTAGAGAATCAACTAGACTCAATCAATAGAAAATACTCAAGGAGTTATTATCTCAATCTCTCAATTTGATTTACTCAAGAAAATATGATTTGCGAGTCTAATCTAAGAGAGATAACTTGGATGGTACCAAACACCAATATCTAAGTGTCAATCAATTTAAATTAACAACCAATAAGGTCGGATATTCTAATTGATTGAACAATGCACAACCTGTATTATTTCAATTATATAAAGATATAATACGGAAAAGAAATAACACATACACCAAAATTTTGTTAACGAGGAAACAGCAAATGCAGAAAAACCCCGGGACCTAGTCCAGATTAAACATATACTGTATTAAGCCGCTACAGACACTAGCTTACTCCAAATTAACTTCCATCTCACACTGATCCAAGGTACAGTTATGCTCCTATGCCTATGATCCCAGCAGGATACTATGCACTTGATTCCCTTAGATGATCTCACCCATAACCATGAGTTGCTACGACCCAAAGTCTAAGACTTTAATAAACAAATCTGTTTCACACAGAAAGGCTACAAGATAGATAAATTCGTCTCCCACGAATAAACCTATGAGTTTTGTTCCGTATTTTGATAAATCAAGGTGAACAGGAACCAATCAATAAAACCAGACTTATATTCCCGAAGAACAGCTCAGTTTTATCAATCACCTCACAATAGTCTTAATCGACGCAGCGGAAAAAGATATTGTGGAATCACAAATGATGAGACGAAGATGTTTGTGATTACTTTTATATCTTGCCTATCGGAGATAGAAATCTCAAGAAAATTATTATAATTGTACTCGTACGATAGAAACAGCAAGATTAGATCACACAACTACAAGAAAGGTAGTATCGGTCTGGCTTCACAATCCTAATGAAGTCTTTAAGTCGTTAACCTGGTTTTAGAAAAAGAAAACCAAAGGTTAAAGGAGAATCGACTCTAGCTTATCAAACTAGTATCATACATAATGTGTGGGGATTAGGTTTCCCAATTGCTAGAGTTCTCCCTTATATAGTCTTTCAAATCAAGGTTTGCAATCAATGTTAGCTTAGTAACAAAGCATTCAATATTCACCGTTAGATGAAAACCTGATTAGATACAAGCTAATATCTCTCAACCGTTAGATCAAAAACTTAGCTTGCCATACACACATGTACTTGGCGATTTTGGTTTGTGTAACCATACCCAAACGTGTACAATAATTGGTTCAATATTAGTCAACCAAATGGTTAGGCAAATGATAAATTTCATATCAACCATATTTTTCTTCACCATAACTAGTCCAAATGAACTAGTTAGAGATTTGTTCAATTGCTATGAGATCTCATGTACTACACAAGACACAATTGAAGAAAAAACGATTTGATTCACTCGAATCGATTCATGAACTATAATTCCACGGTTTGTAATAGCATTCCTTAGGTAATTTAGATAAGTTCACAAACATCGTTTTTAAACATAACCACTCAAGTTATCGAACTGGGTTCGCGGACTCAAGTTAACCGGTTGGAGTTCACAAACTCCGGAATAATTTCTCGGGTTCGTGAACTTCCGTCAGTTCGCGGACTGAAACCAAGATACAACTCCAGCAGAAATTCTAGGGTTCGAGAACTATGCACGTTCACGGACTGAGTTCTCAGACTGGGCCGATTGCGCAAGTTCCGGTTTCACTTGATCAACAAAGTTTCGCAAACTTTGGTTCAAGTGCTAAGGACTTATAAATATATGTATTATCACAATAATGTTTATATCCCAATGGTTATATTGTTTAAACTCTCATTTCAACCATTGAAACATTCTCAGAGGACGTCATATAGTTGTTATTCACAAATTATTTTTCGTCAGAGTGATTTTTAAAGTGATTGAAACATAACATGACTTTCGTCCCTGATGAGCACGAAAGTGCGACGCATTTTCACCCATAAATACATTAGCTAGGACTCATTTTATCACTAATAATCTTGTTTGTAGGTGTTTTTGTCAAATAAGCTCTTATGGAGAAAGTTTCTCGAAAAGTGGTTTTTGTACCCTGAAGGACATGTGTTATTCGGACTCTCAATGTCGGTTAAGGGACACCTCTATTACTAAGGGGTGTCCAGTTGCTAAGGGGCACCTTCTTTGTTATTTGGAACATGTGGTTATTCGGACCCCAAAAATTGTTGTTTATACCCAAATTACTAAAGGGACACCTGTACTGGATAAGGGGACATCATCTTCAACCTTTTGAAATTCAGATTTGACGGGAAAATGGGTTTTAATGCAACAGAATTAAGGTTAAATATTTGGAGGTGATGTACTGAGATTCAACGTCTAAAATCAAATGGGTTTGTTCCTATGGCCTTAATAGAGATGGTAATGTTCTTTGATTCTGTTAAATTTGGCTGGATAATCACGGTTCGGTTAAAAGAGAAAGAACAGTTTTGGCGGGAAAATAATATATGCATGCGTAGTTTTCTGTATTGAGTAAGGGGGAGATTTTCTAGGATTTTGACTTGGGATTGGATTGTAAACATCCGGTTTTATCCAAACAGGGCTGGTAGTTAAGCTGAAGTCGTAAAAAAATGGAAAGAAAACAAGATCTCGTAAACAGGAAAGTGCAGTAACTCGAAGATTTCTGGAAAGATTTTTCAGCGAGAATTCTTGGGAGAAATTCATGGGATTTGTTTGAATAATCTTGTTTTGTCTAAACAGGGTTGATAATGTTGACAAAATCGATTAATTTTATCTACAATCTTGCATGGAAGAGAACAAGAAAGTACGTGCAGGGAAAATACTCTCCATTGAAGTCGACAAGATATGGTAAGATTTTCTCGTTGGGAAATGGTTGGATTGGGTCTATTACACGAAAACAGGAATGATAAGTTTGTTGGATTCGAAGAAATAGGAGTGAATGTGGAAATGGAATAAAACAGAGACACGAGAATATTTCACATTCTCTATATCATATCCCGAGTAAAACTGAGGCTGGTTTGAGGTGTTAAAGAGTTTAAATCAATATGTATCGTGTTTGGAACGTGTATAAGATAAAAAAGGGAGGTTTGACACCGGTAGAAGCATGCACCAGATAAAACAGGGAATTATTCCCGTCAAAGAATAATAAATTGATTACGAGAAGATTTGAAGATTCGAGAGGCTTCCTTGTTTAAATAGTCTGTTGGGGTAGTGAATAAGGATATCTAGTGATTGGGGGAGGCTATAGAGTAGAGAAAATTGCTGCAGATTTCTCTGCAGCAGCAACAGAAAAATAAGGAAGAACACGAAGAACAAACTTACTAAGACACTCGTAAAACAACTGTCGTTTATGCTTAAAATATAAAATTGTTTTCTGCGAAAGTTTTCAGTTATTTTTTGTAAGAGTGTGTTTGCAACGCTTATAAATGTTACAAATTCCCGGTTTAATTTGATTTTCTCATTTTCTCTTCTTTGTAAACACCATTTGAGCAATAATAATGAATTTTGAGTGTGTTTTCATCATGTTTAGCTAAACCCCTACACTGGGTCGACGGAGGAAGCCGAATTTCATACATGGGTAAAATGATTTAATTCTTTTTAATACTTTTGCATTAATTTTAATAGAATTATTATTTGATTAAATTGGTTGTCATTCAATTAGATAGGTTATGCTTTGTTTAGATAATCTATGCTTAGGGGATACAATTAATCTTTTGAGAGTCTACCTTGGCAAAAATAAGAGTCCATGTTGTTTATTGAGCAATAATTGCTGAAGAATAAATAATTGAACCTATTGATATGAATTCGGTGAAATCTTAGGCTCGGTGAATCTCTCTTCTCTTATCTTGATAAAGCTAACCAACAACTCTATGGTATGACTGATTTCCCTTCTCTCTTAATTCTTCTTACTCTATCGCGGCTTATTCAAGCAACCACTTTTAACTTGCATATATTTATGGTCTTATTGACAAGGCTACACTCTTTCAATCTTTCCCTGAACCTGTAGATGATAATACTCTTCTTGCTTGCCTTAATAATTCTTTAAGTAATTTCTCAGATGATAAGATTAAATCCCTCTCCATAGATGAACTTAGATCCAAACTTAATCTCTTAAAAATTAAACAAATATTCAATTTAGGTTTTACTGACAAATATAAACGATGTTATCTTGATTCAAAGAAAGAAATAAATAGATTAAGAAAGAGGAATAGTGATCTTATTGACGAGAAAGATCTTGCTATTAAAAATGGTTCCAAGACTCTAGCCAACTTCCATAAGACTCTTCTTAACGTTCAAATGGAAATAGATAAACTTGTTCGCGAGAATGAAGATGTTCTTGCGAGGGAAACTCAAGTTCGATCTCGTCTCCTTATAAATAGCGATGATGAGTTTTCTTGGGCTGCAAAGGTTCTTGACAATGCCAGGAATGATTTAGGTGTAAATGTTAGCCTTCAAGTTGAACATGCGGCTTTAATTAGAGATATGATTTCTGGAAGAGAAGGTTGTTAGTTGTTCTTCTTCTCGCTAGTTTCTTGTTTTTATTATTCTTCTTTACAAAATTTCTAACTTGTTGTCATATTCTCGCAGGAGATGAAAAAAGATATCTTGAAAGAATTGGGGAACTTGAAAATGAGAAGAATCAGCTCGCAAATACTCTTGATGCTCGTAATAATAAATATTCACGATTGAAAGAGCAGTTTGACATTACTACCGCGAATTTCAATAGATCTCTCATTGTTGTTCTTAATGATTCCGTTAAGTTGGTCTGCAATGATCATGGAATTTCTCCTTCTATATATCCTGATCTTGCAAAGGAAATCCCCGCAATAATCCCAAATCTTAACATCTCTGATAGCGAAGCTGAGGATTCTGACGAGGATGAAAATAATAATGATAATGACGAAGGAGAAAAATCTGGTGGAGGAGAAGAATATGATAAGAATGAAGATAGTGATGATAATTATGAAAGGAAGAAATATGGCGATGAAGAGAAGTCTGATAAAGAAGATGGCGGTGGATCTAGATAGTTCTTCTTCTTCCTTCTATCTTCTTTGTATATTTATTTTCTTCTTACTGTAACATTGTTGTGAGTTTCTTCAATTCTGTAAACTTCTTTTGCTTCTATCTGTATGAATTAGAAAATAATTCTTTTTCTGCAAATTAATCAATCAATATAGTTAATATCCTTTAATTATATGTGCAAACATATCATTTAATAATCTCTATGCAATTTTATATGATGGATGAATAATAATTTCATCATTCTTATGTATTCCCATACTTGCCTCTATTATTCATCTGCAATATGGAAATGTAGTTGCAGGAATTCCTACACTACACCCTTGATAAGAATCTATGGAAATTGAATTATTTTGAAGATGAATAACAACACTTTTCTTATTTAAAATTTAGAATTCTTTACAAAAAATATAAGAACTCAGAAGTACAAATTTCTTTCTAGAGTTTCTCTCTCCTCAAAACCTTATCAACTCTCCAAAAGACATCATCATTTTCTGAATCTAATGAACCCTTTATATAGGGATTTACATAGTGGATGACAGCTAAGTTTTCCTCCTATTTCGGATTTACTTTGCGATCTTATTGCGATCGCTACAGTGTTCTTTCTCGCAAGAATGATGACCATCGCAGAATAAACATAATCTTCTTGTATTTCTTCCATCGTTAACTTTTATGTCTTTCTTCTGGATATTTTGTGAAGCTCGCGAAATGTTGTTAAAGAGTTTTCTTTGATGCTTGCAAAAGTGTTTGTTAATATCATAGAAATAGTGTTGTAGTGTTATTCTGGTCCTACATCTTGCCTCTTCTCATGTCTTTTCTGCGAAGAAGAGAAGATCATGAGAATTAATACTCTTTATTATACTCGCAACTTCTTTCCCTCTTATATTTTCTTCTCGATAAGATTTCGTTAATCTAGCCTTACCGCCTACACATGTTGTGAATTCCTCTTTTTACTGACACGTCTTTGCTTAATAGGTCAACTCCTTTTTGCCTATAAAAGCTAGAGTTAAATTTCAGAACTAATTTTCCTCTTCCGTTTCTTTATCTTCTTCGTCTTCCGTCTGCAACTTTTCTTCTTCATATTCTCCTGCTACTGTTTTAATGGAGTCACCAAGGTATATTTCTTGACTTATGATATTTATTTAAACCAATTTTTATTTATATTCTCCAACCTTTCTTATTTGATTCTTCATAACTTCCATGTTATATCTTCTTTTCAGCGGAACTATCTCTAACACACAATCCATAACTCAAAACCCTAATATTCGCAAAAGGCCAGCTGAGAAGAAGAAGAGGAGTTAGGCGAATGATAAGGTAGTAAGAAACACCCTCTATTTTTTATTAACAATATTGTTGCCTATGTTTATTATCTGAATTATTATTCGCCGAATGACGAGAACCCTGTTAAACTTCCCAAGAGATCTCATCACTTTAAGACTCTTGGGGATAATCTCACTATTCCCATGCTAACATCCGTGAGGACTACTCCCACATTGTCGCAACAAAATATTTCGTCTTTTGTCTGCGAGGATATCACTGCCCATACTTCTACTTCTTCTGACCCTTTGACGAATCAAGCTTCTAAAATTACTGTGACTGAGACTCCCTTTAGTCCTCTATTGCCTTCAACTGTTTTTTTTTCCAAATACCCCTCCTCCTTACAACTCAACCATCGCAAATGATTCAAATCGTCAACTTGCTCTCGTTACTACTTCACCTTCTACACCCCTTCCTTCGTTAAATGAAACTTTTGCAGGTGTTGATGTTGCTTTTAAAATCTTGTCCAACATTTTAGACAATGCTAAAAAGTCTTCTACTGATCCCCTTCAATATGAAGCTTGTGAGACTCTACTCAAGTATTTTGGCTCTGATTTTAATGCTTCACGAGCGTCTATGGAAAATGAAGTTGAAGCTCTGAAGAGAAGCCTTCAAGTCAAAATTGCTGAATGCGATACTTTGAATCATATGCTCCGCAACTATTCTCTAGACTGCGAGAATCTTCGCAGAAAAAATGACGAGCTGAAAGGTACATTTTTCTTGCCTCTGCTCTTTTGTTTTTCTGTTTTTCTGTTTTACTTTTTATATCTTCTGTACTCAAGTCTTTTTCTTAAATTCTTGATTCATATATTAGTTTCAAATCGGACTCGTTTCATGGAGAGACTTAAATTTGAATCTATTGTTGATGAAGCTCGTTTCGAAAGAGATTCTTGGATGGACCAGTATAACAGATTAGATAATCTCCATACATATTCGATTGATCAAATAGATAATCTTACTAATGAGAATAACCAATTATCACGAAATCAAAGTTTATTA
Organism: Papaver bracteatum; assembly: GCA_023529315.1. Classification (NCBI taxonomy): domain Eukaryota; kingdom Viridiplantae; phylum Streptophyta; class Magnoliopsida; order Ranunculales; family Papaveraceae; genus Papaver; species Papaver bracteatum. Next base: position 55,268 of record JAJJWX010003977.1, on the reverse strand, counting down.
AGTAATGAGATTTCTCGTCTCTCATATTCGTTAACCAAGTCTAACCTGGCGGTAGAATCTTTATCAAATGAAAATAGAACTTTATCCCAAGAGAAACATAGATTTTCAAGCTTGATGGTGATTTCTTCTCAGCGATTGAGTAATCTACAAAGGATATGCGATAATCAAGAGCAATCTCTTCGTTCCATTAAAAATGAGCTCAAGGAGGTAACTGAATCATTCGCTGCTGAAAAGGATAAACTTATCAAAGGTAGGTTAACTCTTAGTTTGAAGGCCAGCGAGCTTCAAGACCAGTGCTCTCAATTGAAGGAATCTCATTCTTTACTAGCAAAGGAAAACTTGTATCTACGCACTAGAGAAGAAGACATGAAATCTCGTCTGAAGGGTGTGGTTGGCGATAAATTCGATGTCGCTATGAATCAATGGGAAAACTGTTTATTTACATTAATTCAAAACTTGACCTCGCAGAAAGAAGGTAGTCAATTGACTGCCTCTCTTGTTGACCTTTCTGTTAAATTTTGTGTTATATTTCTTGCAAAATCTTTGACTAAATGATTTTTTACCACTTTTGTCACTCGCAGAATCTGAAAGAAGTCTTCATTCCACCATTGCTGATCTTACCAACAAATTGGATAAAGTTCGCAAAGAGAAAAAGTCTCTTCTTTCCAATTATCTTGAAGCCCGCGACAAAGCAGAAAGAAGACTTGATTATCTCGAGTACTTTAAAAATATAGAGATTAGGAATCGTGATAGAGGTTTCCTTCGCAAGGTCCACCTCAGTGCTGAATTTCTTTTGAATGAGATTCTGCTCTCCAATTCTCTCCCTCTTGTATCTGTTCCTCCTCTAAAGGTTGATGATGATGAAATTCCTCTTCCCATGGATGAAGATTTAGAGTTTACTAATGATGAAGAAAATACCACCCAAGAAGGTGGTGAAGAATAAGAAAGAAGTCCTCCCAAAGAAGTAACTGCAAGTGGCGAAGTAATCGCTGATGAAGAATCAAAAGAAGAAGAGACTTGTGGTGAAAAGGATGCTGATGAAGTTGATAACTCTGGAAAAAATAATAAATCTGACGAGCAATGATGTTGGCGAGGCCATCGCTGAAACTTGAATTTTATTTTTGCTTTCTTTTCCTTCTTCTTTCTTGCGAGCGATGTAACTTTTGAAACTTTCAGAATTTAACCTTTAACTTAGTTTACTTTGAATATTTTCAAGGAAGATAATGAAATATTACTTCTCCATTCCCCTATTTTCCCTTCATTATCTTTCTTTAAATAGTGAATTATTTTTTTGTATCTTCTTTATGGAATTGTGTTGTTGCATTATTCGCGAAAGCATGAATATATCTGCGATGCAATGAATACTGTTGCGATGTTCTGAAAAATTCTGAAGGAATCTACAATGTTAAGAATTTGCCTTCTTATATATTGTTCTACGATGAATGAATATTTCCTGCAATCTTAAAATAGAATAGTTAATTGGTAAGATTATTCTTTTGGTCTTATTTTTCCTTCCTAATTAAAGGTCTTATTTTGCCAAACTTTTTCTGTCTGCGACAAAATCGCAGGATTTCTTAACATTTGCATGTAAAGACCCTTTGATCTTGTCTTATCCATGTTCTTTCAAAATCTCTGTGACAATATGATAAGTATAAACTCTCTTGCAAGAATTTAACCTTATGACATTTCCATCTTGCGATGAAATCGCAGGACGTTTTTACACTTTCATGTAAAAACCCATTGATCTCATCTTAACATTTCTCTTGTGGCTTGTTGCCTATGTATAATTTACGTCACGCGACAATATGACAGGCCTAAATTTTCTTGCGATCATAAAGCCCCATGACATTGCCGTCTTAAGACACTTATCAGCTCCCTAAAGGAGGGTGCCGCCCTTATCTTCCCCCTGGTTTCCCCTTCAAGGAGGTCACATCGGCCATACAAGACTAGCTCCTCCCATCCATATTTACCAACAACCAGCTATTTTCACAGCCTCTTATCCTTTATGCCTATATGGCTTATAGTTACAAGACTGCACCCTAAGTGGGGTTTTCTTCACGCCAAGTGCATCATAGCCAAGACTTACCAAGAATGTCAAGGGAGTTTCGTATGCCCCGGGCACTCTTGGCTCAACCGTGTACCTCGGCGCCTTGGTCATACTTTGTACTTCTTGGAAGAGATTCTCGGTCTTCCAACCAGGGTATAACCTTATATAGTTGGAAATCCAAGATCTCTCTCCCGGATAGGTTTTCTTTAACCCCAACATCTGCATGACTCAGGATCCAGCAGCGGTATAACCTTACCCATGAATCATGTCAAGAGATTCCCCCTCCTATGACGTGCTATTAGGTCTTACATTTGCCTCTTGCGAATTTTTATTCGTGAACTAGGGTGCACGCCATAAAGGTTCGTCCCATTCTATTAATCTCTGAGAAATTTGTATTCGCTTTTCTTGCGATGATGCTCGCTTCTCTTGTTGTGCTTTGTCATCAGAAGAATTTTTCAGTTGTAAATAAAGATAAAAGAATTTATTACCTGTTTCATCATATAACATACCAATATTTCTTATCTCGCAGAAGATGTCATTGATAATACCTCTTCAGAAATAATCTATTCCATGGTCTATCGAGTCTTTGAACAACATCTCTTCCTTCAGGATCCATTAGTTTGTATGCCCCAGTTCCAACTATCTCTTTAATGATGTATGGTCCATCCCATTTTCTCGCCAACTTTCCACCATTCTCTCGCTGATAACTTGGTGTTTCTCGCAGCACTAATTCGCCAGGTTGAAATTCACGTTTCTTAACATGTTTTTTGTACTCACGAGCTAATCTTCGATGGTAATTTTCCATATGTTGCAAAGTTTTTTCTCTTTTTTCTTCTAATTCATCCAAATTTTTTAAAATCATTCCAGCACTTAGATTTTTTTCCCAAGCCTCCCTTTTTCTTGTGGGAATAGCAACTTATGTTGGTAACACAGCTTCAACTCCATATGTCAAACAAAAAGGTGACATTCCAGTAGCTTCTTGTCTAGTTGTATTGTAGGCCCATATTGCATTATGCACCTGCTCACACCATGCTCTGTGGTAACCTTCTAGCTTATTTTTTAAGATGTCTGCAATTGTCTTATTGGTTGCTTCAGCTTGACCATTTGCTTGTGGATATAGAGGAGTAGATTTTCCACACTTTATCTTAAATGCATTGAGCAGCAATTCTATATTCTGCCCTTCAATTTGCTTTCCATTATCATATACCAACTGTGCTGGAATCCCGAATCTGCAAATTATATTCTCAAATATGAATGTAAAAATATCTTTATCGCGAATATGTTGTACTGCCTTTACTTCTCCCCATTTTGTGAAATAATCTGTTGCGACAATCAAATATCTTCTTTGTCCAGAACCAGGTACAAATGGTCCCACAATATCTAACCCCCATTTCCCAAAAGGCCATACACTTTTTGAAGATGATAATGGCGCTCCTGGTGCATGTATCTTCTTTCCATATCGCTGGCAATATTCGCAATGCCTTGAGAGTTGTTTTGCATCTTCATGCATATATGGCCAGTAGTAGCCTTGCATTTTTTTTCTATATGCCAAAGATCTTCCTCCACTATGATTACCAGCGTCACCACTGTGCAACATCTTCAATATCTTTTGTCCTTCTTCCCTCGTCAAACATATTAACGATGGTCCATTAAAATATCTACGATATAATGCTCCATCTCTTAATTCATAATTGGTTGCCCTACTTTTTAATTTATGTGCTTCCAATCGATTTCTTGGAATTTCTCCTTTTGCCAAGTATGCATGAAGATCTTCTCGCCAATCTATGATATTGCTCGTTGGCTCTCCCTCGCCAGCTTCTACCATCATTACATCTGTATCTTATTCTTTTATGTTTACCAATGAAAATGAAAGTGTTTGAATTTTTATGCACCTTGCCAATGGATTTGTCATCATACTAGATATGAAAGCAAAAGCATCTGCAAGTCTATTATATTTCCTTGATATATGTCTCCATTTTATTTTTGGAATTCTCGCAGATAATTCTTCAACAAGTCTTTTGTATTTTCTCAAGGATGTTTCATTTGTTGCGTATTCTCCTTTTATCTGGCGAATAACCAATTGTGAATCGCTGGTGATTCTCGCATTTTCCAAATTCGTTTATATCGCAAATTTTAAAGCATGGATCACAACCTCATACTCTGTCTCATTATTAGTGGATACAAATTCTAATCTAAATGAAAAAGCTGTTTTTTCTCCTTCTTGTGAAATAAAGACAACTCCAATCCCATTTCCTTTCCCATTTGAGGATCCATCCACCAAAATTTCCCATCTGTCGGGTTCTGTTAATAACTCTTTTGGATCTCCATGTTCCTCTTCTATATCCATCATTTCTTCCACAGCTTCATCATCTTCTAAGGGAAATTCAGCTAAGAAATCTGCGATAACTTGTGATTTTGGCGAGGATAAAACTTCATATTGAATATCAAAGTGTCCTACTTATGCATTCCATCTCTCAACTCTGCCTGATCTCTTTGAATTTTTCATTAATGACTCAATTGGCACTTTCATTAATACTTTAACTTTGTGTTCTTGAAAATAGATGCGAAGTTTGAAAGTTGCATGTACCAATGCTAAAATTAGTTTCTCAATCTTTGAATAATTTCTCTCTGCAGAATTGAATGTTTTACTGATGTAATAAATTGGTTTTTCTCCCCCTGCATCTACTCGCAGCAACACAACACTTAGCGCATATGTGGTTGTTGAAAGATAAATCAATAATTCTTCTCCCGGTTCAGCTTTCTGTAAAATAGTTATGTTCGTTATATGTTCTTTTATTCCTTGAAAAGCTTTTTCACATTCATCTTTCCACTTGAATTTTGTTCCCTTCTTGAGTATATCGAAAAAATGTTTGCACTTGTCTGAAGATCGCGAAATGAATCTTCCTAGCGAGGCTAAGAGTCCATTTAATTTCTGCACATCTTTTACCGTCGCAGGTGTTGGCATATCGCGAATTGCTTGTACCTTTTCTGGATCAACTTGTATTCCTTATTTCGATACAATATACCCCAGAAATTTCCCTGAAGTTACTCCAAAAGTACACTTATCAGGATTCACTTTAATATTGAATTGCCGTATTTGATCGAAAATCTCTTTCAAATCTTGCACATGATTCTCAGCTTCTTTCCTTTTGATCAGCATATCATCTACATACACTTCTAATGTTTTGTGGATCCACTTTGCAAACACCTTCTCCACCATTATTTGATACGTTGCACCAGCATTTCGTAAGCCAAATGGCATCTTTGTATAACAATATAATCCTATTGGAGCAAAAAATGCGGTATGTTCTTGATATTCTTCAGCGAGAGGGATTTGATTATATCCTTTATACCCATCCAACGATGATATTCTAGCATTTTCTGCTGCTGATTCAACCATCTGTGGAATATATGGTAATGGAAAACTATCTTTAGGACAAGCCTTGTTTAAATCAGTGAAATCTATACAAATTCTTATCCCCTTATTCTTCTTTGGGACCACTACCATATTTGCAATCCACTCTGGATATTTTGCTTGCCTTATAATTCATGCGTCGAGCATCTTCTGTAATTCTTCTTCTATTTGAGAATGATATGTTGTTGCGATCTTCCTTATTCTTTGCTTAAATGGTTTTATTTTTTGTTGATTTCTAATTTATGACATGCTATTGACGGATTTATCCCTGGAATCTCATCCATGCTCCATGCGAAGATATCTGCATATTCTCGCAAAAGTTTTATAGTTCTTTCTTCCTTATCTGCCTCCATCCTAGTCCCAATTTTCAGCATTTTAGGCTCTTCTTTACTCCCAATATTTATTTCCTTTGTTGGTTCTACTGCAATATAACTGGCTTCAGGTTCTCCCATTGGTGTTGGTGTTTTCATAATTCTCGCGAGTTCATCTCCATCTTGTGGGATTTCACTGGGTATTCCTTTTCCTTCTTTTGCTCTTATCATGTAAACTTTAAATTCTTCTTCCTTCTTTGTTTCTCTCGCCAATTTTCTGCGAGCCTTTCGCAGCTTTGGACGTCCTTCATAATTTCTTACTTCAATTTGGCAACATAGTTTCGGAAAATCTGTGTCTCCTCTGATTTTTCCAATTTCACTGGGTGTAGGAAACTTGATGCATTGATGCAATGTTGATGCTACAGCCTTGATTGCGTGTATCCATGGTCTCCCTAATGTCATGTTATACGGTGATTCCACGTCTACCACACATAACGTTACTTGTGTTTCAATCTCCCCTAGTGGAATTCGTACCATTATCTCGCCTTTAGGTTTTGTTAAAGACTTTCCAAAGCCATGAACATGATAAGTTGAATAAGACATTTCTTCATCTTTATATCCCATTTTCTTGAAAGTATGATAAAATATCTTGTCTACAAAACTTCCTGCATCCACCAAAATTCTATTCATAGCCCATTCTTCTACAGATTTTATTGATTTCTCCTTTCTCATTGGTATAGTGGATACTGTGACTACCAATGGAGATGTATGACTTAGATTTTCTTCTGGTATTTCTGCTGCTGTGAACGTGATTTCTTGCCTTTCCCAATCTTTCAATGGTGATATTTTTTCCACCGTCATAATTTCCTTCCTTCAAAATCCCATTTGTGTATCTTCCCCTTAATATTTTCATGAAATCTATCAATCATTGCTCTTGTTACCATATCACACTCTAATTTTCTACAATCCTCTTTGATTCTGATCATTCTCCCTTCAATTATCTCACCGATTTACCTAATGATTTCCTTAATCTTGAACAATTCTTACCTTCTTCTTCACTTTCTCTTCAATTTTTGTTAATTCAATCCCTGTTTCGGGCGCCAAAATGTAGTTTCATGAATTCCTACACTACACCCTTGATAAGAATCTATGGAAATTGAATTATTTTGAAGATGAATAACAACACTTTTCTTATTTAAATTTTAGAATTCTTTACAAAAAATATAAGAACTCAGAAGTACAAATTTCTTTCTATAGTTTCTCTCTCCTCAAAACCTTATCAACTCTCCAAAAGACATCATCATTTTCGGAATCTAATGAACCCTTTATATAGGGATTTACATAGTGGATGACAGCTAAGTATTCCTCCTATTTAGGATTTACTTTGCGATCTTATTGCGATCGCTACAGTGTTCTTTCTCGCAAGAATGATGACCATCGCAGAATAAACATAATCTTCTTGTATTTCTTCCATCGTTAAATTTTATGTCTTCCTTCTGGATATTCTGTGATGCTCGCGAAATGTTGTTAAAGATTTTTCTGTGACGCTTGCAAAAGTGTTTGTTAATATCGCATAAATAGTGTTGTAGCGATATTCTGGTCCTACAATTTTTATTTTTATTTTTATTTTGTGCAGTATTTTCTTCTCATTTTCTTTTTTATTTTTCCTTTTTATGTGTTTCTTTTTGTATTTCTTTTCAGGGACTTTTTGAGGATGATGGCTTCTTCTGGGGAGACGTCACCTACGATGACGATGGCGGAATATATGCGTAAAAAGTCAAATTATCAGGAAACCTCTTCTGAGATGACGCTTTCTGAATATAGGCGTAGGCAATGGTATGGAGTTTCTGCTCCACACGAGGTAAGTGAAGAATCACATCAAACTATATATGAGAAGTATTACAAACACACACCACCTAGTTTGGAACAAAGATTGAGAATTTTAGAATGCCAAAGATTATTTAATGATGATGATGATAATGATCAGTCTTGTAGTGACTCTCTGTTCCAAACAGAACATATAGATGACCCTGTGGATGATTATGTGGATGATTCTCCTAATTTCATAGATGAATCTACCTCGCAAGATCATTCACCCGACTTAGAGGTTGTTTCTAGACCCCTAGACTTCCAAAAGTTGCCTAATTTAGGGTTAGAATTGTGTGCTTCTAAAGTGTTGTTGGATTAATTTTCATCTAAGTACCCAGAGGATTTTCCTATTTCTAATACCGTGCATGATCCAGTTGAAATTTTCCAAGTCTCAATAGAATCCCCATACTTTGTTCTTTACGCACTTCCATGTGCAGTAAAAACTTGGCTTAGGGGTAAATCTTGGTTTCTGACAGTTTTAGTGTCCCCATTTTTTCATAAAATAATTGTGAAGTTGTCGTTTGTAAATATTGTATTTTGGGTCGATCCCCAAGTTTTCAGGTTATTAGTTTATTGGGATCCGTTTTTGTACATTCTAGTAGGTATAATTATTTGTTTATTTATTTTTATTCTTGAATTTCCCATCTTAATTTTTACGTTGGATGACTCAATTCCATTGAGGACAATGTAATATTTAAGTGTGGGGGAGTGGGTATTAACTTTTCTTTTATTCTTTTTTAGGAATTTCCTTGCGTAGCTAAAAAAAATTAAAAATTAAAAATTAAATTTTTTTTTTATAGTTGTTAGGCTTATGACCAGCTGTGTAGCGGGTCTATTTTCATGTATTTCCTCATTATGACCAGCTGTGTAGCGGGTCTAAAAAAAAGAAAAAAATATATATTTTATTATGATTGTTCGGGTTATGACCAGCTGTGTAGTGGGTCTTTTCTTTTCTTGTATGTTATGACCAGTTGTGTAGCGGGTATCTAAAAAAAATTTGTCTTGTGTATGTGGCATTGTGTAGCGGGTCTAATTCTCTTATTTTATGACCAGCTGTGTAGCGGGTCAATTTTATATTTTGCTCGAGGACTAGAAAAATGTAAGTGTGGGGGAATTATTGATACATGCATTTATGTGCCTAATTTGTCCTCAATATTTCGTATTGTTGGTACTCGTTTTCGTCCTTATTATGGTGTTTTGTGTGTTTTTAGGTATTTCTTGGAAATAAATATTGTTGGAAATTTCGGCTCGAAAAGTTGCTCGGAGCACCCCCAGAGGACATTTGCTATACGGATCCCCAGTTTTGCTTTGTGTCACCCACGGCTATATATAGCCCATTTTTTTCCACATCACCCATTTTCTCCATCGCACCCATCTTCTTCGTTTAAATTTCAGAGAAGGAGGGAAAATATTCACAATTCACACAGATTTTCAGTTCGTGATTCAGAGGGGTTATAGTGTGATTCAATGGCTAGAACTTCACGGGAACAATTGACTAAGATATACAGGCGTGGAATGGGCTTCAAAGTCATCTGGATTTGGTTAGATAATTGGTAGTGAAGAAAACAAGGTTACTCGGGCTTGGTTACTCCATCACGAGTTCAGTGTAGTTGGTGTGTGGATTGATAGGGTTTTACTTCTAGTGGAACATGAAAACAATGACCTGAGAGTATGTCGACATCAGCAGACGTGTGAAGAGGCGAGAAAGGAAAGAAAATGTCCGATATTATTTTTTATTTACTGCCGAGATATGGGAAGATTTTCCGGAGTATTGAGCGAAGATTCTTGGTCCAAAGGTGTATAAATAGGCTACTGGGGTCGAGTAGAAGGGGTATGGAGAGTGAGGGGTGAAGTTCTGATTCGTAGAAGAAGTTGCAGACGAGTTCTGTACTTTCAGGCGAAGAAGAAGAGGAAGAACACAAAACAACATATTTAGACAGTCGCAGAAACCGTTGCCTATATATTCAAATCCAATAGTTTTGTAACAATTTCTGTAACAATTATTTCAAGTCGCAACAGTCTGTTAGTGTTCCCTTGTAATGGTGGGTTCTGTAACAGTTATATTTGTTACAAACACATTGATTTAGACTCTTTCCTCTTGCGAACACCTTTTTGAGCAATGAAATCAACTTTTGAGTGTGTTTTCACTATGCAAATCTAGACCCCATCACTAGGACGACGGAGGAAGTCGAATGTTATAGTGGGTAATTTTAATTAATTCTTTTTATGACTTTTGCACTAATTAAAATTGAATTATGATTTTGATTAATCAGTTGACATTTCATTTGATGGGTCATGCTTGCTTAATTGTTTTGATGTCCCATGCTTAGAATTTGCAATTGATATTTTAAGAATCTACCTTGGCAAAAATAAAGTCTATGTTTTTATTTGTTGAGCGATAATTGTTAAAAGAATTAATATTTGAACCTTTTGTTATGAGTTTGGCCGAATCCTGAGTCCAAGCACATCTCTTCATCCTGTGACAATATTTGTATATATTTTTATTTTCTTTTCTTTTATTTATTAATTCTTAAAATCAATCTCATCAAGTCCGAGTGAACGACAACCTTACTACCAATTTCTACAACATTATTGATTCACATCAATTTTTGGCGCCGCCGACGCGGACTTGTGTATAGATTTGTTTTAGGTTTATTTTTATTATTTTTGTTCTCTTTTACGCCTTTGGTATTTTATTTTATTCTTTCCAGATTTGAAGCGAAGATACAAGAAAATAAAAAGTGCTATAAAAGGAAAGCATCGTCAAAGAAGGAAAGAAAAGAGGAGTCCAAGGAGTGAAGAATATTTTGTACAAATTTATTTTATTTGAACTTTATTTCTTTTTATTTTTAGAAACTGTAAATAGGGTTTCACTGTTGTGATTTTTATTTTTATTTTTGGACTTTTGGACATTTTTTTAAAAAAAAAAACTAAGGAAGGGTTATTTAAATATAAACTGCACAGGGAAGGACGACGATTACGATATCGTCTCGGCCCCTCGGGTTCGTACACTGACATAGGAGTTGGTGGCCCGAGTCGACTTCAACGGTTCATCCCCCGTCTGGAACGGGAGGTAAAAATTCTAAACACCCGCGAATCCCCTGTCAGCGGGTTTACTGGATGATTTTGTATGCATATATGTTGAGGTCTTGAATACGTCTGCTTTAATTTCCTAGTAAAGGTCAAGGACTGGCCATATAAGATAAGGGTTCGGATTTCATCACCGTTCTCTTCTTGCCCTCCTTAGGAAAACGATACCAAACGCGAACCTAAGCTTAAAATTTTGACTAGAACGAGACCGATAGGGTAACGAGCTTAATAGGAAAGTCATTCGAAAAATATTGGTTACTCTTTTAAGCATACTTCGAAGTTCATGATAGTTTCTGTGAGTTGAATGCGTGACTGCGCCGCCTTGTAATGCTGTGAGGCCTTGGGTATCAAAGCTCCACACAACTTCCCTCGCCTCTATTCAACTTACTTAAACTCGGATTGATTCCAGAGGGGTATGCTCAAATTGTAACGAATTCCCTTTCGAAAGATTAGAAGCTGGTCTAGAAACAATTTAAGTGGATCCATCATGCTTTTGTTTGCTAGAAATCAGTAGGTTTGTTGTGGTCGAGTCAGCCTTGTTTGTGCTTGTGTAGAATTCTCTTTCAGTTAGGATGTCGAACTGGTATTACAATAGCCAATACAACGAATATACGACTAATTTTCAAAATGGACATTACTTTGACCATAGTGTGAATAGTGACTGGGAACGCCAATCTTTTCATGGTTATGGTTCATACCATGGTGAGCCGGATTACTATTTTCATACCCACCGGTCATACGAGAAAAATTCCTATAATTCCTCTTCTCTAGATGAAGCACGTAAGATACTTGAGTCAACGCGTAAGTTACTTGAGTCGACACATAAGTTAGTGGACACAGATGACTTAGTTATGGGAGAAAGAACTATAACGGTGAGTGAAACTTCTTTGGAAGATAACCTTAGGAAGTTAGCTAAGTCAACATGTAAGTTAACTGAGTCAACACATGAGTTTGCTGAGTCAACACGTAGGTTAGAGTTAGATACGGGAGAAAGAATTGATCGTATTACTCTTGATTGCCAATACATTCTTTCCTATATCACCCGTGAAAATGAGGACAATTTTTATAATCAGGATGACGAGGTTATAATTGGTAACACTACCTTTTCAGATGAGGTTCAATCATTTTACTACCTAACTAACAAGTAATATAGGTCAGTCAAGATCAATCCCACGAGGAGCAAGAGATTATAGTTGTCTTATAATGTCACAAAAAGGGGGGTATTGGTTCAAGATTTTAAAAGCAAAAGAAATAAACAAAGCAATTAAAAGTGTAAGTTGAATTCAATAAGAGAGAATAGATCAAGGAATCCTTCTTCGCTGCAAAATAATGATTAAAGTTATGTTCTTTTCAACTTTTTATTAGTCATAGATTATCACCAACCATAGGTATAGCAGGTAGATCAGTGCTAACCCCTAAATCCCTTGTATCACCGGACACGGAAGTTCTCGACTACCAGATTCTATTTACCAAACCACCTAGTAGTAGATCACCCAAGATGTAATTTAGTTAAACGCATTAAGATTTATGAATTTATTAGGTTGATATTAGTAGTTAAACTCTTAGATCAAGGTCCACTTGCTAACGTTGTTTTTACACACAATTGCTCCACGGAATCCCTCCGCAAGGTCTTGTGTCTTCTACTTATGTAAATAGTCAAGAAACGATTACTTATCCCCTAACTTTCACTAGCTTTAGATGAATTAACAAATCAATTTAGTTGGCCACCCAAACGACCTATCAATCAAACATTAATATTAGCAAAAACAAACGATAATCATATGAAAAACTTCAAAGGAGAATTGAAACAAAACTCAAATCATATATTAAGAACTAGGAATTCATCCTCAATCAATAAGAAAATTAGCTACTCATAGTTTGGAGTTCACACAATAATAATAATAATTAAGGAAGAAAGAAAGAAAAACTTATTGAAAAGATGATGGTTGCTCCTTCCTCCAATCCTTGTGCACTTTAACTCCTTCTCCAAAGTAGATGTGTGTAATAGTTGTAGAGAACTCCTTTATTTATAGGCTTCAATACTCTCCATATCTTTGTAGGAAAAGAATCCACATTCCATAAGAACACCACTTTCCCAATTTGAGCCATATTCCAATTTCTAGTCCAATTCTCCAAAACTTCCAAGTTTTCATCCAATTCCCAATTCTAAGTCTTCACACCCATGAGAGAAGTCCACACAAAATTTTGCATTTTTGGCTCGCCGGAAAACTGGGTTTTTGGCCGGAAATAGGCCAAAATTTTTCACCGCCGGCCACCCGAAAATTCTCTCCGTCGACGGAATATTCCGTCAGTCCACCGTTAGGACTAACGGTCAAGATAACGGTCTTTTGTTAGTTGACTAGGTCAAGGAAAGGAGAGTCAGCTCAATCAGCTGTCTTAGTCAGAGCTTAGTTGGCTGAGTCGCCAGGTCGAATCGGCTCTTGGAACTCGTTCTGGATCGGTCACCGTCGGCTACTGAGTCAAGTCGCCTGAGTGGAAAACCGTCCGAGTTCTGTCTGTTTACAGGACTTCCCGGAAAAATTCAGGCCTCACTTTTCTTCACCTGTGACACACCTAACATACATCTAATTCAAGCAAAGCTTCATTCTCCAAATTCAGTAAACTCGAGTTCCTACTTCTGTGAATCGAACACATTCACCCATAAACCATTCTTTGTCACTATCAATCAACGACAGTTGCTTGAATTTCTTCTCCTCCTTCTCTGAGATTCTGACCTTCATTTCAATCCATCTGCATCTCCTCAAATTGCAACTCTATCTTCCCAATTCTATCCATCTGCATCTCCTCAAATCAACGACATTTTTTGAGTTAACCATCTTCCATTTCATTACAGAATAGATCTTCTCAGCAGATTCAATGCCCCGTCTCAAATTGCAACTCTATCTTCACAGCAACAACAATAAGACCACAGATCATTAAAACCATCATTTGATTTCTTAAATCGACAGAACCCTAATGATTCAACCCAACTCTGAAAAAACCAGAACTAACAGTAACCCAATCTCAATTAGCCTCATCATCACCTTATTCTATCAATTGTAGGGACCTAATCACCATCAAACATAAGAATTGAAACAAACCCCATTCTTCTTATGAGTACAACAGCAACAGCTTATCAATTCTTAACAAACCCATATCAAAAATATTTTCCATAGATTTCTTGAATCAACTCTCTCTTCTCTACAAGTCTTCCAACTCCTTCATCAATTAATATTTTCATTCATAAACAAACCCTAATTTCTTCTTCATTTCCGCAACACATCACAATCATCAAATCCTCTTCAATTTAGAGAGATGAACCCTGAGTCTCACATATCGACCCTAGAACAACCACCAATTCCATCTCTGCCTCCATCTCAATCTCACGAATTTTCTCTCTTGATTTACAACAGTAGCAGCAATGGCTGCTTTTTACTTCACAATTTCAGTGAGATTCGAAATGAACGAATGGCTGAGAAGATTTTTCTCGGTTTAGGATTGAGAATGTTTGGGGTTAATGGTACACCCCAGGGATAAGACCACCCCAGTTTGGGTGCTAATAACACACATATTTTCTGGAAAAGGGGTACCCAGTGACAATTACACCCACTGATAACTTATAAGGGATACCCTAGATGGTAACCCCTTAACCATACCTGGATGCCCTTTTATAATTCTTCCAAAATAAATTTTCCCCTTAACATGTGACTGGGCTCCAGATAGTGTTCTCCCCTGAAATGACAGATTTTTCCTTTTTGCTCAAATTTGGTGATTTCTTCTTCTTTTCCTCCGTGCGACTCCATAGTACCTAATAACTCAAAAAACAAACGTAAAATACATAATTTACAAGAAAAATTGCAAAGAAAGCATAAACTCCATAGATAGTAAATACGGTGTATTCTACACCTATCAAATTCCCCCACACTTAGACTTTGCTAGTCCTCGAGCAAATCAAACTAAAACTTACAACTTCAAAGCGTTCCAACGTCCCAAGCATCCAAAGAGCTATGAGGACATAGAGTTTCTGCATACTAGTAATAAGAAGTTAGAAAAAACTAAAGAACATATTCTCATTCTTAAATGTTGAGTGAGAAATAACCACACCATAATAAGAGAACACGTGTTTGAGAAACGATCAATAAGCATTTCGCCTCGACTTCTGCCTCCTCACCAAAAAGGGTTTTATGATAATTGCACTCAAAAAGACGGATTTTTTATGGGTCTCACATGTGTGAAGGTAGGAATGAAAGAGAGAATTCCTGCAACACGTTGAATGGTAGGAAGGATAACTTCCAAAATTTTGAAAAACCCACATCTTTTAACATTTTGAAAAACCATTTTTCTAACGATCTCTAAGAAAGGAAATCAACCACTTATATCGAGGATGAGATTACTTACTTACCTTCACATCCGATTGCCAATTATGATAACACCACTCTCACGGCATCCAATAGAAGCGTCTTCCTCTCCTCGTCTTCTTCTTCTTGGTCTTCGGCTTCAACTATTGATGATAAACACTTGAACTTCATAAATCCTTGACAATTTATAACCTTTTCCCTTAAAATCCTTGTTTCTTGAAACTTCCTTATAGATTTTCCTTCCCCACGGCTTATTCAAAACAAAACAATAATAGATACTTCTCTTGTCTCATTTTTTTTTTTTTTGAAACAAAAGAAACAAAATACAAATCAAAGTGAAAAATAAAACAACCATGGCCGTGGAAAAGTACTTTACCGCTTGATTCTTCACAACTTGTATCGTCTTGAAATCAAAAACTTCAATAATTCTCACCTTTTACTTTCTTCGCTCTTGTAAATTAGTCTTCATACTTGAATATATAATTACCTCATTATATTGTAAGTCTTCAACATATATGTAAAAATCTGCTCATTGTATGTTGCTTTACTTGGATTTGAACTTTGCTCTTTTTCTTGTTCCGTTGCTTGTAAACCTCAAACCTTTTCAACTTTCCTTGTAGATTTTGATGTCGCTCCCTTGTTATTGATGATTGTGGTGTTTCTATGGACCCGTTGTTGAGAGAATGGTGCTAACTGCAAATCGAACTACAAGAAGGAGGATTTCATCTATAGACGTCACCTTCATGATTGACAAAAATTAGCACTCAAGAGATCAAAATAGTGCTGAAATTGGTGTGAAATTGGGTAGCTCACCATTCTACCCGGAATTAACGTACGGTGACACACACTCAAAAGAAGCTCTTTAGTCAAGGAAAAATTTTTGGTCGGTGCCTCACATGATATGAAAATGGGTAGTCTCCACTAATGATTGATCAGCAACTCTAATAATGCATTCTCCCAGCTCCTAATTTGCATCACCGGCATGACTAAATCTATTATTTAACACTCTAACAAGCAAGAAATTGAACATAGTTCCCTAACACTTCCAAGTTCAATTATGTCGGTCAGAATTCTCTATGTAATCATACCTAGAAGTATGCTAGTGACTCTAAAATCTCTAAAAGTTGAAAGTTTTATGCAATTTTTTTTTATGAAAAAATATATGCTTAGCCACTCCCCCACACTTAAACCTTACATTGTCCTCAATGTAATTGAATCGTCCAAGTAAAGTCAAGGTGAGAAATCCTAATATGATATGGAACAAGAAAAATAAACAAACAAAAAGAAAAAGGATAGAAGATACAAAACCGGTGGGTTGCCTCCCACTTAGCACTTGTTTTAAAGTCGATGGCCCGACATAGATCTTGCTTCGTACAACTCCTCTATAGGGATCAAATCTTCAAATGGAAGTTCATCCACATTCACATAGGAAATGTTCTCATAGTATGGCTTCAATCTATGGCCGTTGACTTTGGAAACCGAGTTGTATCTAAGACTAGTAATTTCAACTGCACCATAAGGAAAAACATTAGTAACAACATATGGTCCAATCCAACGGGACCTTAATTTTGCAGGAAATAATTTAAGGCGAGAATGAAATAAAAGGACTTTTTGCCCCACAACAAAACTTTTCCGAGAAATCATCTTGTCATGAAAAAGCTTGGTCTTTTCCTTGTAAATCCGGGCACTCTCGTAAGCATCATTACGTATCTCCTCTAGATCATTTAGTTGTAACTTTGTTTGTTTCCCCGCTTCATCATACTCCATGTTGAATTTCTTTATCGCCCAATAAGCCTTATGTTCAAGTTCAACCGGAAGATGACAAGCTTTGCCATAAACCAACCGATATGGAGACATACCAATCGGTGTCTTGTATGCCGTTCTATATGCCCAAAATGCATCATTGAGCTTAAATCTCCAATCTTTCCTTGTCGTATTCACCGTTTTCTCAAGAATGGACTTGATTTCACGATTTGAGATTTCCGCTTGTCCACTAGTTTGTGGATGGTAAGGTGTACCAATCTTGTGTGTTATGTTGTACTTATTGAGGATAGCATGAAAAGACTTCTTGAAATGTGAGCCTCCATCGCTTATCACCAATCTTGGTGTGCCGTGCCTAGTGAATATGTTTTCTCTTACAAAATCATAAACAACTTGAGAATCATTAGTTTTGGTGGCTCTAGCTTCCACCCATTTCAAAACATAATCTACGGCAAGATGTATATAAAAATTTCCATTTGAATTGACAAAAGGACCCATAAAATCGATTCCCCACACATCAAAAATCTCTACGGCGAGAATTGGTGTGAGTGGCATTTGATTTCGAGCACCTAGATTGCCCGTTCTTTGACATCTATCACACGATTTACAAAAAACATATGAATCTTCAAACAAGGTGGGCCAATAAAACCCACTTTTAAAAACTTTGAGAGCGGTACGTTTAGAACCAAAATGGCCACCACAAGCAAAAGTATGACAAAAGGAGAAAATTGATTGAAATTCGGAGTTAGGTACGCACCTTCGTATTATTTGATCAACGCCATATTTCCATAAATATGGTTCATCCCATACATATTTCTTCGCTATCTTCTTAAGTTTCATCTTTTGGAAGTTGGACATTGTACTAGGTACCTTTCTTGTCACCAAGTAATTCACTATATCCGCATACCAAGGTGTTGATTCTTCCAAGGAGAAAAGTTGTTCGTCCGGAAAGAGGTCTTGTAATGGAAGTTCTTCGTGAGACATAACAAGTCTACTAAGATGATCCGCAACGGTATTCTCTACACCTTTCTTATCTCGAATTTCTATGTCGAACTCTTGTAGTAATAGGATCCACCGGATTAGTCTTGGCTTAGCTTCTTTCTTCTTTAGTAAGTATTTAAGTGCGGCATGATCGGAATACACAATAACCTTTGTATCCACCAAGTATGATCGAAAATTTTCCAATGCAAACACTATAGCCAATAACTCCTTTTTCGTGGTAGAATAGTTGATTTGTGCATCATTAAGGGTCCTAGATGCATAATAGATAACATGGGACAACTTGTCCACTCTTTGACCCAAAACGGCTCCAACCGCATAATCACTAGCATCACACATTAGTTCAAATGGAAGATTCCAATCCGGTGACTTGATAATCAGTGCACTAGTCAACATTTCCTTCAATTTGTCAAAAGCATCCTTGCATTCCTTGTTGAAGTCAAAAGGTACCTCCTTTAGTAGTAACTTGCACATCGGCATGGAGATTTTGGAGAAATCCTTGATAAACCGCCTATAGAAACCTGCATGTCCAAGAAAAGAACGAACCTCCCTCACCGAAGTGGGATATTGTAAGTTTTTTATTAAATCTATCTTTGACTTGTCCACTTCGAGCCATTGAGAGGACATAATGTGACTAAGTACTATGCCATGGTTTACCATAAAATGACATTTCTCCCAATTAAGGACAAGGTTTGTGTCTATGCATCGTTTAAGAACTAGTTCAAGGTTGTCTAAACATCTATCAAAAAAATTTCCATAAACACTAAAGTCATCCATAAATACCTCAATGATGCGCTCCACGTAATCCGAGAATATACTTACCATGCATCTTTGGAAAGTAGCCGGTGCATTGCAAAGACCAAACGGCATCCGTCTATACGCAAACGTTCCAAACGGACAAGTGAAAGTGGTCTTCTCTTGGTCCTCCGGTGCAATCACAATTTGGTTGTATCCCGAATAACCGTCCAAGAAACTATAATACAAATGCCCCACTAACCGCTCCAACATTTGATCAATGAAAGGTAAAGTAAAGTGATCCTTTTGGGTTGAGGAATTAAGCTTTCTATAGTCAATGCACACTCTCCAACCGGTTTGAAATCTTGTAGGAACAAGTTCATCGTCTTGATTTCAAACAACCGTAATACCAGACTTCTTTGGCACCACTTGTACCGGACTAACCCACTTACTATCAAAGATAGGGTAGATTACCCCCGCACTTAGCAATTTGAGTATCTCTTTCTTCACAACCTCCATCATGGGATGATTAAGCATACGTTGAGCATCACGTACCGGATTCACATTCTCTTCCATTAGAATCCTATGCATGCACATGGATGGACTAATGCCTTTGATGTCCGCAATTGTCCAACCAATAGCCGTTTTGTGCTCTTTCAAGACTCTAAGCAAATGGTCTTCTTGTACCGGTGTGAGATTCTTTGAAATAATCACCGGAAGCTCATCTCCATCTCCCAAGAACGCATACTTCAAATGGTCCAAAAGTGGCTTAAACTCTAGCTTAGGTGCCTTCACAATAGATGGTACAAGTAATTCATCATTCACGGGTAAAGAAATATAGGAAACATTACCCTTAGCTTCTTGTAATCCCGTTAAGGCACCACACGTCTCCACCAATTCCGTGGAAATTTCAACATCCAAGTTAGGCAAGCCGTGGATGTAATTCAATGCTCTTTTGCAACACCACATCAAGTTCGTCCTCTCGATTTAATTCCACCATTTTTTGCGCTAATGAACTAACCACATCAATGGAGTAAGCGGAATGCACATCACTTGAGTAGCGCATGGCTTCAAATATGTTGAAGTGTATTACTTCCTTGTCGAATTCCATAGTAAGTGTACCCTTGTCCACATCAATCTTCGTCTTTGCGGTCTTCATAAATGGCCTCCCAAGAAGTAGATAAGTAGACGAACAATTCTCATTGTTGTCCATATCCACCACAAAGAAATCCACCGGAAAAATTAACTCATTCACTTGCACTAGAACGTATTCTACAAGTCCCTTTGGATAAATGTTAGACTTGTTTGCTAATTAGATAATAACTCTTGTCTCTTTCAACGGTCCAAGATTCAAGGAGTCATATATATCGGCCGACATCACACTAATGGAAGCTCCCAAGTCAAGTAAAACATGTTCAAACCTTTTCTTACCAATAGTAATTGGCACCGTGAAACCACCAGGATCCATGCACTTTGTAGGCATCTTCTTCAAAAGCATAGCCGACGCACTCTCGCCAACTTTAGTAATTTCATTATCAAGCAACTTATCCTTCTTTGTGCATAACTCCTTCATGAACTTAGCATACCTTGGAATTGTCTTGATGGCCTCAATGAATGGGATGTTAATTTCTATCTTCTTGAAGATATCCATGAGTGCCTTGTCTTGAGCTTCCTTCTTGGACTTAGCAAAACGACTAGGAAAAGGAGGTGGAGTAGTAAAAGTAGGAACCGGTTCCTTGGATTGGGCGGTTGGTGTTGAATTCTTCGTTGGTTCGGCTTCCTTCTTGTCTTTGACTACCTCTTCACTAGCTTCTTCATGATGACTTGGACTCTCTACTTGTCTTCCACTTCGTAAAGTAACCGCATTAACATTCTCTCTTAGGTTCACAAATGGTTGTGAAGGAAGCTTTGTGGACGTTTGAGCTTTCATTAAGTTCATATCGGTCGCCAATTGTCCTATTTGAGTTTGTAAATCCTTAATTGCTGAACCGGTCCTTTGTTCCAAAGCTTTGATTGCCGAATCGGTCTTTTGTTGGTTTTGTTGTAACATAGAAGTGAGACCTTGCATGCTTTTCATTATCACATTCAACTTGTCATCATTCGAAGAATCTTGCTCCTTGATTTGTTGTGGTTGGAATTGTTGTTGTTGAGGTTGGAAAAGTGATTGTTGGAATCCACCTTGTTGCGCATATGGATTAGGAGCCGCCGCTTTCTTATTTGCATAACTAAAGTTGGGATCATCCTTCCAACCGGGATTGTAAGTATTTGAGTATGGATCTTACCTTGGCATTTGATTTGGATATAAAGCATTTACTTGTTTGGTTTCATCATCCGGCATAATTACCGCGGCCAACCGTTGCACTACCCTTTCTATGTTGTTTAACCGTTGATCGGATTGTGGAGACGAGTCACTAACTTCATGCACCAACTTAACCATTGAATCACCTCTTGCATAGAATTGTTGGGAGTTTTCCGCCATACTTTCAATCAACTCGGTAGCTTTGGCCACCGTCTTGTTCACTAGTGCACCACCACCGGCGGCGTCAAGAAGATATCTATCACTTGTTTGGAGACCTTCATAGAAGTATTGGATTATCATGGCGTCACTAAATTGATGGTGTGGACAACTTGCCACCAATCTCTTGTACCGATCCCAATATTCATATAATGACTCTCCCATATGTTGTTTCATCCCACAAATCTCCTTGCGAATTTGAGTAGCTTTTGATGCGGGAAAATATCTCTCAAGGAAAATTTTCTTCATCCCATTCCATGTTGTGATACTTCCGGAAGGAAAATAGTACAACCATTCCTTAGCATTGCCCGCCAAAGAGAACGGAAAAGCTTTCAACTTTGCTCCATCCGCATTAATATCCGGTGGAAGCATGGCCATGACTATGGTATTGAAGTCCATAAGATGTTTGTTTGGGTCTTCATTCACCATGCCATGAAACTTTGGTAATTCTCTAATCAACCCCGGCTTGATCTCGAAAGTTGAGTTAGTTTGGATACACCATTGTTGTGTATCGATCTTGTGAGAAGCTAGGTCTTTGAGTGTACGATTACCCATTGCTTCTTCTATGTCCGAATCTGCGAACTCACTTGATGTAGAACGAGGAAGCGGAGTGTTAACCACTCGAATGAAATCCTTTAGTTGAGTGCCGGATCGAAGACGTATTGGACTCGGTCTTCCCTTTTTAAGCATTCACCAAAGATATAGTACCTACAACAAGGTTCACAAAACTAAATTAGATATGGTATAGAATCTAACAAAGCAAGAATAAAGCCAAAAAAAAAAAAAAAACAACAACAACTAAAATAGTTCGTTGCTCCCCGGCAGCGGCGCCAAAATTTGTATGTGTGTCGTAACCACAACAAATTAATTAATATTTTACTACCTAATTAACAAGTAATATAGGGCAGTCAAGATCGATCCCACGAGGAGCAAGAGATTATAGTTGTCTTATAATGTCACAAAAAGGGGGGTATTGGTTCAAGATTTTAAAAGCAAAAGAAATAAACAAAGCAATTAAAAGTGTAAGTTGAATTCAATAAGAGAGAATAGATCAAGGAATCCTTCTTAGCTGCAAAACAATGATTAAAGTTATGTTCTTTTCCACTTTTTATTAGTCATAGATTATCACCAACCGTAGGTATAGCAGCTAGATCAATGTTAACCCCTAAATCCCTTGTATCACCGGACACGGAAGTTCTCGACTACCGGATTCTATTTACCAAACCACCTAGTAGTAGATCACCCAAGATGTAATTTAGTTAAACGCATTAAGATTTATGAATTTATTAGGTTGATATTAGTAGTTAAACTCTTAGATCAAGGTCCACTTGCTAACGTTGTTTTTACAAACAATTTCTCCACGGAATCCCTCCGCAAGGTCTTGTGTCTTCTACTTATGTAAATAGTCAAGAAACGATTACTTATCCCCTAACTTTCACTAGCTTTAGATCAATTAACAAATCAATTTAGTTGGCCACCCAAACGACCTATCAATCAAACATAAACATTAATATTAGCAAAAACAAACGATAGTCATATGAAAAACTTCAAAGTAGAATTGAAACAAAACTCAAATCATATATTAAGAACTAGGAATTCATCCTCAATCAATAAGAAAATTAGCTACTCATAGTTTGGAGTTCACACAATAATAATAATAATTAAGAAAGGAAGAAAAACTTATTGAAAAGATGATGGTTGCTCCTTCCTCCAATCCTTGTGCACTTTAACTCCTTCTCCAAAGTATATGTGTGTAATAGTTGTAGAGAACTCCTTTATTTATAGGCTTCAATACTCTCCATATCTTTGTAGGAAAAGAATCCACATTCCATAAGAACACCACTTTCCCAATTTGAGCCATATTCCAATTTCTAGTCCAATTCTCCAAAACTTCCAAGTTTTCATCTAATTCCCAATTCTAACTCTTCACACCCATGAGAGAAGTCCACACAAAATTTTGCATTTTTGGCTCGCCGGAAAACTGGGTTTTTGGTCGGAAATAGGCTAGAATTTGTCACCGCCGGCCACCCGAAAATTCTCTCCGTCGACGGAATATTCCGTCAGTCCACCGTTAGGACTAACGGTCAAGATAACAATCTTCTGTTAGTTGACTAGGTCAAGGAAAGGAGAGTCAGCTCAATCAGCTTTCTTAGTCAGAGCTTAGTTGGCTGAGTTTCCAAGTCGAATCGGCTCTTGGAACTCGTTCTGGATCGGTCACCGTCGGCTACTGAGTCAACTCGCCTGAGTGGAAAACCGGCCGAGTTTTGTCTATTTACAGGACTTCCCGGTCAAATTCAGGCCTCATTTTTCTTCACCTGTGACACACCTAACATACATCTAATTCAAGCAAAGCTTCATTCTCCAAATTCAGTAAACTCGAGCTCCTACTTCTGTGAATCGAACACATTCACCCATAAACCATTCTTTGTCACTATCAATCAACGACAGTTGCTTGAATTTATTCTCCTCCTTCTCTGAGATTCCGACCTTCATTTTAATCCATCTGCATCTCCTCCATGAGTTAACCATCTTCCATTTCATTACAGAACAGATCTTCTCAGCATATTCAATGCCCCTTCTCAAATTGCAACTCTATCTTCACAGCAACAACAATAAGACCACAGATCATTAAAACCATCATTTGATTTCTTAAATCGACAGAACCCTAATGATTCAACCCATCATGAACTCTGACAAAACCATAACTAACAGTAACCCAATCTCAATTAGCCTCATCATCACCTTATTCTATCAATTGTAGGGACCGAATCACCATCAAACATAAGAATTGAAACAAACCCCATTCTTCTTATGAGTACAACAACAACAGCTTCTCAATTCTTAACAAACCCATATCATTTTTTTTTCATAGATTTCTTGAATCAACTCTCTCTTCTCTACAAGTCTTCCAACTCCTTCATCAATTAATCTTTTCATTCATAAATAAACCCTAATTTCTTCTTCGTCTCTGCAACACAGCACAATCATCAAATCCTCTTCAATTTACAGAGATGAACCCCGAGTCTCACATATCGACCCTAGAACAACCACCAATTCCATCTCTACCTCCATCTCAATCTCTCGAATTTTCTCTCTTGATTTACAACAGCAGCAGCAATGGCTGCTTTTTACTTCACAATTTCAGTGAGATTCGAAATGAACGAATGGATGAGAATATTTTTCTCGGTTTAGGGTTGAGAATGATTGGGGTTAATGGTACACCCCAGGGATAAGACCTTCCCAATTTGGGTGATAATAACACACATATTTTCTGGATAAGGGGTACCCAGTGACAATTACACCCACTGATAACTTATAAGGGATACCCTAGATGGTAACCCCTTAACCATACTTGGCTGCCCTTTTATAATTCTTCCAAAAGAAATTTTCCCCTTAACATGTGACTGGGCTCCAGATAGTGTTCTCCCCTGAAATGACATATTTGCCATTTTTGCTCAAATTTGGTGATTTCTTCTTCTTTCCTCCGTGCGACTCCAGAGTACCTAATAACTCAAAAAACACAAATAAAATACATAATTTACAAGAAAAATTGCAAAGAATGCATAAACTCTATAGATTGTAAATATGGTGTATTCTACACCTATCAAAATCCAATTAATTTTAATAATTATTCACCTATTCAAAAGGGTGAGGATTTGACTAGAGATACCCCCGTTTTAGACGATGTAGTATTTCCTTTTGATTACGAAGCCAATGATGGTTTAGAGGAACGAGTATATTTTGAGTCTAGCAATTTAGAAACAATTGACTTAGAAAAAGAAAATGAACACGTAGAGCTTTTAAATATGAGTGAGGATGCATCACCTGAGTATAACCTGCAAGAAGCAATTGACCATTTTCAGGATTTTTATGATCTAGAAATTAGGGAAATTGTAGATAGTCTATCTAGAGACACCCAAAATTCTAAGTTTGGGGGTGATTATCATTCCCCATGTGCCTTAACTTTAGCTCTTATAGAGATCCCTCACTTGGGACTTGATATATGTGCCTTAACTATTGTGCCAGATTACCTTCATGCTAACTCTCCTGAATCTAATAATGTCCAGGAAGAAGTTCAGTTGTTAGAAACCCATCATCTGGTTGATGTGGTTAACCCAGGCTACAATACCACGATTAACTTTGTTTTCCCACCAAAAACCTTCCTTCCAATTGTGGAAACGTAGAAGTTTCATATGTGTCAATTATTAAGTTTTGAGACTAAACCTAATTACTTTAGGAGATTAGGGTCGACATATTTGCTTAAGAATGACCACTACTGTGGTCAACTGTGTGAGTCAAATCTGATTGACTTAGAGGATCCCCAGTTATTCAGGTTAATGTTATGTGCTTCTAAATTCTTATTCGAGTTTTTCCATACTCTAGGACCTAAACATTCGGATCTAACTTTTGAGGAAATGCAACCCATGAAAATATGTTATCTAGACCCAGTTATAGAACCTGAACCAGAACCACAACTATTTGTAGTTGTCTTAAACAGGCAACTAGACAAGGGTGTGCTTTATTTGCTAATTTTCTTGGGATGTTGTAGATTCCTTTTACTTTTGATAGCCCTATTTGGTTTTGGTGATCCACAGTTATTCCGGTTATTAATTTATGATTCTATGAGGTGACTAATTCCTTCTGATGTATGGATGAAGACTTTAAACTTAGCACTTCTTGGGAGGTAACCCATGCTCTTGCAACACGGTAATATCTTTCATTAACTCTTTTGATTCAAGTGGTAACAGTTTCTCCTTATTCATACTTTTAATTTTATCTTTAGAACATTGAGGACAATGTTAGATTTAAGTTTGGGGGTATGGGAGAAACTTTTAGTTGCAATAAAAACTCCAGAGCCTAAAAATTTATGTTTATTAAGGTCGGCACTAACCAATATAAGTGGATGGAAGCATTTTGGTTGTAGGAGTTGAGGAACCAATATGATTAGATGGAAACATCTAGAAGAGTCTATTCATAAAAGCACAGAGCTCAGGTGTTAGAAAAGAAAACATGGTAGTTTCGCCATATCCTCGTGATGGAAACATCGAAAGAATCCTGACCACTTCTTTTATTTTTCTTTTTACCATTGCTAGGGTGAAATAGAGTGACTGAGATAACAAAAAAAAAAGAGACCAGACCACTAGACCAACCGGAATAAATACAATAAAGTCGACCACTGGTACCCTTGTATATGCCAGCTGAGTTGACCTAGAGTTAGGATTATCGACCACTGGTCCCCTTGTATATGCCACTGCATTGATATTAGTCCAGACCAGTATCTCAGTCCATTAGGATAGGTTCACCTTAGTCAACATCATCCACGTTTTTTCTCTACATCCATCTTCTTAATCTATTCATGTGATTGGTTGACTCCGGTTTATGATGTCCAGAAACTATCTGAGTAGAGCTCTGTCACTTTATATGAATTTTAGTATGCTTGAGTGGTGTACATCAATTGGAATTTTGCATCGGGGTACTTCCTCCTGTAGTCAATAAGTATGCCAACCAAGGAGATTCTTTAGTGCCTTCCAAGGTTCTGCGTAGATAACTAGAGTCTGGAGTAATGGTTTTGTGGGTACACCTCTGGTAAACCCTCCCGAGATTAACTCGGTTTTATTTTTTTTTATTAGTTTTGCTCGAGGACTAGCAAATAATAAGTTTGGTGGTATTTGATAGACGCATTTATGTGTCTAATTTTTCCTCAATATTTCGTATTGTTGGTACTTATTTTTGTCCTTATTATGGTGTTTTGTGTGTTTTTAGGTATTTCTTGGAAATAAATATTTTTGGAAATTTCGGCTCGAAAAGTTGCTCGGAGCACCCCAGAGGACATTTGCTATACGGATCCCCAGTTTTGCTTTGTGTCACCCACGGCTATATATAGCCCATTTTTGTCCACATCACCCATTTTCTCCATCGCACCCATCTTCTTCGTTTAAATTTTAGAGAAGGCGGGAAAATATTCACAATTCTCACATATTTTCAATTCGTGATTCAGAGGGGTTATAGTGTGATTCAATGGCTAAAACTTCACGGGAACAATTGACTAAGATATACAGGCGTGGTATGGGCTTCAATGGCATCTGGATTTGGTTGGATAATCGATAGTGAAGAAAACAAGGTTACTCGGGTTTGGTTACTCCATCACCATTTCTGTGTCGCTGGCGTGTGGATTGATATAGTTTTACTTCTAGTGGAACATGAAAACAATGACCTGAGAGTATGTCGACATCAGCAGACGTGTGAAGAGGCGAGAAAGGAAAGAAAATGTCCGATATTATTTTTTATTTACTGCCGAGATATGGGAAGATTTTCCGGAGTATTGAGCGAAGATTCTTGGTCCAAAGGTGTATAAATAGGCTACTGGGGTCGAGTAGAAGGGGTATGGAGAGTAAGGGGTGAAGTTCTGATCCGTAGAAGAAGTTGCAGACGAGTTCTGCACTTTCAGGCGAAGAAGAAGAGGAAGAACACAAAACAACATATTTAGACAGTCGCAGAAACCGTTGCCTATACATTCAAATCCAATAGCTTTGTAACAATTTTTGTAACAATTATTTCGAGTCGCAACAGTCTGTTAGTGTTCCCTTGTAACGGTGGATTCTCAGAATAATGCTTATATCTCGTTACAAACATAATGATTTAGACTCTTTCCTCTTGCGAACACCTTTTTGAGAAATGAAATCAACTTTTGAGTGTGTTTTCACCATGCAGAGCTAGACCCCATCACTGGGACGACGGAGAAAGCCGAATGTTATACGTGGGTAATTTTAATTAATTCTTTTTATGACTTTTGCACTAATTAAAATTGAATTATGATTTTGATTAATCAGTTGACATTTCATTTGATGGGTCATGCTTGCTTAATTGTTTTGATGTCCCATGCTTAGGATTTACAATTGATATTTTGAGAATCTTCCTTGGCAAAAATAAAGTCTATGTTTTTATTTGTTGAGCGATAATTTTTAAAAGAATTAATATTTGAACCTTTTGTTATGAGTTTGGCCGAATCCTGAGTCCAAGCACATCTCTTCATCCTGTGACAATATTTGTATATATTTTTGTTTTTTCTTATTTATTAATTCTTAAAATCAATCTCATCAAGTCCGAGTGAACGACAACCTTACTACCACTTTCTACAACATTATTGATTCACATCAATTTTTGGCGCCGCCGATGCGGACTTGTCTATAGATTTGTTTTAGGTTTATTTTTATTATTTTTGTTCTCTTTTACGCCTTTGGTATTTTTTTTGATTCTTTCCAGATTTGAAGCGAAGCTACAAGGAAATAAAAAGTGTTATAAAAGGAAAGCATCGCCAAAGAAGGAAAGAAAAGAATAGTCCAAGGAGTGAAGAATATTTTGTACAAATTTATTTTATTTGGACTTTATTTCTTTTTATTTTTAGAAACTGTAAATAGGGTTTCACTGTTGTAATTTTTATTTTTATTTTTATTTTTGGATTTTATTTTTGGACTTTTGGACATTTTTAAAAAAAAAATACTCTAAGGAAGGGTTATTTAAATATAAACTGCACAGGGAAGGACGACGATTACGATATCGTCTCGGCCCCTCGGGTTCGTACACTGACATAGGAGTTGGTGGCCCGAGTCGACTTCAATGGTTCATCCCCCGTCTGGAACGGGAGGTAAAAATTCTAAACACCCGCGAATCCCCTGTCAGCGGGTTTACTGGATGATTTTGTATGCATATATGTTGAGGTCTTGAATACGGTTGCTTTAATTTCCTAGTAAAGGGCAAGGACTGGCCATATAAGATAAGGGTTCGGATTTCATCACCGTTTTCTTCTTGCCCTCCTTAGGAAAACTATACCAAACGCGAACCTAAGCTTAAAATTTTGACTAGAACAAGACTGATAGGGTAACGAGCTTAATAGAAAAGTCATTCGAAAAATATTGGTTACTCTTTTAAGCATACTTCGAAGTTCATGATAGTTTTTGTGAATTGAATGCGTGACTGCGCCGCCTTGTAATGCTGTGAGGCCTTGGGTATCAAATCTCCACACAACTTCCCTCGCCTCTACTCAACTTACTTAAACTCGGATTGATTCCAGAGGGGTATTCTCAAATTGTAACGAATTCCCTTTCGAAAGATTAGAAGCTGGTCTAGAAACAATTTAAGTGGAGCCATCATGCTTTTGTTTGCTAGAAATCAGTAGTTTTTTTATGGTTGAGTCAGCCTTGTTTGTGCTTGTGTATAATTCTCTTGCAGTTAGGATGTCGAACTGGTATTACAATAGCCAATACAACGAATATACGACTAATTTTCAAAATGGACATTACTTTGACCATAGTGTGAATAGTGGCTTGGAACGCCAATCTTTTCAAGGTTATGGTTCATACCATGGTGAGCCCGATTACTATTTTCATACCCACCGGTCATACGAGCAAAATTCCTATAATTCCTCTTCTCTAGATGAAGCACGTAAAATACTTGAGTCAACGAGTAAGTTACTTGAGTCGACACATAAGTTAGTGGACACAAATGACTTAGTTATGGGCGAAAGAACTATAACGGTGATTGAAACTTCTTTAGAATATAACCTTAGGAAGTTAGCTGAGTCAACATGTAAGTTAACTGAGTCAACACGTGATTTTGCTGAGTCAACACGTAGGTTAGAGTTAGAGACGGGAGAAAGAATTGATCGTATTAATCTTGATTGTCAATACATTCTTTCCTATATCACCCGTGAAAATGAGGACAATTTTTATAATCAGGATGACGAGGTTAGAATTGGTAACACTACCTTTTCAGATGAGGTTCAATCATTTTCATGTTACTATAGTGATGATCATGATGTGGATAGTATTGATGAAGAATCTGAAGTTTTTAGGCATAGTGATCAGGAATTTGTTACTCCAATTGAGCTTTATAATGATAGTAATATTTCTAGTTTAAATCCAATTAATTTTAATAATTATTCACCTATTCAAAAGGATGAGGATTTGACAAGAGATACTCCCGTTTTAGACGATGTAGTATTTCCTTTTGATTACGAAGCCAATGATGGTTTAGAGGAACGAGTATATTTTGAGTCTAGCAATTTAGAAACAATTGACTTATAAAAAGAAAATGAACTCGTAGAGCTTTTAAATATGAGTGAGGATGCATCACCTGAGTATAACCTACAAGAAGCAATTGACCATTTTCAGGATTTTGATGATCTAGAAATTAGGGAAATTGTAGATAGTCTATCTAGAGACACCCAAAATTCTAAGTTTGGGGGTGATTATCATTCCCCATGTTCCTTACCTTTAGCTCTTATAGAGATCCCTCACTTGGGACTTGATATATGTGCCTTAACTATTGTGCCAGATTAACTATTGTGCCAGATTACCTTTATGCTAGCTCTCCCGAATCTAATAATGTCCAGGAAGAAGTTCAGTTGTTAGAAACCCATCATCCGGTTGATGTGGTTAACCCAGGCTACAATACCACGATTAACTTTGTTTTCCCACCAAAACATTTCCTTCCAATTGTGGTAACGTATAAGTTTCAGATGTGTCAATTATTAAGTTTTGAGACTAAACCTAATTACTTTAGGAGATTAGGGTCGACACATTTGCTTAAGAATGACCACTATTGTGGTCAACTATGTGAGTCAAATCTGATTGACTTAGAGGATCCCCATTTATTCAGGTTAATGTTATGTTCTTATAAATTCTTATTCGAGTTTTTCCAGACTCTAGGACATGAACATTCGGATCTAACTTTTGAGGAAATGCAACCCATGAAAATATGTTATCTATACCCAGTTATAGAACCCGAACCGGAACCACAGCTATTTGTAGTTGTCTTAAACAGGCAACTAGACAAGGGTGTGCTTTATTTGCTAATTTCTTGGGATTTTGTAGATTCCTTTTACTTGTGATAGCCCTATTTGGTTTTGGTGATCCACAGTTATTCCGGCTATTAATTTATGATTCTATGAGGTGGATAATTCCTTCTGATGTCTGGCTGAAGACTTTAAACTTAGAACTTCTTTGGAGGTAACACATGAATAGATAAAAAAAAAAGACCAGACCACTAGACCAACCGGAATAAATACAATAAAGTCGACCACTGGTACCCTTGTATATGCCAGCTGAGTTGACCTAGAGTTAGGATTATCGACCACTGGTCCCCTTGTATATGCCACTGCGTTGATATTAGTCTAGACCAGTATCTCAGTCCATTAGGATAGGTTCACCTTAGTCAACATCATCCACGTTTTTTCTCTACATCCATCTTCTTAATCTATTCATGTGATTGGTTGACTCCGGTTTATGATGTCCAGAAACTATCTGAGTAGAGCTCTGTCACTTTATATGAATTTTAGTATGCTTGAGTGGTGTACAACAATTGGAATTTCGCATCAGGGTACCTCCTCCTGTAGTCAATAAGTATGCCAACCAAGGAAATTCTTTAGTGCCTTCCAAGGTTCTGCGTAGATAGCTAGAGTCTGGAGTAATGGTTTTGTGGGTAAACCCTCCCGAGATTAACTCGGTTTTATTTTTTTTATTAGTTTTGCTCGAGGACTAGCAAATAATAAGTTTGGGGGTATTTGATAGATGCATTTATGTGTCTAATTTTTCCTCAATTTTCGTATTGTTGGTACTTATTTTCGTCCTTATTATGGTGTTTTGTGTGTTTTTAGGTATTTCTTGGAAATAAATATTGTTGGAAATTTCGGCTCGAAAAGTTGCTCGGAGCACCCCCAGAGGACATTTGCTATACGGATCCCCAGTTTTGCTTTGTGTCACCCACGGCTATATATAGCCCATTTTTGTCCACATCACCCATTTTCTCCATCGCACCCATCTTCTTCGTTTAAATTTTAGAGAAGGCGGGAAAATATTCACAATTCTCACATATTTTCATTTCGTGATTCATAGGGGTTATAGTGTGATTCAATGGCTAAAACTTCACGGGAACAATTAACTAAGATATACAGGCGTGGTATGGGCTTCAATGGAATCTGGATTTGGTTGGATAATCGGTAGTGAAGAAAACAAGGTTACTCGGGTTTGGTTACTCCATCACGAGTTCTGTGTCGCTGGCGTGTGGATTGATATAGTTTTACTTCTAGGGGAACATGAAAATAATGACCTGAGAGTATGTCGACATCATCAGACGTGTGAAGAGGCGAGAAAGGAAAGAAAATGTCCGATTTTATTTTTTATTTACTGCCGAGATATGGGAAGATTTTTCGGAGTATTGAGCGAAGATTCTTGGTCCAAAGGTATATAAATAGGCTACTGGGGTCGAGTAGAAGGGGTATGGAGAGTAAGGGGTGAAGTTCTGATCCATAGAAGAAGTTGCAGACGAGTTCTGCACTTTCAGGCGAAGAATAAGAGGATGAACACAAAACAACATATTTAGACAGTCGCAGAAACTATTACCTATACATTCAAATCCAATAGCTTTGTAACAATTTCTGTAACAATTATTTCGAGTCGCAATAGTCTGTTAGTGTTCCCTTGTAACAATGGGTTCAGAATGATTATATCTGTTACAGAACCCACTGATTTAGACTCTTTCCTCTTGCGAACACCGTTTTGAGCAATGAAATCAACTTTTGAGTGTGTTTTCACCATGCGGAGCTAGACCCTATCACTGGGACAACGGAGGAAGCTGAATGTTATACGTGGGTAATTTTAATTAATTCTTTTTATGACTTTTTCACTAATTAAAATTGAATTATGATTTTGATTAATCAGTTGTCATTTCATTTGATGGATCATGCTTGCTTAATTGTTTTGATGTCCCATGCTTAGGATTTACAATTGATATTTTGAGAATCTACCTTGGCAAAAATAAAGTCTATGTTTTTATTTGTTGAGCGATAATTGTTAAAAGAATTAATATTTGAACATTTTGTTATGAGTTTGGCCGAATCCTGAGTCCCAACACATCTCTTCATCATGTGACAATATTTGTATATATTTTTCTTTTATTTTATATATTAATTCTTAAAATAAATCTCATCAAGTCCGAGTGAACGACAACCTTACTACCACTTTCTACAACATTATTGATTCACATCATTCACTAGGTAAAGATGAACTTGGCTAAAGAGAAAGCTTTACCAACACATATTTTGAGAAATAAATCAGCGAGATATAATCATCTCTAAATATCACATGTGTATATTCTTAGTCTATATAGTAATACGACTTAAGTCTCAAGATAGGAAATAGAGTAGATAAACTTTTGAGTGATAGATAAGTTCAAGTCTCCACATACCTTTTAGTCGTTGAAGATTCACTGGTTCCTTGAGTAGTCCTTCGTCTTGTATGATGATTGCCATGGAGTTCTTTAGCTCAACTACATTTTTTATCCTAGTCCGAGACCTTAGCTATAGTAAACTATAAATCAAGACTTTATAGTTTTGATCACTAACATTGAAAAACATGCTTGAGATAGCAACGCATGCGAGTCGACCGAGCAATACTCTAACAATATTGATCCCAATGTTCTGTGGAACATTATTTGGCCTAGTTGGTGTAGCAACTTTGCCCAAATTATGGTTTGGCATGTCGAAACCCTAATTAGCGCATAAGGCATGCGGCATGTGACCGTGGATGGCTAAGATGATTGGCCCAAATTAAATATAAAATATTTAAGTTGGCTAGCCAAGTTCGATAGCTAAAATGATTCACATAAATTTGTGTTAGCTTATGAAATTTCGTAATTAGAAAAATTCAGATGTGGGACCCTCACTAAAATCGTTATAGAATTCTCGTACGAACTCGGATTTTTACGGTCCTGATCAGAAAAGAATTTCCTATCTCCCATCGCGGGAATATTTAGGAGGTGAAAACAGCCCGACAGTAAAACTCAGGAGGGATTCTGTCAGTTTTCAGCCATGACCTATCAAGTAAATAGGAATTAACATTTGTGCAATTTACTTTAATTATAATAAAACAATTATAATGTGGAAATATAAAGTAAATGACACAACAAGATTTTGTTCACGAGAAAACCGCAAATGCAGAAAAACCCCGGGACCTAGTCCAGAAATGAATACTCTCGGGGATTAAGCCGTTATACAAAATAAACCAACTTCGTATAGTTGAGACCAAGCAACTAAACCTATAGTTCACCTAGTTCACTATGTATTCCCACGCCTCCAACCTGTAAACAAGTCACGTACTTGGACCAATTCCTTTGGTTCGTATTCCAAACAGTAAAGGAACAACAAATCTGTTTGGTATCAACTCTCTTCAACCAAGTGATATGAGTTGCAGAAAGGTTCCCTTGTTTATCTTAACATAAACTCCTTTGTCAGGTTCCAAGATCTATCTTATGTTCAATCACTAAAAGGTAATCGTTAAGATTAAGTCAATCAATACCGCTAATCCCAAGGAAATTTATTGATGCCAATCTTCTCAACTATT
Organism: Papaver bracteatum; assembly: GCA_023529315.1. Taxonomy (NCBI): domain Eukaryota; kingdom Viridiplantae; phylum Streptophyta; class Magnoliopsida; order Ranunculales; family Papaveraceae; genus Papaver; species Papaver bracteatum. Next base: position 20,771 of record JAJJWX010003977.1, on the reverse strand, counting down.
CTATTAAAATACCCAAAGGGTAAATCAATTATAGTTGGATCCTATGTTACCCAAATAAGTATTTTTCACACCAAAGATTATAAAACCAAGTCAGAAATCTCCTATCTCTTCTTTGTCTTCAAATATTCTTAGATCTTAAAAAACTAAGGGGGGGTGATACATATCACCATAGTATTGTTGTCGAAGTTGTGATATAAGAACTTTGATGCTGTGTAATAATACTATGAAATTGTATAACAATGATCGAGAGCTTTTTTTTTCTCATTGTTATGGCTATGGGACTTCAACAACTATGATGCTGAATTGAACATTTATGGAATCATGGGAGTACTTGGAAAAGATGAAGTTTTCGAGTAATGTTGAAACACCAAGGAGATCAAGCATGTGGATGAGAAACTACAAAGTTTTATTTATTTTGTAATCCATATGTATTGATAGTTTTGTCACTAAAATTGACAAAGGTGGAGATTTTTAGAGCATTGCTCGGCCGAACTCGCATGTATTGCTATCTCAAGCATGTTTGTCAATATTAGTGATCAAAACTATATGTCTTGATTTCTAGTTTACTTATGACTAAGTCTCTGTCTAGGATAGTAAGTATAGTTTAGCTCCAGACTCCATGGCGATTATCTTGCAAATACGAAGAACTACTCAAGGAACCGGTAGAACTTCATCCGACCAAAAAGGTATGTGGAGACTTGAACTCATCTAGCACTCAAAAGTTTACTCTATATCCTACTCTTGAGACACAGTCATATAGTATGATAGTTTTCATACATACACATTTATTATTTCGATCCGAATTTACTCGTATATCTTTTTCTCGAAATATGTGTTGGTAAGATTTTGCTTTAACCACTTTCATTTTTACCCGTGACGAAAGTCATGATGACGTTTCAATCTTGAAATTGGCTTTGATGAAGATAGTCGGTTTTTTTTATGTCTAACGACTATTAACATTATAGAAGAATGTTCCAATGATTGAAATGTAGAGTTGAGATTACGTAACCACCTATTGATATATGCATATATAGTGTGTTCGCACATTAGTGTATAAGTCCATGTACTGAAAACAAAGTGCATGCATATATGTGCATGCGGTATTGGTGAAGGAGACAGGTTGGATACGCGTACCTGTACGCATACTGGCGGAGCTTCTTGTACCGAGAATTTCTTCTATAGTTTGTAGTTTACGAACTTACAAACCAGTCACCTTAGGTACGCGTTCCCATGGAAGTTTTCCTATCGAAAATTTCTGCTGGGTTTTCAAACCCAATTCTGGTAGCTAAGGTACGCATAACCGTTCGCGTACCTAAGATGGTTATTTCTCAAATTGGTTGTTCATGAACTTAAATAATAAAATAATAAGGAATGCAATCTTTGCAAACCGCAGCTATATTGTTCATGAATTGATTCAAGTGAATCAAACTGATTTTGCTTCAATTGTGTCATGTGTAGTACATAAGATTTCCTTTTAATTGAACAACTCTTGAACTAGTTCTTATGAGTCATTTGAACTAGTTATGAGAAGATGAATACGGTTGATATGAAAGTACTCATATGGATAACCATATATTGGTCAACCATTTGTGAACCAACTAATGTACATGTTTAGGTACCGTTACTCAAACCTAAATGAAATACATTTCATTTGTGTGTGTGACAAGCTAAGTTTCGATCTATTAAAATATATTATCTTGGATAAATCAGGTTTTTTATCTAACGGTGAATATTGAATGCTCTGTTACCAAGGTAACTTAGATTGCAAATCCTGATTTGAAAACTATATAAAGGAGAAATCTAGCATCTGAAAAAACTAATCCCCACACCTCCTGTGTGATACTAGTTGGTTTGCTAGAGTCGATTCTCCTTTAATCGTAGGTTTCATCTCGAGACCCTGTCGATTAATGACTTAAAAACTTCATTGGGATTGTGAAGCCAGACAAAACTACTTCTCTTGTAGTTGTGCAATCTGATCTTGCCATTTTCTATCGTAAGAGTTCAATTGAATAATTGTCTTGAGATTATATCTCCGATAGGGCAATATAAATAGTAATCACAAACATATTCGTCTCATCGTTTATGATTCCGCAATATCTAGTTTCGCTACCATATGATTTAGATTATTGTGAGGTGATTGATAATACTAAGTTGTTCTTTAGGAATATAAGTCTGGTTTATCAATTGGTTCCTGTTCACCTTGATTTATCAAAATATGGAACAAAACTCATAAGTTTATCTGTGGAAGACACATTTATCTATTATCGTAGACTTTTCGTGTGATACAGATTTGTTTATTCAAGTCTTTGACTTTGGGTCATAGTAACTCTTGGTTGTGGGTGAGATAAGCTAAGAGAATCAAGTGCGTAGTATCCTGCTGGGATCAGAGACCCAAGGAGCGTAACTTTACCTTGAATCAGTGTGATATTAATTAGGGTTCAACTACAGTCCAGACCGAAGTTAGTTTGTAGTAGGCTAGTGTATGTAGCGGATTAATACAGTGTGGTGTTCAATCTGGACTAGGTCCCGGGGTTTTTCTACATTTGCGGTTTCCCCGTTAACAAATTTTTTGGTGTCTGTGTTATTTCTATTCCACATTATATTTTGTTATATAATTGAAATATCACAGGTTGTGCGTTGTATCGATCAATTGTTAAATCCCACCTTTGGTTGTTGATTGGAAATTGATTGATCCTTGAATATTGGTTTTTGATACCATCCAAGTTTATCTCTCTTGTATTTAATCGAGACTCGCAGTTTGCTTGAGTAAGATTTAAATCGAAAGATAGAGATATTAACTCCTTGATATACTTTTTATTAAGATTGAGTCTGACTGTCTAGTTGATTCTCTTAAAAGTATATTAGAGTTAGTCCATACAGATTTCTTATCGAAATATTGGGTGAGGTTGTTAGACCCCTGTTTTTTCACTATTAGGTTTATCTCGGCTGGTCTTCTTAAACTTGCCACAAGCCTGTCGGTTCGGTGGCGAACTTGGACGGCTGAGATTTCATCTCATGAGGAAGGATATCTATTGATAATGGCCACATCCTGTTGGTGCCTGATAATGGCACAGTTGCACTTTTAGCGCATCCCAGTGGCTCTTCGGCATGGCTGGCATAGTTCATGCATGCCAGTGGCATGGTGGAATGGCTGGCATAGTTCAATGACCGCTAGATGTTAGCACATTGATGTTAAACTCAAATGTGATGTGGCAACATCAATTTTGGTAGCCATATTGATCCCAATGCTTTGTGGAACATTATTTGGCCTGGTTGGTGTAGCAACTTTGCCAAAATTAGGGTTTGGCATGTCGAAACCCTAATTAGAACATAAGGCATGCGGCACGTAACCGTGGATGGCTAAGATGATTATCCCAAATTAAATATAAACCATTTAAGTTGGCTAGCCAAGTTCGATGGCTGAGATGATTGACATAAATTTGTGTTAGCTTATGAAATTTCGTAATCAGAAAAATTCAGATGTGGGACCCTCACTAAAATCGTTGTAGAATTCTCATACGAACTCGAATTTTGATGGTCCTGATCAGAAAATAATTTCCTATCCCCCATCGTGGGAATATTTCGTTTTTGAGCTCGTTTAGGAGGTGAAAACAGCCCGACAGTAAAACTCAAGAAGAATTCAGGAGGGATTTTGTCAGTTTTCAGCTATGACCTAGCTCTCCTTTTATGCTGTATCTTTTAGCTTGTTACTCTGATTGATTTGAATTTTTAGTATGTCATGCTAGACATCCATACAAAACTTTTGGAATGTATCTCATACTAAAATTGTTTACCAAAAGTTCCCAGTTGTTTGTACAATCTTTGGGAAGCCAATTTGGCATTGTGACCACTTGACGCAATTCCACCTCTTTTAATATTGTGGCAAGTTTAGAGCAACTTGATTGGTCAAAAAAGAGGGTTCGGTCCAAGCATGAGTGTGGCCACACTTATGGTGCACGTGGTAGGTTTAATGCGGCCCGATTGGTCGATAGAGAATAGGTCCGGCAAATATGGGCCCAACCACAACTCATTGGGAGTGTGGCAGGTTTAAAGCGACCTAATTGGTCGACAAAGGAATAAGGTCCGATTGGGTAGCATGGGGCATGGCCAAGTGGCGCTGGCTAGCCTATGGCATGGTCATGCTTCCCTCATTATTGTTCCTACTCCGCGACTCTGTTTATTCTTTGCTTTCTGACTGAGTATTTTGTACAAGGGCCTTAACCTTGGTACTTGGAGGTCTGTGCTGCTCTGCTGTGAGTGAACAAAAATCCTTCATGCCATACCAATATTAAGGGTTTTGTCGGGGAACATAAGCACAAGAAAAGTACTCACCAGGCTCCGAAATTTGTGAGTAATGCATCTAGGAGCTTATACACTCACTAGGCTTTATACTAGTGGATAATTCATCTAGGAGCTTGAGTTTCAATATAATATGAAGAGAGACATAGGCAATCATAAGATTTGGATATATACTCCAAATTCCCTGCAGAATATAGACATATCAATGTCTACTACATATGATGCCGGGACAGGTAGATAGACTTTTACAAATTTAGCCCTGAACTAAAAACCACCATCAATATTAAGTCTCCTGCTTAGCTCGTAACAGTGGCATTGTTGCGGGGTAACCATAAGATGTTGACAGACAAGGATAAAATTAAAAGGGAAAGTCATGAAGATATTTCCAGGAGGAATTTAGCTAACCTTTGTTAGGAGGCATTAGGAATCCATGATCCTTACATTGGAGGCTTGGCGTACTTCTGGCTTTTCCATAGGGTGCGGGTGTTTGCGCTGGAATTCTGGATACTAATCGGCAGAGATGGCATTGCAACTTGGTCCGCGGATCAGTGGATGGCGCTAGCTGGATAGGTCATGGAACATATGGATATGGCGCTTGGCTTCAGTCCGAGGAATGGTGAAAACTGACTTCAGTCCATGGAATTGTGGAAACTGGCTTCATTCCTTGGAATGGTAAAAATATGGCGTTGGAACTTTGGATACCAAATGGTGGTCTCAGTACGTGGAACGGTGGAACTGGAACTTGGAAGGCTTTCTAGATGGATCACGGAATACTAGAGCGTTGGTGCTAACTTAACCATAGAGTGCTGGAGCCATGAAGAGTTGGCTTGACCACGGAGTGCTGGATACATGGAGAGTTGGCTTGACCACGGAGTGCTGGAGTCATGGAGAGTAGGCTTGACCACGGAGTGCTGGTTCCATGGAGATTTTGCTTGACCACGGAGCACTGGAGTCATGGATAGTTGGCTTGATTCATAGATAACATCATTTAGAGATGTTTATCCTTCATCTTGTTTTACGTTAACTGAATCAGACATAGATTCAATTCTTATAGGATGGATCGCACCAAACACAGATTGTTAGATCTTTTCGTGTTTGCCTGCTCTTCTACCAATTTAAAAGACGAGGGTACCCAAATATACCTCAAACTAAAACTTTTCCTTCCTATAAGTCCTTTCTCCGAAAGTGATTGTCTATGGACTAAATCGAGACAATGCAACTAATCGGTTCACACTTTGTGTGATCGTCTATGAGTACAAGATCGAGACACTACAACAACGAAGTATGTTTATTTGATACAAAGGTTCAGACTTAACCAAACTCAATAGGATTCACGTATCAAGTAAATATGAATTAACCTTTGTGCAATTTACTTTAATTATACTAAAACAATTATAATGCGGAAATATAAAGTAAATGACACAACAAGATTTTGTGAACGAGGAAACCGCAAATACAATAAAACCCCAGGACCTAGTCCAGAAATGAATACTCTCAGGATTAAGCCGCTATAAAAAATAAACCAACTTTGTATAGTTGAGACCAAGAAACTAAACCTATAGTTCACCTAGTTCCGTCTGTATTCCCACGCCTCCAACCTGTAAACAAGTTACGTACTTGGACCAATTCCTTTGGTTCGTATTCCAAACAGTAAAGGAACAACAAATCTGTTTGGTAACAACTCTCTTCAACTAAGTGATATGAGTTGCGCAAAGGTTCCCTTGTTTATCTTAACATAAACTCCTTTGCCAGGTTCCAAGATCTATCTTATGTTCAATCACCAAAAGGTAATCGTTAAGATTAAGCCAATCAATACCTCTAATCCCAAGGAAATGTATTGATGCCGATCTTCTCAACTATTCTATTAAAATACCCAAAGGATAAATCAATTATAGTTGGATCCTCTGTTACCCAAACAAGTATTGTGCACACTAAAGATTATAAAACCAAGTCAGAAATCTTCTATCTCTTCTTTGTCTTCAAATCTTCTTAGATCTTCAATAAACACATGCACACAACTACTTGAATCTCTTGAGATCAATCACACACAAAATGGATCTATTAACAATGGATTATCACAAGATCGTCTTTAGATCTAACAACAGTCTAAAGATCCCTGTCGAAACCTTGAACTATTTTGAGTGAATCTTATATCAGAAGAGAAGATTCTCAAGCATAAAAAAACTAGGTGCAATCAAAGTTCAACCACCGTTAGTCAATCAAATCAATATGAAAACCTAAGATAAACCACAATATTTAGTTTCCCACCAACGGGTCGCGCTAGAGCTTCTCAATCCAAAATAAGACTTTAAATTGAGCGGCCGTAAGAGATTTCACCTAATTAGATTACTCTGCTCTCCGATAGGCGGCTTCACCAGTAATAGTACAACAGAGGAAGTTTACTGTCACGAAGGATTAGTTTCCTAGAAATGCAAACTCAAAGTATTTATAAACAACGAAGTTTGGACACCAAGGAATTTCCAAAACCGAAAATATTCTTAAGATATTTTTCCATATTAACCCAAATTCTGTTTTCATAAATCCTGTGAATGCACTGTCCAAATATAATGATCGAAATCTCCTTGGAAAATCTTTAACTAGCAAATGCACATTACTAATTCTTATTTTCCATATATAATTAAAAAACCTTAATTAAAAGATTCTTAACTTATTTAAATTCGATCTTGGGATTTACTTTATTCTTAGCTGTTAAGGAATATCTTTGAACAATAAAAGAATACACATTAATGCGTGTGTTCAAAGTGTGTCGACATCTTACTCTTGCAAGTCCTTTTTCATACTTACTCACTTGAAACCGATTTTCCACACTTCCAAACAAGTTTAGAATTGTTTCATCTGAATTTCAAGAACTATGTGATTGATCAAGTACCACTCAATCACAAACCATGGGTGTAACGGTTCTACCAAAACAAGTTTAGGTTCTACCTCCATGTAAGTACTGTGCATAGTCACACTAGCTTACCAAAATTCGACAGACTAGGTTCCAGGATCGGTTCACCATTGCCTAAAAATATGTTGCACATGTTCATAGGATCGGTTCCCCTTTATTCTATAAACCTTGTTGCACCTCATACAAGGATTGGTTCCCCCTTGTGATGTACTGCACCTCTTCATAGGATCGGTTCCCCTTTCCTAAATTTGGTCAGACACTCACAAACCCGATCATACCCCAGGTGATTACTTAAGATCGATTTCACTAGTAAAAATCATGCCAATACATAAGTCAGGCCTCATGTGATTATTTTTACCAAGAACACAAACAAGTCATGAGCGGTTATACTAATCACACATATTGGTCGTTCATAAGATTTGCAATGAAGAATAGCCCCAATAACGCCTGGTGATTTCCTTTTCGGTTCACAACACATATCATGAACTTACTTCCTTAAAACACATGTAAAAACATTATTTCCTAGGATGAAATCCTCACCTCATACCCATACATAATCATAATAGCATTTATACGATTATGTCGATGTCTCATATCCAAAGTTTAATGGTTAAGCAAGAAACTTCATATTGTATTCCTTAATACTATGTCTATCTAGAGTGTTCATGCTTCGCAGTTTTATGTTTTCAATATGCACGACTTGAAAGATACGTTAGAGAATGAAACTGTTCAAGTCAAATATCACTAACCTCAAGTGAAAGGATGATGTTGTGGTTATAGCTCCATACTTCTTCACTTCTTCAAGTCTTCGCAATACTTGTAATGTCTCACCCTAATACTTTCAAGCTAACCTATACGAAGTTGACTCTAGTACATTTAAATCAAGCGACTCTTAAATGAGTTTTGGTTCACTAAAATATGACAACCAAACTTGACATACCAATGCTTGGTGGGTTCAACCGAGATATGCTCTAACAATCTCCCCCTTTTTCAATTTTAGTGACAAAACTCTTACAATCATATGGATAAAAAAATTACAATAATTCATTACACATACGCTTGATTCCCGAATTCAACAGCACATAACCTACATTCATTCAATCCTTAAGAATGTCGTTGTTGACATTATAATAACAAAGCTCATACTCCCCCTAAAGGTGAGATAGGTAGATTCTCAATCTCCACGTATTTGTTATCCCAATCATATGATATGTTACTCCCCCTTAGTTTGTGCTTTTCCTCATTCGTTAGATAAATATTTCAAGCACCATTGTCCTCTTCCCTAGTGACACCAATCAACATAAAATTGATACCAGCATCACCTGTTTACTCCATATATTTCTCCCCCTTTTTTTCACAAAAATGACAAAGAAACGAAAAAATAAAGGACAACACGAAAAGGATCTTACAAATCTCAAAATAGACTTGCAACCTGTTGAGTCAAGCACGAGGGTTTTACATACCATTTTTGATAACTAATATCAAAACCGAAACTACAAAGTAATTATGTTTTGATATGTTATCATGGAAATAATTGCCCAAAGCAATTTTCCCAACTAGTTTAGCAAACCAATAATCAACTAAGCAACTTAGTTCCTTTGCTAAACCGATTGTATAAATACAACTGCTTCATTCGATAAGACCAAAACAAAGATAAACTCCATTTTTCTCATCAGGTTCTAATTATCCATATAACTTGGACCTTTAGATTTTAAACAAGCCAAATCCTAGGTTAGTTAACTAGCATTTCCTTGTTTAGGCATTCGACTAGACTTGAATAACCTAAACTTCCACTTTGATAAGTTTAAGTAAGATCAGAATTAACTTAGTTTAGCTTATCCGGAATCGAATTGGACTAAACAACTCATTCCGTCAATATATTCCATTCGTTAAGCCATAAATAATTCATACAAACCAATAAATCAACTTGCATAATTATTTACCTCAACCGGAAGCAATTGAAACAACATATGTTATTAAAGTTCCACTATTGCATCGAAATTTTGTAAGCCTAAACAATTGATACCATACAATAAAGCAAAATAATAATTGTTTTACTTAACTGGAAGCAATTGAAATACCATAAACATCAAAGCATTGCAATTTCACCAAACTTTCGTAAGCTTAAACGATTGATATCACATATCACACAACAAAGCAAGATAACAATAGTTTTACTTAACCGGAACCAATTGAATTACACAAACTAACGATTGATATCACACAAACTAACCAATCCACACATACATAATGGAATAAACACATCAATTGTACCGACAATTTCGTTTAAGAAAAAGCAATATATATATATATATATCAAATAAAAATAGGCTTTTCTTAAAACAGGAAAATAATTAACTAACAAGATTGTTACCTCATTTCGCATCCAATTTCTCCAATATGATAGCATCTTCTTCTTCCAGGGAGAATTGATATCGAAATACCATTATGGTGTCATCCTTATGCCAAAAACAAAAGAATAACAACAACCAACCTTTACTAGAGAAAGGTTGAAAATCGGTTTTTAACAATTGCAAGCAAAAGTTGAAAACCGTCGAAACACATATGCTTTTATGCTAAACCAAAACCGATTCAACATATTGTGACTTTTTCACATATTGTTTCTACAGGAACCTTTCATGATCCTTTGATAAAGCCTACCAACATGGGCTAGAACTTAATCCTGCTAAATCAAAAAGTCACCCAAACGATAAGGGTTCACAACATATTATGAGATCGAATATCAAGGTAATAAAATCGAAATCAAACATCCCATAAACATACATAGAAAATAAATAAAGCATTCAAGCACCGTCTATGTAAATCAAAAACTATCACAAGGAAAATCATAAAAATAACTTTATTCATAATAGTTTTATTCAAAATAGACTTTTACATAAAGTAGACTAATTTCAGATAAGAATTTAATCTTATTTAGGCTTTACATGCCGTGTTTGAGAATTCTTTTAAGTGAATCTCTGTTTATGTTAGATCCTTTTTACAGTATTCTAACCCTATTTTGAATTCACCAAGATCTTCGGGCCATCTATATTTTGCAATAGATTGTTCATAACCAGAGATTTCCCTCTTTGCTGCCATAATATCATTATTGAGGAGATCTTTTCTTCCAATAAGTTCCATTATTCCTTCAAGCATTTTCGGAGCTGGATAGACTAAAGGACATGCCTTTATAGGAACAGAGCAATAATCAGAATATATTCCATATATTCTTTTCTCATAATATAATGATCTTGACTTAAGAATGTTTTCAATTTTGTCTACACAAAATTCATAGATAATGTCAATACAACCTTGACCCTTATCTAGAAAATAAATAGCATGGAGTACCTTTGATTGGGGTAAGGATTTTCAGGAGTTGATCACGTCCAGAAGACTTATAGTTAGGTCCTCATCATTTTCTTTGTATGAAGAAAGCATTATTACAGTACAAATCTTGTAATAAGAATAGCATGATCGGTCTTATTTATAGACCCTTCTTTTCCCCTTTTCGAACCAAAACTCAACTAAGAAATCTTTCCTAAAAACAAAAACTTACCCTGAAAACAATCAAGAATATTGCAGGTTATTGGTAGGTCATGGATTTTTGGTTAACTCTTTTTTGGTTTTTCAGTACAATAACAAATCATTGAAAGTTGTGTGTTCATCGAACTCTTTGGACGTTTCTAGATACCTTTTTAGTCTAAGCACTATACTTTCATAATCATCTTTGTCTAAGGTTACAACTGGATTATTTTTCTTAGAGTTGGTTTTAGATGACTTCCCTTTTGATACCTTTTTGGATTTTGGTGTCCACTTGTAAGTTGTCCTGGAATGAAGATTTTTCATCTCTAGTTCCATTGTATCTCTCCACCTTGAAACATCATATTTCTTATCCCTATTGATAGAGAAGTTACCCTATCTATTATTTTTCCTTTTAGGAATGTTCTTTTTAGGGTATGACTTCGAATTATTATAATAACTCGTTTGTCTTACGGGAAGCTGATGGTCTGAGAGATTCTTAGAGACGAAACATTTCAATTCTTTAGAAACAAATGCTAGAGCATTTTGCATCTTTCGAATTTTGCAATCTTTTTTTTCGAATTTTTGCATGTAACCTTTATATCAACAATAAAAACAATACTTATTGAAAGGTGTAAAGGTTTTTGAATTACCTTTATAAGATTTTCGGTTACTATGCTGACCCTTAGTTGATGTCATCCTCTGGTTGCTTCTAGAGATAGTTTCCGTTGGAATTTTAATAGAGCACTTGGATGTCTCATGCGTGCAGGCTTGTTCTGGAGTAGAATAGCAAACAGCTTCCACGAATTTTACTTCCTTGTTGATTGATAACACATCAACTCCATTACACCCTAATCCACGTTTGTCGCCATGACCTCTCCCTGCATCCAAATTCGAGGATAAAGTGTTTGAGCTATCATTGAGCTTTCTTAGGCTCTCAACCTCCTCTTCTAACACCTTGATTTTCTCAAGAGCTACAGCAAGTTGATCCTTAAGAGGATTTTTCTTAACGGAATTAGACTCATGTTGTTCATTCCTTGTTGATAGTTGAGAATTAATCTTTGCCTCTGTCTTAACTAGTTTCTTATGTAACAAGTAATGTTTCCTGTTGAGAGTTTCAAACTCAAGGGTTTTTGAGTGTAGACTTTCTTTGTAGTCTTTAAGAAGATATATGGAGTTCTGATATCCATAGAAGAAACCAGAGAAGATTTTTCTTAGTTTCTTATTTTCTCTACACAAAGGAGTAATGATTGTAGTTGCAGAATAACCTACAACTACACCCTCAATAGAATTAGTAAAAACTCAAGAAGTTCTTGATGATGAATAACAATTTTCTTATTAATGTTCTCAATTGATCATAAAGAAGTATCTAAATGGAATTAGAATAGTTACAACTTTCTCTATTCTCTTTCCTAAAATATTTTCTAACACTCACTAAAAGAACCTCTCGAATTTTACATTTGAACTCCTATTTATAGTAAAACTTTATACAAATTGTATATGAGTTACTTAAGTATCGCAACTCATACTCGCAAAATTACTCCATCCTCGCAAAACTTCATATTTCTCTGCGCTTCTTCTATCATCGTAACATTTTATAACTCTTTTCTCCCGATACTCGTGAACTATTATCTTGCGATATTCAGTACTTACATATTGCCTCTTCTCATGTCAATTCTTTGAAGAAGAAATGTCATGAGAATCCCTATTCTCGTAAATTTAGTGTAGTTATTACCACCCTTCAGATTCGCAACACGTCTTTTTACTTTTCCCTTATCTTTCTGACACGTTTCTTCGTAACCGTTCTTTTCAACCGTTCACGCTTACTCGTATTAATGAATTTTTATCTTCATCGAACTCTCTTATAAATATTATCCTTTTGTTTTTGCTTTTTATTCTCTTACTCATCTTCTTCACCGCTTTTGCCTCTGCAATCTCTTCTATTTTTCCTATTTTCCCTCTTATATTCAATGGCACCAAAGAAGAAAACTATTGAACAACTTAATGCGGAACTTGCTGATAGAGACCTTATTCTTTCTGAGATTGAAGGTTATGATAATAAGTCTTCTCTCTGTGTGAAGCTCTTTACCAACTATGTTTGGGATGATCAAAAAGTTTTAATCTCACGAGGTCAAATCCTCACAGGTCTTCCTCTTCCTCTTTATGATGTTAACTTTCCTTTATTCTACGAAATTATTTCCCACCCCAATTTTTCTTGTGCCATTTATCAATTGACTGGTGATTGCATTCGCCTCTTAGTTGAATTCGCAAATCGTGCTGCTTTTGGGAAATCTTTATATTCAACTGATCTTAGAAAACCTGGGTTTGAGAATATAGAAATTGTTGCTGCGAATTATACAGTTGAGGGTTTCTTCAAAAATTACACACTAATTCCTGCGAGGAAAGAAGATAATCGTTGGGGTGTTCGTCTTCATCGTAAAAATAATATCGCAGCAGATGATCTTCTCATGCACGATATTGATTATGCTTCAGGAAATAATAAGACACCTCGTCGTTCTAATGATGAAGATTGGTATAAGTACCCTTTAATGTTATCAGGTTCTTATATTACTGGGATAGTAGAACTTCCTGCGAATCTTCGTAACCGCTATTATCAACCTTGGGTTTTTAGAAATGTATGTATTTCCACTTCCTTATCTTTTTGTTACCCTTTAATTTCAAATGAGGTAAGAAACACTCTTGTATTTTTATAAACAATATATTGTTGCCTCTGTTTCTTATCCTTATTTGAATTTACAAGTTCCACTTCTTCCTGAGATTGCTGCGAGTGAAAATAAAAGTTCCACTTCTTCTAAAAAGGCTTATCATGAGGCAACAAACTCTTCGTTCTGAGAAGGTCTCTCAAGCTTCTGACAGTCAAGATGATGCTCTTCGCAAAGGAAAAAGAAAACTTCAAGATATTGTTTACGAGAGAAAGAAAAAGAAGATATTCTCAACCAAATCCCATTCCAATGTAATTTCTTATAATAAGGACATTGAGGAAGATCTTGGTGATGAAGATAATAAATTTCCTGAGAAGGACTTTAGTTCTAATTCTGATACCCTTTATGACAAAGGAGATGATGATGATGTTGATGAAGGTGGGAATGAAGATTATAGTATCCCGAAACTTTTGCCTCAAAGAATGGTTAGCATTTCTGAGGCTTTCCTCCATTCTTCTCGTGGATTAGTAAATTCTCCTACAGGGAATGCTCGCAAACTTATTGCGAAGGCTTGTAAAGTTCCTACTTGTTATTGATAATAACTCCCTCAAAGTAATTTCAAGATTCGTCTCTCTCGCTTCATTATATGCTTTAGGCAAAGATGGTAAGTTTCTTCTCTATTCCTTATTTATTTCCTTATTTTATTGATTTCTATCCCCTTTTTTCTTGTTTAGGTTGGAAGAGTTAGTTGTGCAGTTTGCTTCGATTGGGAAAGACGTCATTCTATTGCTTTGAGAAGAAAACTTTAAATCGTTGTAAGAAGTTAGAGGTTGAAAATTCAAGTCTCCGTCGAAAAATAGAAGATCTAAATATTGATAACGCGGAATTAATATCTCGTCACGAAGATAATTCACAATCTGCGAGCATCGCAATTGATAATTCTTCTCTTCTTGAGGAGAATAATCAATTAAAGCTTGAAATTTCTTCTCTTCGTAATGATAAGAAGCAACTAGAAGGTAAATTCTTTGCGATGATAATTATTTTGGTTACTTTTCCTTCATAATTTGTTAACCAATTCCTTAATTTCTTTTCTTGCTGCAGAAAATCTTGCGAAGATAAATAATAATCTGGAAACTCTCCTTGCTAATCGTAATAAGAAAATTTCTGACTTGAGATCTCAAACTTCTAATTTCCCAAAGATAACCATAGTTTATATGTCAAGCGTTTTCGAGCTAAGATGACTCGCAAGATTTGCGAAGATAATGAAATTCCTCTCAAGAAGTACCATACGCTCCTTTCAAGAAATTCCTGAAGATACTCCATATCTGGAAGTTTCTGAAAGTGAAGTTGAAGAAGAAGATCATTTTGATGGGAACAGATTGCCTGAAGAATAACTTCATTCTCTTTTTTTTTTTCTTTTGTATATCTGTTCTGTAACTTTTCCATACAACACTTTCTTCTTGATTATGCTTTTAATCAATCCAACAATTTATTTTTCAAGCATATTTTGAATTAATCTTTCTTTGATGTTTATTTCCTTTATTCGCATAACTTGATCATATGGAGAGAAATAATATATCTTAAAGACTTAGCTTAGTATTCCCTTTCCCCTTATTATTTCTCTTCAAATGATCAACTACACGGAAGTATTAGAATATCCTTCAATTTATCTTACTTAATTTTCTTCTTATTGTGATTATGAATAAAAAATCCTCCCTTCAAAGTATAAGAAATATAAGCCTTTTTATTTTTTACGAAATGTTGCGAAGTAAATAATAAATCTCCCCTTGAAGTATAGAAAGTATGAAGTATACAAAATATGAAATACCCTTAAGAAGTATAAGAAATATAAGAAGTATTAGAAGCATTCAATTTATGAAGAATTGCCCAATATATGAAGAAGTATACAAATTATTACTCATTGTATGAAGAAGTATAATAAGTACTTAATCTTCGCAAAATTAATAATCCGTTGAAGAAGTATAATAAATATGAGATATTCTTGAAGAATTATAAGAATTATTCAACTTTTTGGGGAAGTATTCAATATATGGAGAAGTATAAGAAGTATGTAATTCTCGTAAACTTTTACGAATATGAACTTATCTGTATTTGATTATTATCAAAATCGCATCTTTTGTTAAGTCTTCATTAAAATTCTTCAATGATGTTGTCTTTTTTGATAGGACTTCTCGTAAAATTCTTCAATGATATTGCCATAGCTGTCTTCTCTTCAAAATTTCTTGAT
This sequence comes from Papaver bracteatum, assembly GCA_023529315.1. Lineage (NCBI taxonomy): Eukaryota > Viridiplantae > Streptophyta > Magnoliopsida > Ranunculales > Papaveraceae > Papaver > Papaver bracteatum. The sequence goes on along the minus strand of JAJJWX010003977.1, from coordinate 5,131 downwards.
GTATATTCTTGTAAAATTTCTTCAATGATATTGACAAAGTTGTCTTCTTTTCAGATCTTCATAATGTATACTCTTATATAATTTCTTCAGTGATATTGATGCAATAAATTTCATTAATTTATGTGGTCTTATCATGCCTTCCTAAGTAAAGGTCTTATTTTGCCACCTCTTTTGTATTAATTATTTGCGATAATATGACAAGTCTGAACATTCTTGAGAACATACAACCTCGTGACATTATCGTCTTGCGATGAAATCGCAGGACGTTCTTACACTTTCATGCAAAAACCCATTGATCTCATCTTAACTTCTTTGTATAGTATTTTAGCCTCTTCAGGAATTGTTGCGACAATATGACAGTCCTAAATATTCTTGCGAACATAAATCCCCATGACATTGCCGTCTTGCGATGAAATCGCAGGACGTCTCTACACTTTCATGTAGCGCCCATTGATCTCATCTTAACTTTATTATGTTCTGCGAGTTCTTTATTCTTTTCTTTCTTTCTTTCTCCCCTTTTTTTTTTTTTTTTTTTTTTTTAGAAGGCTCGCAGAACTTCAATTGTTGCACAAATATGACAAGCCTTTATGTTTTCTCAAACAAGAAGCCTCGTGACATTTGCATCTTATAGAACTTATCAGCTCCCTAATGGAGGGTGCTGCCCTTTATCTTCCCCCTGATTGCCCCTTCAAGGAAGCGTACATCGACCATACAAGGTTAGCTCTTCCCATCCGGTTCTGCCAACAACCAGCTTTTGATCGCAACCTCTTATCCTTTTTGCCTATAGGGCTTATAGTTACGAGGTTGCACCCTATGGGGTATCTTTGGGCCAAGTGCATCATTTTCCAAGACTTGTCAAAAATGGCAGATGTGGTTCAACCTCACCCGGCACTCTTGACTCAACCGTGTACCTCGGCGTCTTGATCGTTTTTTGCACTTCTTGGGAAAGATAGTATGCCTTAGTCGCCCAGCCTAAATCTTCTTACACCGCATTTTATATTGGGTAATGTCGTTAGATTAGGTGAGAATCCAAGGTGTCTAACCCGGATAGGTACCCCATTATTGGGTTGTATCCCAAAATTTTTACCATGTACTAAGGGCCCTTGGTGGTGTTCCGGTTACCCTTAGCCACGTTATAGGTACCCCCTTAAATGACGTACTTTAGGACTTTGCCTCTTACGAATTATAGCTTCGCGAACTAGGGTGTACGCCACAAAGGTTTGCCTGTATAAAATTTTCTGCGGCTCTCTTTCTTTTTTGGAGGCTGATCACAGATTGCGGTCTTTTATTCGCAAATTAATGAAATTTTAATCGGTAATATAAATTTTGAAAATTCGTAACTTTTTCCCAATTTCCTGCGAGCAAACAATATTCGTAAAATTTTATCATGAAATAAAAATTTTGTTTTTCCACATACTTCATTTTCACGAACAAACATACTGATAACCTTCTTTTTTCCTCGCGAATCACAATCCCTTATTATCATCGTAAATTTCTTGTATGATTATCATCGTAACTTTATTCTCTTTTTCCTTAATCCTCTGCCATTAAATTTTCACTTCTTTTCACAACCTTTGCTCTTTTTCTCCAATTTTCCTTCTCAGCAGTTTTTCCTTCGCAAACTTCTACTTCTGTATCGTAACATTTCTTTCCCTCAGCCCAATCACCCTTGATAATTCCAATACCCTTCATATGAGGGAATTTTATGCACTGATGTAGAGTGGAAGCTACGCCTAGAATTCCGTGAAGCCATGGCCTTCCTATCAAAGCATTATATGGTGATTCAACATCAACAACACAAAACAGAATTTCAGTTCGCATTCCACTTAATGGAATTCGCATGCTCACTTCTCCTTTGGGCTTGTTGGCGGTTCCATTAAAACCATAAATTCTGTAAGTAGAAGGTATTAAATCTGCATCTTTTCCCCCCTAGTTTTGTAAGCGAGAATAGAAGAGGATATTGATGAACTTCCCGTATCAATCAAAATCCTATTAAGACCAATTGACTCTTCCTCCATATCATCTTCGTTCTCCTCCATATTCATGTAGATTGCCAGTCTTACCACCAATGGATTATCATGTACTTCACAACCTTCTGGAATTTCAGTGGCTTCAAAAGAAATTTCACGTTTCTGCCAATCTTCAAGTCGTGAAATCTTTGCGATGTTCATTACTTCCTTTCCTTCACCATCCCTCGCATATACCCTACTTAACACATTATCATGAAAATCCTCTATGGTTTTATATGAATGAACAATGGAATTACAGAAAACATTCCTTTCTTTTGACCCCACTTCTATATGTAGGATTTCTTCTCCCTTTTATTTTGTCGTGTTCTCCCTGCGAGTTATGAATGGAGCCTGTGGTAATTGTTGCGACTGTGTCTGCTTAAGTAAAAATTGATTTAATTTTCCTTGATCAATCATTCGCAAAATTGTCCTCTTGATATTATGGCAATTATTTATAGAATGTCCATGAAAATGATGATATGAACAAAATTCATGACTTCTTGGACCCATTGGTGGTTCCTTTCCCATATTCCATGGAGTTGGTACATTCTCTACCAGGATAATTGCTTGCCATATCTTTTCTATACTTGTATTCAAAGGTGGCAATTTTATCTCTTCCCTTACCATTCTTTGACCACCTTGACCGTTGTTATAATTTTGTCTCTGGTTTCCTTGTCCAAAATAATTTTGCCTTTGTCCACCATAATTTTCTTGTTGTTGATCTAATCTTGGAATTTGGTTATTTCCTATCCGATTATAGAAATTATTCTCTCTATCATATTCTTCTTGATCTCTACTGCCCATTGCTACCATATTTGGCTGGCTATCATTGATTTTCTTCTCTTCTGAAATTTGCGAAGAAGTTTGTGAGGATGTTTGCGAAGTACCTGCTACTACATTGATTATTTTGGGAAGTAAATTTGCTCCTCCTCTTGATTGTTAGTGTTTGTTACTGGATATGACTCCATATTGTTTTGCTTTTCTTCTAGTGTAATGTATTCTTCTTGCAATTCTCGTAATTCTGTCATCATTATGGAATTCTTTCTTCTGAAGATTTGAACATATAATTGTTCAGTTGTGAACATCGCATTTATGAAGGACAGAATCAAGTATCTCTCATCTACACGCCCTGCCATATCACTGCACATAATCTTCCATCGTCTTACCAAATGCTTCAAACTTTCACCCACTCTTTGTTTTAAACCAAATACATCTTCAATACCAAGCCGTGAAGAGTGATTTGTGATATATGCTCCAAGGAAAACTGCTTGCAAATGATTAAATGACGTAATAGTGTTCTTAGGAGTCCTTCAACCACTTTAGAGCTTCCCCTGTTAAACTTGATGCGAAGTACTTGCATAACACAAAGATCATGATTCTCCCATTGTAACATGCATCTTATGTATGCTTTAATGTCTGTGAATAGCACATGAAGTCCCATCAAAAATACTGGTAAGTGTGGGCAAGTTACATTTTGGTGGAATTCCTCCCAACTGTACTTCTCTAGCAAATGGAGTCCTCGCAGCTTCTTCTATTGCTTCATCTAATTGCCTCCTATCTCCTCCTCTTCTATTGTTTATCATCCCTCTCATTTCTCGCTAATTCTCGAAAGATTCGTGCATTTGCCTCCAATTCTCATCCATTGGTCTTTTTAATGCAGCTTCTCTTCTTCTTCGTTCTTGCGCTTCCTCTCCTCTGCGATCCTTCGCATTCTATCATATTCTTCATTAATGTTTTCATTCGATAATTCTGCAAATATCTTCTTTCTAAATTATCATAATTGTTGAGTTGTAAAGCATCTTGGAATTCTTGTTCTTCCCTTTCTATTCTTCTCATTCTTCTTATGCGAATATCGAATTTCTTCTTCTTCATTTCTCCTTCTTCTCGTGACTTATTTCTTCTTGATTTACTTGTACTCATTAGAATTTGGTTCATTCCTTTCCACTTCTGTTTGTTGATTTGCAATTCTTCTCTTAATTCTTTCATATTCAAAATTTTGTTTGTTACGAACTTCTTCATGTCTTCTTACTCCATTCTCGTGATTATTTTGATGTATTGCTTGTTGTCTCTCAGTTTCTTCCATAAGTTGCTGTTCTTCCTCTCGATTCTGATTGTTTTCTTTATGATTTGGTCTTGTTCGTAAATTCTCCATATTTTGTTCGCGGTTTGGTATTAAAATGAAACGATTTTCTTGATTTCTATCACCTTGATTCTGCGTTTGTTCTTGCATATCATTTTCATTATTGATTATTGGTGAATTTTGTCCTTCTCTTTCTATTCTAACATTTGATCTTGCAACACTTTGAGATTTCCTCCTTTGTAACATCTCATTTTCCATTCTCAATTCTTTATTTTGTCTTGTCAATTTGGCACGTTCTTCAGCTTCGATCATTCGTTCTTTTTGGATTCCTTGTCTCAATGTTTCTAGCATCTCCCTTTCTCTTTCAAGAATTGTTCCTCCCATCAACCTTCCATTTCTCTGATTTGTGGTTCTCTATCTTCTTCTTCTGGTGTATTAGTTCTCCAAGTATGTATACTTACTTGATCATGATCTTCTACTTGTTGAGCTTGATTTCTTCGATTACTCCTTCTTCTACTAGGTTCTCCTGTTATATTTGCTTCTCCTCCTGCTAATCTTACACTTCTCCTTACTTCAGTTAATGGTTCTGATGTGTTTCTTCTTCTTGTCATTTTTCCGTACAGAATTCTTTCTCTCCTCGTTTCTAGCGCCAATTATGTAGTTGCAGAATAACCTACAACTACACCCTCAATAGAATTAGTAAAAACTCAAGAAGTTCTTGATGATGAATAACAATTTTCTTATTAATGTTCTCAATTGATCATAAAGAAGTATCTAAATGGAATTAGAATAGTTACAACTTTCTCTATTCTCTTTCCTAAAATATTTTCTAACACTCACTAAAAGAACCTCTCGAATTTACATTTGAACTCCTATTTATAGTAAAACTTTATACAGATGTATATGAGTTACAGTATCGCAACTCATACTCGCAAAATTACTCCATCCTCGCAAAACTTCATATTTCTCTGCTTCTTCTATCATCGTAACATTTTATAACTCTTTTCTCCCGATACTCGTGAACTATTATCTTGCGATATTC
>JAJJWX010003976.1:0-76152 GCA_023529315.1 Papaver bracteatum | reverse complement strand
TTTTGTTGGTCTCTGGGCTCTCCGGGGCCATTTGTTCCGCCAGTTCTTATGAAAACCTGCTTGATTTGCCAAGACGTCTTCCAGCATCCTGGTCACATTTTCGATGACACTTGAATTATCCATGGTTTCTGAAGGATTCAACGAACGGGAGTACATCTCGGGATGAACTTTTGGGATTTGGTGAAGAGTGAATTGATAATCAAATCAATAATAAGTTTTGCCTCTCCAAAGTCGAATAAAAACTGGTAGCCTTTAAAGATTCGATTTCTGCAACCGAGAGATTAACCTCCCATTGTGGTCGCCAATTATTTGTGGGATAAAACTACTTCTGCCGGTTTAGGTAATTTTGGGTGTGTGTGTGGATGAGAAGTGAGTTTAAACCTTCAACAAATGTGTTGCACGATGAGAACTTTGATTCGAGAGATAATCTATACAATTAAGCTAAACCGAAGACACGGCCGTTCCATATTTGTTTCGGTCACAGGTGAAGGATGTGAGGTTGATCTTAGGGAGGGAAGCGAAGAAGGTGTTGAGAGTGTGATGGTGAAGGCTATTTGATGACTTGTTAACAGAAGGTTGAGCAGGCTAGCAAATGTTGCAGGCAGGCTCTGGGTGTTGAATACGATGGTATTAACACTTGGTTTTCTGTGTTGTTTGGACTTCTATTTTTGTAAATAGGGAGGAGAACCTATTTATACAAGTCGATAAGCCTTCATTACGTCTCTCGTGGGAAAGTGGAGGAAGTAGAGTGATGGAGGAAGTGGAGTTGTGTGTTAGTGCCACACGGTTGCTTTCCCACTTCTCCTATCATCGCTAACCGCCCATGTTTCCCTAACACAATCTTGTGATGGAGTGTTGCACGCTGCACGCTGTAAACCTCCAGACCAATACCCTAGTTTGTATCCCCTAGTTGTGACGTGATTAATGTCTCGAGTGTGTGGATCGCGGGACCCACAGAAAATAGTGCAGGGTGAACCGTGAACTTGGTATAACATCGCATGCATCCATCTTCAGGTGACCGTTTGGAGGCTGTATAGATAGGCCATGTCTTGGTCGGTTACCCTGTGGAGAAGAGTGATGGATGGTGGTCATGGTGATACCTTGTTTTCTGGTTGATTCGCACCCTAAGTCATTCGTCCAAGCTTGCAAATTTGGACGGACGAGATGGCTCGTAGCCTTTCTTGCGACCGTTGGATGGGAGGCACGCATGCTGCCTCTTTCGGCCCAAACGTTTGCATGCTTAGAGAGTTCCAATGGAGGAACCGATCAGCCATGTATGGAGGCGATACAATGGTGCTCACGCCCATGCCTATTTGACTCGCAAAGATTTGATCTAAGCCACTCGACTCAGGTGGCAAAAACGAGTGGTCGATATTAGAACTTATGGAGGGGCCGTGACATGTTTCCTTTGGGCGCGCGTACCGAGGTGCTCATCTATCACTGACCTTGGACGACCGGCTAGGCATGAATCCGGGCCCACGGTGGTCATGATAGCATGCTCGGTTCGCTCTAAGTCTCCATCTTGGCCTTCCATCCAAGCTTGCGAAGATGGACGCTCGAGATGTTTCTACACCGCAAACCCTAATTAGGATTTTGGACCGGCCACTTTGGGCGATCGGTTTTGGGTTGCGTGCGCCTCCTTTGGGGAGACCGACCATGTATGCAACATCTTTGGTAGACAATGAGCATGTACATGCTTGCTCTATGACCCTGGGCACAATCTATGCCATCCAACTATGCATGCGAAGTCGGATGGTCGTGATCGTTTTGGATCTTCTCAACTTGCATAAGGCGTTAATCTAGCCTTGTTTGGGAAATCATTTCTTGCACCACGGCTTGCCTATGAGGGAGTCGGTCATGTAGGTAGAAAGTGGGCCCGCCAATGGTGTACCATCACTTCACTACTTGTTTTAGGGTATAATCTAAGCCGTCCAACTATGCCTGCGAAGTTGGACATTCAAGATTAAAAGGAACCCTAGCCGTGCGTCATGCTCACTTTGAGCGCACGTTTTGGAAGGACCAACTGTAGTTGGTCTTGACCGTTCGGTCATGTATGAAGGTGGGTTCGAGGTGATCATGGTAGCATGCTCAGGACCCCATGAATCTATATCTACACCCTCCATCTATGCTTGCGAAGTTGGACGGATGAGATATATTTTTTAATTTGTTTTCAGCAAGTGAGACTAACACGGGTAGTCTTGCATGCGTTCAATGGGGCTAGTATAACCTGCCGTCAGGTATCCTACGGGTGTTTGCACGTCGAACACAAGGCTTTAATTAAAGCATTAATAGTAATGTTGTATACCTACAGAAAACCGGGATGGTTGCTACATGCTCCGTCGGGATGGTTGCTACATGCTCCGTTCTGGGTATGTTGCACATGCTCCAATGAATTAATATGGCGAGAAGTATTCATCTCCTGAAGGCTTTATCCTTTGCAGGACGTCAGCTTACAAAAATTGGCTTTTTACAATTTTAGCCTTTAAATAGAAATCCACCATCAACATTCTCGTCCCCTGTTTCGATGATTACTTGCCTTTTCACTCGAATCCAAGACTCGTACTTCCCTATTTTGTTTCAAACTCTTCCCAAATATAGTAGTGTTTATCTTCTCCCAGGTTCATATGTAACTTCAAAAAATAACTTCTCCAGGAAACCCGAGACCTTCACATACCATGTTTTACCGAGAATCGTTGGATATTCCTTTGTTATCGAGTCCAAATCATTTACCTTTACTCGGTGTTAACACGAATAGCAATCCTGTTTGACCATAACAAGCCCGTATCAACCCAATTGAATAAGAAAGCCCAAGTAAATCTCGCTCCAAATCCATGCAGAAAGTACACAGCAAAGACCGGAAATTTCCCGCCTTTTTTATGTTGTTGAACGTGAAGAAGACTGGACAGCCCCTATCCAGTACGGAGGTGCCAATAGCCGGGGGTGTAGATAGCAATTAGGGTGCCCCTTATTAGTGAAGTGCCCCTTAGTAACTGAGGTGCCCCTTATCCAAATGAGGGGTATCTTTAGTGATTTTCTTCCACGAGCGCAAATACCACTTTTCGAGCCAATTTTTCCACACATGTTTATTTCTCCAAAAACACCTACAAAGACACATAAATCCATAATAAATACAAAATCGAGCACTAACAATATATACAATTGAGATCAGACACAAAAATGTGTTTATCAGTTGACGACAAGGAGTTCGGGGACGATAAAGAATTTTTTAGAGACCTTAATGTCTAGGAAACTTCTTATGAGAATTTATTCTTGTGTTTTAATAAGGATAACTAGGGTTTGGAATAGTAATTATTGTGAGTACACATATCTATTATCAACGTTTTTCATCTTGCAATGTTTTTAGATTATTTATTTAAATTCTAAAGTTTATTTGCAAGATGATTTTGCAATATTAATCTTTATGGTTTTATATATTGGAACTTGTTATGGGATATGTATGTTTGCGTCTGTAAACTATGATTGTCCCGTATATGTCAAAAGTTAAGTCTTTCATATGTCATTATGCAAATATTGATAAAAGATTGAATGAACTTTTGACAACAAAAGTTAATCCTATTATGTCATTATGCAAATATTGATGGAAGATAGGATGAAATTTTGTTTACAAAGATTAAGTCTATTACATGTCTCTATCAAATATTGATGAAAAATAGAATGAATCATTGAATATTTCGCAGTATTGGTCTTTCACTGATCCACATTTTTGTGTAAGTGTTGTGTGGCTCCGTAAGTTCTCTTATGTGAGCATTTCTGATTAAATTAATCATGGGTTCTCTTGTGGTTAATTTAATTGAGTACTTTGTATACAAATTAATGTTCCATGTATTTTGTTAATGTCCAAATAAATCCTTCTTTTCTTGTTAAAGTAAGGTCGCTCTTGTTGTTCTTTCAGGAATGACATTTTATGGGGAAGATTTCTTAATTGAATTTGTGCTTAATTGCCAAATCTTTGTGGGGAGTGCGGCTGTGGAAAATTGTAGGAGTTTTCCTGTATCTTTATAAACTCCTTGATGAATACATTTAGTTTCGGCTATATGATTGCATCTAAACAAAGTTTATATGTTCTCTTTTGGTCATGAAGTATCTCTATGGAAAATTCATTAGGATCCCATTAGTTTTCGTACCTTTGCCAATTTTTATTGACAAAAAGGGGGAGAATTAATGTGTAGTTCACACTACAAATACTTATGGTTTATGGATCATTATGTAAGGGGGAATGGTTTTCATGTGAGATGAAGTATTGACTAAGGGGGAGTGATACATATCACCATAGTATTGTTGTCAAAGTTGTGATACAATTGGACTTTGATGTTGTGTAATAATACTATGACACTATACAACAATGATTGAGAGCAACTGTTTTCTTATTATTATATATATGGATCTTCAACAACTATGATGATGAGTTGAACACATTCAGAATCACTGGAGTACTTGGAAGTGACGAAGATTTCAAGTAATATTGAAGAACTAAGGAAATCAAGCATTTGGATTGAGAGCTACAAAGTTTATTTATTTTGTATTCCATATGTATTGATAGTTTTGTCACTAAAATTTACAAAGGGGAAGATTGTTAGAGCACTGCTCGGTTGAACTCGCAAGCGTTGCTATCTCAAGATTGTTGTCAAGTTTAGTTGCCAAAACTATAAATCTTGATTTCTAGTCAACTTATAACTAAGTATCGGATTAGGATAGAAAGTGTAGTTGAGCATTAGACTTCACGACGTTCATCGATTGAAGACTAAGAACTAATAAGGGGAGCTTGTGGAACTTCATCATAAAAAGGTGTGTGGAAACTTAAACTCATCCATCACTCAAAAGTCTATCTATTCTATCTCCTATTTGAGGCAAAAGTCGTATAGCTATTATACACATTTGATATTTCGAGCTGAGTTTAACTCGCTTACATATTTCTCGAAATATGTGTTAGTAAGATTTCACTTTAACCAAGTTCATCTAATAATCTTGACGAATATGATCATGTGAAAATTGCCTGGTAACATCTTACATGTTTGTGGGAGACAGTCATTTGATGTAGACTCAGAATGTTTCGTATTGATCATTCGATCACTTGAAAAATGCTTTGAAGTTAATAGTTTGTGTGAGACAGCTATTCCCGTCTTTCGAGAATGTTTCAATGGTTGAAATGAGAGTTTAGAACAATTGGATATAAGATCATTATGCGTACTTGCATATGTGTAATCCAAGTCCGGGAACCAAGTACGCATACCAGTACGCATACTCGCATGAGGTTCAAGTTTCGGGACTTTAAACGAGTTTTTGTGCGGACCAGTTCGTGTACTGGCGAACCCAAACTTAGTCCAGCTACTTAGGTATGCATACCCGTTTGCATACTTGAGTGGGTTATGTTCTAAAATCGGTTTGTTCATAAATTAATATATTTATATATTAAGGAATGCAATCTTTTGCAAACCCTGGCTATAATGTTCATGACTTGATTCGAGTGAATCAAAATAGATTTTGCTTCAATTGTTTCTTGTATACTTCTATGAGAATATAAACAATTGAAAAACTCTTGAACTAGTTTCATTTGAGTCATTTGAACTAGTTATGGTTAAGATAAATATGGTTAATATGAAAGTGTTCATATGGATAACTTCGGTTAACTATTGTTGAGCCAACAAATGTGTACATGTTTAGCTACGGTTACTCATATCTAAATGAAATCACTTTTTATTTGTGTGTAACAAGCTAAGTTCGATCTAACGGTTGAAAGATATTAGCTTAAGTCTAATCAAGTTTTCATCTAACGGTGAATGTTGAATGCTTTGTTACCAAGGTAACATTGCAAACCATAATTTGAAGACTATATAGGAGAACTCTAGCAAATGGGAAACATGATCCCCACACCTCCTGTGTGATACTAGTTGCGACTAGAGTTGATTCTCCTTTAACCTTAGGTTTTTCCAAAAACCTGTATGTTAACGACTTGAAGACTTCACTGGGATTGTAAAGCCATACCCAACTATTTTCTCTGTAGTTGTGTATTCTGATCTTGTTGTTTTCTATCATGATTAAGTATTATCCTCTTTAATATTTGCTCGAGATTTAATCTCCGATAGGCAAGATAAAAATCAGTCACAAACATATTTGTCTCATCGTTTCTGATTTCACAATATCTTGTTTCTCTACCATATGAATAAGATAATTATGAGGTGACTGATATTTCTAGGATGTTCTTCGAGAATAGAAGTCTTGTATATCAATTGGTTCATGTTCACCTTGATTTATCAAAAGACGGAACAAAACTCATTGGTTTATCTGTGGGAGAAAAATTTATCTTTTCAATAGACTTTTCTGTGTGAGATAGATTGGTTTACCAAGTCTTCAACTTTGGGTCATAGCAACTCTTAGTTGTGGGTGAGATCAGCTAAGGGAATGAAGTGCGTATAGTTCTACTGGAATTCAGAGATGTATAAAGGGCAAATGTACCTTGATCAGTGTGAAATTGGTTAGGGCTCAACTACATTCCAGTTCGAAGTTAACTTGGAGTAGGCTAGTGTATGTAGCGGCTTAATACAGTGTGGTGTTCAAATTTGGACTAGGTCCCGGGGTTTTTCTGCATTTGCGGTTTCCTTGTTAACAAAACTTCAGGTGTTTGTGTTATTTCTTTTTCATATTATATTTGTTATATAATTGAAATATCACAGGTTGTGCATAGTTCAATCAATTATATAATCCAACATTTGGTTGTTGATTTAAATTGATTGACAGTTGAACATTGGTCTTTGGTACCATGCAAGTTGCTTCACATAATAATCAGGTTCGCAGATTTCTATCTGTTTAATTTGCTGATAACATTGTGTAACAGAGATACAACTCTTGGATATATTTCCATTCTCACACAAACTATTAACTTCAAAGTAATTTTCAAGTTATCGAATGATCAATACGAAACATTCCGAGTCTACATCAAATGACTATCTCACACAAATCATGTAAGATGTTACCAGACGATTTTCACATGATAATCTTTTGACTTTTGTCAAGAATATAAGATGAATTTGGTTAAAGCGAAATCTTACATCAAATGTGTATAATCGAAGTCTATATAGCTATAAGACATTTGTCTCAAATAGGAGATAAAATAGATATACTTTTGATTGATAGATGAGTTCAAGTATCCACATACCTTTTGTTGATGAAGTTCCATAATCTCCCCTTAGTAGTTCTTCGTCTTCAATCGATGAACTCCGTGAAGTCTAATGCTCAACTACACTTTATATCCTAATCTGAGACTTAGCTATAAGTAGACTATAAATCAAGACTTATAGTTTTGGAAACTAAACTTGACAACAAGCTTTATATAGCAACGCTTGGGAGTTCGACCAAGCAGTGCTCTAACAACTTTTCGAAACTTGTGCACCTATTGCATGCCTTGATTCCATATAATTACTATTATCTCATGCTTGTTTTCTCAAGATTATGTTATACCAAATGGACGTAAAATCTACATTCTTGAATGGATGTTTAAAATAAAAAGTCTATGTTGCTCAACCTAAAGGTTTTGAAAGTCCATAATATCTCGATCATGTCTTCAAGCTCAGCAAGGAATTATATGGATTAAAACAAGTACCAAGAGCATGGTATGAAAGACTTACTACTTCGCTTCTTAGAAAAGGTTTCTGAAGAGGTGGAACAGATAAGAATATGTTTACCAAATGGAGTGGGAAATATGTCCTTATTTCTCAAATCTATGTGGATGGCATAATCTCTGGATTTACTTCCGAGAAACTTGTAAATAAATTTTAAACCTCTCTTGGAAGGGAATTCAAGATGACCAATGTTGGTGAATTAAGATTTTTTTGGGTCTAAAAGTTCAACAACATAAGGATAGGATTTACATTTATCAAGAAAAGTATGTAAAAGATCTTGTTAAAATATTTGGTCTTGAGAAAAGTACTCCCAAACTAACTTTTATGCCCATTATAGGGAAGTTGCATAAAGATGATAATGGTGTTGATGTTGATCAAAAATTATACAGATCCATCATTGGAAGCCTTTTATATCTAACGACAACAAGATCAGATATCAATTTTAGCGTTGGTTGTTGTGCTAGATTTCAAGCAAATCTAAAAGAATGTCATCTTGCAACTGCTACATGGATCATAAGATATGTACGACCTACTATCGGTTATGGTTTCTCTTATATGTTTGATACTAACACAGATCTTGCAGCATATTCTGATGCAGATTTTGCAAGTTGTGTGGAAGATATGAAAGGTACATTTAGAAGATTCTACTATGTTGGAATAAACCATGTTGCTTGGCATAGCAAGAAACAAAACTCATAATCTCTATCAACATGCGAAATTGGAATGCATTGCTGCAGGTTCCTGTTGTACTCAAAATTTATGGATGAAACAAATGCTTACTGATTATGGAATCGATACTGGAACAAGGAAAATCTTTTGTGAAAACTCAAGTGTGATTCGAATTACTGAGAATCTTGTTAAGCACTCAAGAACTAAGCACATTGACATAAGATGCCACTTTATTAAAGATATTATGAAAATGGTATTGTCAACTTAGAGTTTGTGCCTTCAAAATAACAAATGGCTGATATTCTCACCAAACCTCTAGACATCGTGACTTTTTAACACATACGGAAGTCTATTGGTGTTGTTTTGGATCATTGAATCAAGTTCTAACCATTTCTCTTGAGCTTATTCATATCTTTTGGTCAATAAAACTTGAGTTCTAGGTAAGGAATTGTTGTCATCTTATTAAAAATCCTTCTTTTTATGAAAGTATAAGGTCACTCATGTTGTTCTCTTGAGGATGATATCAAATGGGGGAGAGTTACTAAATGAATTTGTGCTTAATTGTTATACCTTTATGGGGTGTGTGGCTGTGGAAATTAAATGGGATGCTTGTATGTTAAATCTCCTAAATGAATGCTAAGTATTTTCTTACTATGTGATATGTAACTAGCTTTAAATCCTGAAGTATCTTTTGGTTGAATTCACTACGATCCCATGATTTTCGTACCTTTGCCAATTTTTATTGACAAAAAGGGGGAGAATTGATTAGTAGTTTCGCACTACATACATAAGGTTTACGGATCATTATGTAAGTAGGAGTGAATCAATAATCTATAGGTTTCACCTATTGTAGTTGCAGGATTTCCCACAACACACCCCTTGTAATATCTTGATAATAATCTCTTAATCTAAACTAATTTAATAATTAAAATTCTAAAAATTGTAAATAGACACACGGATTTTTACATGGTTCGATCAATTTGATCTACATCCATGATTCTCTACTATGATTGTTAAAGTTTACATTTGATTTTACATTTGATAATCTCCATTAATGGAGTTCTAAATCTAGTTTTGGGGAAGAAGATGATAAAGAAAAATACATTTTCTCTCTCTAAAAGTCTCTCTGAAAAATATCTCTCTCTCCTAAAACTTTCTCTCTCCTCAAGACTCTCTCAACTCTAAAAAAAAATACATCATCCTTTTCTGGATCTAGTCGAGCCCTTTATATAGGAAAATACATAGTGGATGACAGCTAAGTTTCCCTCTTCTTTCGGATATACTCTGCGACCTCCTCGCCATGGGTTTGTTGTTAATTATCGCCAACTTTATATCCATCGTGAGATAGATATGTTCTTTTCATATTTCTTTAATCGTCAGCTACTATGTTACTTTTTTGTCACATTCGCTAAGTGTTGTTTATAGAACCTGCGATGTTCTCGCAAAAATGTTGTTAATATTGTAACAATTACTTAAGCTTCTCGTGAAAGTGTCGTTTCTATCGCAAGAATATCGTTGTGGCGATATTCTGGTCCTACACCTATTATGAAAAAGATGTAAGTATTCATTAAGGGGGAGAAACATATCACCGTAGTATTACTTCAAACTTGGATACAATTAAAATTTGGAGAATATAATAATATTATGTTTCTGCATAACAACGATTGAGAATATTTTTTTTCAAAGTTGTTATCGCTGCCAATCTTCAACAACACCGATGCTGAGTTGAACATGTTCAGAATCATTGCACCCTGAAGTAACGAAGAATCCAAGGAGTTGAAGAAACCAAGGAAATCAAGGCATGATGGATTCAAGGAGTTTTTACAACTTTATTTTTTAGAGATATTTTGACTTTGGGTCACATAAAAGTGACCAAAGTTGTGTTTGGGTCACCAAGAAATTTTAATTAGAGTTTGGGTCACATGACCGTTATTGACCGTCTTGACCGTTACTCTATTTAATTAGAATTTGGGTCACATGACTTGTTTCAGTTACAAAGTTTTGATGGATGTGTTTTTCCATCCCCATTGTTACAGTATACTGGTGATGTACTAACGCCCCAACCAAGATAATCACAAACCCCTTTCAAAAAAAATAAAATAATCATAAAATTAAAGCTAAATCATGAAGAACAGAGCATATTGGATCAATTTTTTCATCGATTTATTTTCAATTAACATCAATTTCTTCCCCATAACAGTGATTCTTCCGTAACCCATTATGCGAGATTCCCATCAAAGGCAAATACAATGATTATCTCTTTCTAATTGTTCAAAGTTTCTAGCAAATCCATCAAACTGCATCATTCTCAATTGCAATTTCTTCCAAATTAAAAAATATTTTGAAGAATCAGTGACGTCCTAAGCTTCACTAAACAATAACAACCTTTAGCTAAAGTTAGTCAATAAACCATTTAAAACTGAACTGAAGAATGTCGATGAGAATACTTTTAGTTTACCTGATGAAGAAAAAAAAAGACGGAGAAGAAGAGTTGAGAAATGAAAAGGGAAAAGTTAAAGTTGTAACTGACATTTGATCAAGTAAAAAGTCTGAACTTAAAAGGAACCAGTTGTGGTGATACAACTATAAGGTATTATAAAAAAGTTCAGTTCATTTTTTTTTTGTCGTTGTTGTAGTCTATGCAAGATGCCATAACATGAATGCGTGATCAGATTAGAGAGAAAACGATGAGACTTATCTTCCCTAGTGGAAGGGTAGATTTAGTAAATAAATTTATCCCTAAATTTTATTTGGTCATTTAGGCATTTAACTAACTTTCCTAATTGTCAACGCGGTCAACAAGAGTCTTATGACCCAAACTCTAATTAAAATTATTTAATGACCCAAACACAACTTTGGTCACTTTTATGTGACCCAAAGTCAAAATATCCCTATTTTTTATCCATATGTATTGATAGTTTTGTCACTAAAATTTACTAAGGGGGAGATTGTTAAAAAAATTCTCGGTCGAACTCACAAGTGTTGCTATCTCAAGCTTGTTGTCAAATTTAGTTGTCAAAACTATATCTTGATTTCTAATCTATAATTAATTAAGTCTCAGATTAGGATAGAAGATGTAGTTGAAAAACGGACATCACGGCAGTCATCATTGCGTTCTACCGTTTGAAGGAAAATATCAACCGAAGCTTTTGAAGAACTTTTTCAACAAAAGGTAAGTGAAGACTGAACCACCTATATCTCAAGTTATTTTCATCTTTAATCTATGAGACGATGTCGCATAACTAATTAGACTATTGCAAGCATATCAAGAATTTCAATTCAAGATTCATCTTGTAATTAGTCCTCGAAATATGACTGAGCTTAATGAATATTTGTTCATACTTGATGAATTTCGGTTAAGGAAAATTCTCTGATCGTAATCAAAATCATGATTCAAGAATTATCATTCGAAAATAGCATGGAACGGTGATATATGTCATTGATGTTATTCGGGAATGTTTCGAATCGATTTAAAGAAAAATATAAAACCACCATGAATTCGGATACATGACAGTGTACATTCCAGTCTTATAAACTTGGAAAAATGTTATAAGTCTGAATCCGTAATACATGTACAAGTAACGGAGTAGCTATATGTCGACAAAACGATTTTTGGTACGCATATTAGTATGCATACCTTTAAAAGCATGTGAACTCGTAAACTCGGATCGGTACACAAACCAGTACGCATACTAGAATAGAACTATTGGTTGTGGAACTAGTTTGATATCCATATCGGTACGCATGACGAAAAAGTTTTATGGACTCCTGAACTCGATTATGTTTAAAAGTATC
The DNA here is from genome assembly GCA_023529315.1 of Papaver bracteatum. Classification (NCBI taxonomy): domain Eukaryota; kingdom Viridiplantae; phylum Streptophyta; class Magnoliopsida; order Ranunculales; family Papaveraceae; genus Papaver; species Papaver bracteatum. The sequence continues at coordinate 64,051 of JAJJWX010003976.1, read as the reverse complement.
CATACCAGTTGTTTATGGGTAAAAATTGTTTCTGTTGGTTTTGGTAATTTGGGTGTGTGGATGAGAAACAAATCTAAACCTAAAACAAATGCACTGCACGGGAGTACTTTATATTCGAGATATCAAACTGTACAATCCTGGCCTAAGCCAAGAAATGGCCATTCCAGTCTTGCTTCGGTCAAAAAGTGAAGGAGAAGGGTTGGTCTTAGGGAGGGAAGTGAAGAAGGTGTTGAGACCAGAATGGTTAATTCTGAAGGTGTGGCTATTTTATGACTTGTACCAAAATTTTGGGAACTGGCTTGCAGAATGTAAGCTATCAGTTCTTTGGTGTTTTCTGGATACTGTATTTTTGTTCTAACCAAAACTTGTTTTTTGGTGGAAATAGGTAAAACCTATTTATACAAGTCATATTGAACGCACCCTGATCTCGTAGAAAGTGGGAATGATGGAGTGATGTAGAAGTGGGGTCATATGTAAATTCCAGAAACCACGTTCCCACTATGAAGGAGATGGGTTAGTTTACACCCACTACTTCTTGCTTCCACTAACTTCCCTGCTTTCTGACACTTTCTTATAATGGGTGTATTGCACGCCGCACGCTGTAAACTGTCAGACCAATACTATGATGAGTATCCCCCAGTTTGTGACATGTTTGATGTCTCGAGTGTTTTGGTGGAAAACGTGTAGCAAGTCAAAGTCAAGAGACTTGCCGCAGGAAAATAACATTTGATGCTATTTGGATTGTCTTGGATGGTCGCCAAAGACTTGCTATAGGCCTATCAATTTTGTGTCGAATTTGGACGACTGAGATTGTAACTCATGAGAAAGGGTGGCCATGGATTATGGCTACATTCTGTTGGCGCATGATAATAGCACAGTGGAGATACTAGCATATTTAGCGCATGCTAGTGGCACTGTGGTGCAAGTAGCGCCTGGCGTAGCCATGGCCGCAAGATTTTGCCACATTGGTGTTAGACCCAAATGTGGCTTGGCAACATCAGTTCCAGTTGCCACATCAATCCATATGCTCTTGGAATCATTACTTGGCTTGGTTGCGTAACAACTTTTCCTAAATTTGGGTTTGGCATGCCGAAACCCTAATTAGTGTGTATGGCATGTGGCCGCGGCACGGTGGCGTGTTTGTGCCAATGGTACCATATCCATGCCAAAGGATCTATATCAAAGCCATGATGTGGAAACGACCACATGAGCTAGGGTTGTTATGAGTGGGTATGGTATGGCGACATTCTTAGGGTTTATTGTCCCGCATGGTTCGTGGTATGTTATGGGTCCAAAAGTGGCGTAATTTGTGCCATGACTGGAAATTAGGATTTCGACAATCGCCACTAAAGCAAGGTCGTGTTTCTGATTAGGATAACGTAGTTAAAGTCTGTTCTGACGTTGGCCATGAACAGAAGGTGGGTTAGCACGTAAGTGCGCTATTTTGATACGTTGCCACGTTCGACATGCTTCTGCGGCAAAGTGGCATGTTTGGCATGTCACTAGTATGCCGGAGCGGAATGGCACATTTGGCATGCAAATTAGCGTATTGGCGCGACTTTGGAAAGCCAATTTGGCATTATGACCATCTGGCGCAATTTTTCCTCTTTTAATACCGTGGCAGGTTTAGAGCGACCTCATTGGTCGATTAAAAGATGGGGTCGGCCAAGCATGGGTGTGGCCACACTTCTAGTGTGCATGTGGCGGATTTAAAGTGACCTGACTGGTCGATGGGAAATAGGGCGGCAAGTATGGGCCCAGCCATAACTCATGTGCGTGTGGCGGGTTTAAGGCGACCTAATGGTCGACAGGAAATAAGAGTCGATCGAGCAACATGGGGTGTGGCCACTTGCAAGTGGCGCCGGCTTGCCTATGGCATGGCCACACCTTCCTTTGTTGTTGCTCTTATTTCACAGCTCCTTTTATTTCTGATTTTGGGTAGGATTTTGCACCTACTAATCCATGACGGATTAATTCCCTAGTTCGCCTAGGCTTAATTTCGACAGGAAATGTCTAATATACTGCGCAGGGCGCAAAACCCTAATTTTTGCAAATTAGTCAGGGAAATATCTGAATCTTGTGAATTATCACAAAATTGATTGAATTCCATGTGTTGACATATGGTTCTTTAAGTTCATTACCAGATAGCAGTATGCTTTCCGATTGAGTACTTTATGCAAGGTCCTTAACCTTGATACTTGGAAATTCGTGCTACTTTGTTGCGAGTGAACACAAATTGGCATACCATATCAATATTAAGGGTTTTGCCGGGGAACACAGCATAGAAAGCATTCAAAGAAATTTGTATTAATTGAATAATATAAACAAGGTAACTAAATTTACTAAATATCTGGGATTGTTGCTACATGCACTATTCTGGATAAATTTCATGTGTATATATTGAGTTTCTCAATAAATGCGCCAATGGAGAGGTTGAACACTCATCACTTTTACATGGCTCTGTCTCTTTGCAGAGTGACAACATATTAAATGCGAGGTTTTACAAATTTAACCCTTGACTAAAAACCACCACCAACATTAAGTCCTTTGCTTAGCACATAACTGTGGCATAGTTGCGGGGTAAGCATGAGATGGTGACAGACAAGGATAAAAATCGAAAAGGCAAGACATGAGGAGATTACCAGGAAAATTCGATTGTCCTTTGGCAAAATAGGATGAGCGGTCCATGATCCATGTGTTGGCATCGGTTTGGACATGGGGCATTGGCTTCTCGGAACATTGGCACCGATTTAGTCCACGGGGCTTTGCTGATTTGAGTGCGAGTCCAAAGCAGATTCCTTTTCCTTGGAAAGAGGTACGAGTAGACTATGATCCTTGGCGCATGGGGCATTGGCATGGTGCTGGCTTCGCTACAGGTTATTGGCGCTTAGAGATGGCTCGGCTACAGGGTATCGATGCTTGGATATGGCTTGGATACTGGGTGCTGGCGCTTAGAGTACTTCTGGCTTGGCTACAGTATGTTGATGCTGTGGAGCGTTTACGTACTTCTGGTTTGGAAACAGGATGCTGGTGTTGTGGAGCGGTGATCTTGGCGCGTTGCTTGTTCGGCTATGGAGCATGAGTATGGTGCGCCCAGTCATCTATTCTCGTTCATGGAGCAAAAATGAATCCTTCTTCTGTTCAAACTCTAGAAACTCCATTCATATGAAAAGGGTATCGACCCTATTCTGTTTTTGTTGCTCGTCCGGCTCCGTGCTTTCATCTTCTCATAATTTGTTAGAGGTGGTAGAGAGATCATTAACGGCAACAAAACAATCTCCAATAGTTATAATCAGCAGCAAGGCAAGCCAGGAGAACTCAAGGTAGATGCTCTTTCCTATTTTGCGCATGTAGCCACCCAAAAATACCATCGATCTTCTCCAGAATGTGTAATAAGGTTCTGACTCCAGAAGAATGAGTATCTAACCTCTCTAGTGGATTTCAAAATTTACCAAACTCCATTGCACTCTTGGGATGGATGGATGAAATATAGGCTTGGCAATGATCATATCAGGGCTAATCTTGGAGATTGTGGTTGCATCATTGTTTTATCCTTGACTTTAGGTTATTTGGTGCCTGGACTTTCTGATTGCGATGATGATATGTTGTGGATGCTTTTATGGTAAAATCTTCCGGAGCCATTGGGTGAAATAGATGAGTTGAGAGGCGTTCCGTTGCCGATGTGTTGCTATCAAGTATTCAAGGACTTTATTCCAAACGACATCCTTTGAACCATCTTCTGAATCTTGGACTATTGTATGGAATGGGATGCGATGAGAAGTCCCCAGTTATACTTCTGTTAAATCCGATGGCGTTGCCGGATATATGAATGTATCTCTGTGGCGTACTTTTGGAGTCTTTGATGCACGTGTATGGCTTCATGTTGAGAAATTCCTACTTATCTTAAAGCTTCGACAGTAATGATATTGAAATCAGAAATAACCTGGTTGAGGGAAGTGAAGGCATTCCATGATGGTAGTCCCCATGTGTAATTATCCTGAGCCTATTTTCTCATGGAAGATGTGCTTCTACTGCATTCACTGGTAAGGTGGTGACTTCGTTTAAACTTCTAAACCTAAAGGAGGCTTCAGTCCCCAAGTGCATCCTACTTTAATTGCATCTCCTTGAATCCATGCCTATGGGATTTGATACAAGCTTATTGTACTCTCCTGGATGTGATGCTGGGATGCTTGTAACATAACATGGACGAAACATTCTGGATAACAAAGAGGTAGAAGTGAGAGAGTTATGTCGTTAATCATGGCTCCCTATGTCTCTTCAAGAAAAATATTTCAGTCACGTCTCTGGAGTTATCTCATGAATGCTTGATTATTATCGCGGATGGACCATGATGAGCAGTCCCTAGTCGCACTTCTCTTTGGTTACTGAAGTTATTTTCTCTGAGTAGGCTTGGGATCCGTCGTGGGCCTCATAAAGTGTTGCAGGTGCCTTCTAGACGGAGAGGTGATGATATCCTTATGTTACACCTTTGAAGAGTAGATGGCCTTATTGTGGCTATGACTTTTGGGTTGACCGTGTCTCCTGAGCTTTGACAGTGAAGGGATTCCATGTAGAGCCTCAGTCCCCAAGTTTGGTTTACATGTTTATATCTTGTATGCTCGGTGAATTGATCATGATAAAGATATGATCTTGCATCCGTACTAGTGACTTTATTAATTCTTCCATGTGAAATTAAAATATAGAGAAGTATGGATTACCTTTGTAGTGGTTGTTGCTATGGTAAAGCTCTGGCTGGTATCAACAAATGAACATCAACAGTTCTTGGCAGCAGATGTGATCATAAGAGACTACATTGTCGTGGGAACCAAAATAGGTTGGATGTAATTGCATGGGCATCCATGGAAGCAAAGGGATTGGCTGGATGCGTAGGCGAGTAAACTATCCACGACCATGAGCTTTGGCGAGATGGATCAAAAGGTGGCCACAACTACAAACCTTGGCTGGTTGTGATCACGATTCTTGACAAGGAGGAGTGGCGACTTCTGGAGAGAACTTTGAAGCAGAGCGGCTCCTGGAGCGAAATGTTGAAGCATCCTCTGGAGCGAAACGTTGAAGCGGAGCGGCTCCTGGAGAGAAACGTTGAAGTAGAGCGGCTTCTGGAGCGAAACTTTTAAGCGGCTTCTGGAGCGAAACGTTGAATCGGCCCTTGGATCGAAAAATTGAAGCAAAGCGGCTCCTGGAGTGAAACGTTGAAGAGGCTCCTTCAGAGTTGTGGACATGTCCATCTAAGTTTTGGAAAGAACTTCCTTTCTCTCCATTAAATCGATAATGGTAATGGGAAGGCTGGTTTCCTCTGGCTCCTCTAGTTTCTCGTCCTGACGAAGAAGTGGTGGCAGACCTGGTAATGATTGGAGGCATCATACTCGAAGAAATATTAGGAGTAGTGGCGGCTCTGGCTCTGGTAATAAGAGGCGTCACGTCATAGGGGATGCTTTCGGTGTTGCTGGTAGAGGATGTAACGCCATGGGATGGGTTGACTGCGCTTGCGGATGGTACATTGGTGTTGGTCATTCCCTTTTTGATCTCGTTCCATACGGCCATATACTCTATTCTCTTAGGGTTCTCTCCACAAAACTGAATATTTAGGTTAAAAATCATAGTTTATTGTGTGACGCAATCCTGGCCGCGAGAAATCCCCAGTCATCCTTTATTTTCTATGTAACATCTCTATGTCGATCCGCGACAAGGCGGAGAACCTCCAGTCCCCAGGCATAATTTCCCCGAATCAATCTTTTCATGGACATGTGCTTCAGAGCATTGCATTCGTTGGTAGGATGATGAATAAACCCGTGATAGTAGCAATATCTTGAATCTATCATCTCTTGATCAGTTGGTGGACGCCTTACTGGGGGTAGTTGGACTACTCCCTCTCGTACCCAAATTTCCAGTAACTCTATAACTCTTTGATAGGCAATAGGAAGTATGGATATTTTGAGTCTGGATTCTCCCTCATTAGTAGTTGATGTGGCGGAAATTCTTGGAATGAAGCTCTCTTTGAGGGCGGAATTGACGCTTGAGCGATCAATGATTCATGAGCGGACCATTTACTTCTACAGTATTGCTGAAAGGTAATTTCTATTGAGGGGCATGCGTCATCGATGGTGACACGCGGTGGATGAGTTGGATATTATTCATTTGTGAAGTGTTCATTTCCATAAGCGTCTTGGTAGATTTCCCCCTCTTCAGGTGATTCTCTCTTCAGCAAAGCAGTCGTGGTTGCGGACTGTTAGACAACTCTTTGAACTTCTGCGAGGGTTTGGAGATAAAAAAATTTCTAGCAAGGCTTCATAGGACGGCTCTTTACCTTTGTCTTGTAGATGTTGTAGCGCACCTGGCAAGTCTCCTCCCCTGGTTTTGTGAAATTTTCCTGGCTCTCTGTGTTAGCAGAATCCAATTGGCCGCTTTTCTGCTGCTCATTTATGACGTGGTTACGTGCTCCGTCAGCATCCTCATTGGTATAGGCTCATGTTTTAGCCAAAGATTTAACATACTTCGTATTACTCTTGAAATTGGAGGGATCCTTCGGATAAGCCTTTGATGATTCTTTCCAAAATCGTCTTATTATACTCTTCAGGATATGAAGCGTCTCGTTTTATCGCCTGATAATATCAACTTGGATAACAACCATGTCCTCTAGCATTTTTTGTCATGTCTTCGATGGTAGTTGGCTTCCATCTATTCATTGCTTATGTAAGGTTCGAATGACCCGAATACATCTGGAAAGAATTTTTGACTAAAATGGGTTTCAATTAACGATTGAATTGGGCTTAAGACCAATTGGGATGGAAATGAAATTGAGAATTGAATTTGCAACGGAGAGATTTAATCTCCCACTGTGGTCACCAATTGTTTATGGTTAAAAACTATTTCCGCAGGTTTTGGTAATTTGGGTGTGTGGATGAGAAACAAATCTAAACCTAAAACAAATGCACTGCACATGAGTACTTTAGAATCTGTACAATCCTGGCCTAAGACAAGAAATGGCCGTTCCAGTATTGCTTCGGTCACAAAGTGAAGGAGAAGGGTTGGTCTTAGGGAGGGAAGCGAAGAAGGTGTCGAGACCAGAATGGTTAATTCTGAAGGTGTGGCAATTTTATGACTTGTATCAGAATTTTGGGAACTGGCTTGTGGAATGTAAACTATCAGTATTTTGGTATTTTCTGGACATTATGTTTTTTCTAACCAAAACTTGTTTTTTGGTGGAAATAAGTAAAACCTATTTATACAAGTCATATTGAACGCACCCTGATCTCGTAGAAAGTGGGAATGATGGAGTTATGGAGAAGGGAGGTCATATGTAAATGCCAGAAACCACGTTCCTACTATGAAGGAGACGGGTTAGTTTACACCCACTACTTCTTGCCGCCACTAACTACCCTGCTTTGTGATACTTTCTTATAATGGGAGTATTGCACGTCGCATGCTATAAACTTCCAGACCAATACCCTGATGAGTATCCCCCAGTTTGTGACATGTTTGATGTATCGAGTGTTTTCTTGGAAAACGTGTTACAAGTCAAAGTCAAGAGACTTGCCGCAAGAAAATAGCATGTGATGCTATTAGGATTGTCTTGGATGGTCGCTTAAGACTTTCCACAGGCCTGTCAATTATGTGGCGAATTTGGATGGCTGACATCGTAACTCATGAGAAAGGGTGGCCATGGATTATGGCTACACTCTGTTGGCGCCTGATAATAACACAGTGGCACCATTGGCATGTGTTCCAATGGCGAAGTGGCGTATTTAGCGCATTCCAGTGGCACGGTGGTGCAAGTAGCGCCTGGTGTATCCATGGCCGCTAGATTCTGGCACATTGGTGTTAGACCCAAATGTGGCTTGGCAACATCAGTTCCAGTTGACACATCAATCCAAATGCTCTGGGGAGCATTACTTGGCTTGGTTGCGTAGCAACTTTTCCTAAATTAGGGTTTGGCATGCCGAAACCCTAATTAGTGCATGTGGCATATGGCCGCGGCACGGTAGAGTTTTTGTGAAAACGGTGCCATAGACATTCCAAAGGAGATATAGCAAAGCCATGATGTGGAAACGGCCACATGAGCAAGGGTTTCTATGAGTGGCTATGGTACGACGCCATTCTTAGGGTTTCTTGGGTCCCGCATGGCTCGTGGTATGTTGTGGGGCCCGATGTGGTGTAATTTGTACCACAACTAGAAATTAGGGTTTCGAAATTCGCTAGTAAAGCATGGTCGTGTTTCTGATTAGGATAACCTAATTGAGGTCTGTTATGACGTTGGCCACGAACAAAAGGTGGGTTAGCACGTAAGTGCGCTATTTATGATACGTTGCCACGTTCGGCATGCTTCTGCGGGAAAGTGGCACGTTTAGCATGTTTGACATGTCACTAGTATGCCGGAACGGAATGGCACATTTGGCATGCCAATTAGAGTATTGGCGCGACTTGGAAAGCCAATTTGGCATTGTGACTATCTGGCGAAATTTTACCTATTTTAATATTGTGACAGGTTTAGAGCGACCTGATTGGTCAATTAAAAGAGGGGGGCGGCCAAGCATGGGCATGTTCATTCTTCTAGTGTGCACGTGGAAGATTTAATACGACCTGATTGGTCGATGGGAAATAGGGCCTACAAGTATGGGCCCAGCCACAACTCATGTGCGTGTGGCGGGTTTAAGGCGACCTAATTGGTCGACTGGAAATAGGGGTCGGTCAAGCAACATGGGGTGTGGCCACTTGCAAGTGGCTCCAGCTGGCCTATGGCATGGCCACACCTTCCTTTGTTGCTTCTCCTATTCCCCAACTCCTTTTATTCCTTGTTTTCTGATTTTGGGTAGGATTTTGCACAAACTAATCCTTGGCGGATTAATTCCCTAGTTTGCCTAGGCTTAATTTCGACAGGAAAGGTCTAATATACTGTGCAAGGCGCAAAACCCTAATTTTTGCAAATTAGTCAGGATAATATCTGAATCTTGTGAATTATCACAAAATTGATTGAATTATATGTGTTGACACAGAGTTCTTTAAGTTCATTGCCAGAGAGCAGTATGTTTTCTAATTGAGTACTTTATGCAATGACCTTAAACTTGATACTTGGAAATTCGTGCTACTCTGCTGCGAGTGAACACAAATTGTCATGCCATGTCAATATTAAGGGTTCTGTCGGGGAACATAGCACAGAAAGCATTCAAAGAAATTTGTATTAATTGAATAATATAGGCAAGGTGCCGAAATTTACAGAATATCTGGGATTGTTGTTACATGCACCATTCTGGATAAATTTCATGTGTATATTGAGTTGCTCAATAAATACGCCAGTGGAGAGGTTGAACACTCATCGATTTTACATGGCTCTGTCTCTTTGCAGAGTGACAGCATATTAAATACGAGGTTTTACAAATTTAACCTTGGACTAAAAACCACCATCAACACCAGTACGCATACCGAAAACGTTCTGTGAACTCCAGAACTCGGTTATGTCTTAAGTTTTACATACCACTACATGTAGCACGACGTATATAATTGTTCACGAACATGTTAAGTATTTGTACCTTGTACGCCTACTTACCATGTCGATTAAATTCTTACGCACATAAAATTATTTCTTCGAGATAATTAGCATTTGAATAATCTCTAAAAACACCATAGACATATTTAACCATATGAATGTGTTTTAAGTTAAGTCTTAAATATTATAAATGTAAATGCTCAAGCTTATAGTACAGTTGACTAGCTTCAGCTTATAATTCATGAGCATGTTTTTTATACACGGTTCGGTTACGGTTTATTTCAACCACACTGTATATCTTGATTATGTTAATCAGATTCAAAGATTCATCTAATGGTGGATATTGTTTGCTTGGTTCCAAATCCATCTTAGCTTAAAACTAAAGAAATCTTTGAATGTCTATAAAAGAGGAACCTCAAACAACTGGGATCCTTGAATCCCGACACTACTTTTCTTGGCGTGTCCTAGTTGCAAAACTAAAGTCGTCCTTTTCCTAAAACCCTTTTAGGGTTAGTGACTAAGACTTCATAGGGATTCGTGAAGCCAGGTCCATCTATTGTTTATATGATAGCTCGAGTATCCTGATCTTGTTCGATTATTAAGCTTCTCACTTAAACAAGATAGATAAAAATCTTCAAAATTCTCTTCGTCAAAGACTTTGTTGATTCCACAAGTTTAACACTTGTGAGGTGAATAATAATCTAGGCTTCTCTTCGGGTTGCAGAAGTCCGGATTTTGAGGTTAGCTAGACTTTGTCTATTGCTATCGATTTCCAATATTATCTTGATCTACGATCAAAAATGGAATCACACATATAGAATTTTATGTAAGAGGAAGATTGGTTTAAAGTCTTCAATTAAGTTAAAAAACATTTTAGGCTATAAAGGTTTTCAGCTAAGGGAATCAATTACGCAGAGCCCTACTGGGATTCAAAAGGCGTAAGAAGCACGACTGTACCTTAATCGGTGTGATACTTGGTTAGGGCTCAACTAAATTCCATTCCGAAGTTAATAGGTAGTAGGCTAGTATTTGTAGAGGCTTATTACAGTTTGGTGTTCAATCTGGACTAGGTCCTAGGGTTTTTCTGCATTTGCGGTTTCCTCGTTAACCAAATTTCTGGTGTCTGTGTTATTTATATTCCGTATTATATTGTTTATCTTTATAATCGAAATATCACAGATTGTACATTAATCAATCATATATAGTAGATACATCAATCCTTGTTTTTTGGATACGACTTGATTGATTACTTGGGAAATTAATCTTTGGAATCACCCAAGTACCCTCACACGTAAATCAGGTTCGTAGACTAGTCTCTGTAAAAAAAATTATTATGAGAGAAAGAGATATAACTCTGAATATTATTCCTTGATTGAGATTCGTTAAGTTGAACTCTCGGAATTGTACTTAAGGTTGTCCATACAAATTTTCTCAGAAAAAGTTGGTGGTGTATTTTGGTACCCCCGCATTTTCAACAAGGTTTTTTAGTGATCAACGATGTCTTAAAGGTGCTTATGAGAGTTATAGCAAAGTTAAACATACTTAAAGAATAAGTATTTGAGCATCTGCTAAACATGCATTGGGACTGTTGGTAAAATGGTTGATGAACCATATATGATATTCATGAATCCTAAGCTCAACAATTTGTGAACCGGGTTGGCCAACTGTTCTACGACTCGTAAACTCAGATGACAACAGTTTGTGAACCGGGTTCGCTAATCATCATCATATTACCAAATCATCACGGTTCATGAACCGGGTTGGTAAACTGTCTACTTCTGAACTATAAGTTTTGCGAACTGGTTCACCAACCTTCCTGTATTTTAGAACTCAAATATCTAAGGTTTGCGAGATGGTTCGCCAACTTACCTTGAGCCAAAATAACAAAAGTTCTTAATTTATCTCTTTGATGTTTGAAACATTCCAAAATAATAAAATTATTGCTTGGGAAAATTTCAAATGATCACAAAATTAATTTTTGAACAATAAATCGTTTTGAACAAATATTTTTGAGGACCTTTGAACTTCCAATTCTTGAATCATATTTCGAGATGTTAACAAGACAATCTTGACTCGAAATTTATTTTTTGCAATAAATCTACTGAAGTCATACGACATGTCTCAAATAGATAGAATGGTAAAGCTTGTGAGTAAATAAAATGGTTCAGTCTTCACATACCCCGTTGATGAAGTTCTCCAAATGTCTTCGTCGATCATCAGTCTTAGAGGGAGATATCTAATACTCAACTACCAACTTCAATACTTAGTCTGAGACTTGACTTAATAAACTAAAAATCAAGATGTAGTTTTGTTCATCTAACATTAACTATAAGCTTGAGAAATCAAAACTTGCGAGTTCGACCGAACATTGCTTTGACAATAAGGAAAAGTACCCTTTACGAAAATCGACCTTTTAATGGATGGTATGGAGGAACATGGGTTATTTATTTTGATGTAAAAATACACAAGATACAAAAGGACAAATACGACCAATGACATTCTTCGTGCTATATGGATAATGTTGTTTTCAGGCGAGAGTTTTTGGTTTCAAGAACGCATGAGCACTTTACCAATACATGGTGAACGAACTCTTTGCAAATATAAGGGATCAAATCCATGTTAAAGGTTGACGTCGGATCCATGTTAGACAAAATCAAGAAAGCCAAAAATCATCTGCTAATGGACTTGGAAGCAATCTTTAACGCAAGAAAAGAGCATGAGTTGTGTGTTAACCCTGGAAAATGCACATCTAGAATTACCAAAAGAAAATTCTTGGGACACGTTGTCACGAAGAACGCGAAAGATTGCCACTCATTTTGGACATGCTATCTCCTGCGAAAAAGATGGAATTTTAGCAATAAAGCGGAAAATTGACGAGGATATCTCAAGAACTATGATCATCCAATTTCTAATTAGGTCGGGTGGTCGATGAACGAACAAAAAAGCCGTGGGAAGAATTGGACTTCAGGTTTATGTGTGTGTGTATGGTGTGGTGTAGGGTGGTGGTGGTGGGGGTGGGGGGTCGTGTGGGATTAGTTGGTTGGATGATTTTTTTAAAATTAGGATGAACAAAAACTCAAACTACGTGTATGTGATATTTAAGTTGTTACAAATGTAAGATAGTGATGGGAAATACATAGATTATGGTGATAAACAACGGATTTTTTTGTTATTTGTTTTTAACTTAGGCGCCTTATATTTTGAGTTTTTATTGACGTTAGTAACTCTCTTGGCACTCCATATTTGGACCAAAAAATCAACGACCAAAAAAGGACAACTAAACATATACTTAAAATCATCCACAAGATGAACCATTAATTCCCTCCGCAATCGGCATTATAAGGAATCACGTCTTACATCAGATTCTATACTTTCTTTCGTAGAACCTTGGAAAATAGTTGCTTGGAAAAATAAATTTTTTTTTATCTTATGGTGTGTCTGTAGTGTGGTGTGGGGTGGTGGTCGGGGGGAGGGGGTGGTATTGGTGGGTCGGGTGGGATTAGTTGGTTGGATGATTTTTTAAAATTAGGGTGAACAAAAACTCAAACTATGTGTACGTGATATTTAAGTTGTTACAAATGTAAGATAGTGATGGGAAATACATAGATTATGGTGATAAACAACGGATTTTTTTGTTATTTGTTTTTAACTTAGGCGCCTTATATTTTGAGTTTTTATTGACGTTAGTAACTCTCTTGGCACTCCATCTTTGGACCACAAAATCAACGACCAAAAAAGGACAACTAAATATATACTTAAAATCATCCACAAGATGAACCATTAATTCCCTCTGCACTCGGCATTATAAGGAATCACGTCTTACATCAGATTCTATACTTTCTTTCATAGAACCTTGGAATATAGTTGATTAGAAAAACAATTTTTTTATCTTATATTTAGAAATGAAATCAACCACAAGATGAACCAACAATTTTCTTGACACTCGGCATTATAAGAAATCACGTTTTATGTTAGATTCCATGCTATCTTTCATAAATTTTGGAAGATAGTTACTTGGAAAAAAAAATTTTATTTTATGTAGAAGCCATTGATTTTGGTCTTAAAATGGAGTCTGATTTTTTGCACACCTTATGGTGAGTGCTCACGTAACATCCCTCGTTTTAATTGTATAATGAGAAATAATATTTGTTCCACGCGTTTGTAATGGGATCATTTGTTAACTATAAAGCCTTGCTTATGAAAAAAAATCTCGAACATTCACGACAAGTCTCATTCCATCTGCACCAAACTCTATAACGAGAAATACCTCAATCATCAAACTACATTTCAAGGTATCATCCAAGTATCTAATGTCGTCAGTCCACAATAGAAGCAAATGAAAACTCTTGTTCCTTATTTCAAATAACAAATTTTTCACCGTGTAGGAAATAGTTTGGAAATGCCTATCCAGGATAATTGGATACGTCATTTTCAAAACTTTTGCCCTGCCCAATGCTACCCTATCCAAACGGTGGTAGATATCATTGACCCAATCACTCATAATTGGAACCATGATCAATTATTTAATCTTATACCTATATCAATCCAACATACAATAAACATCCATATCCAAATTGACAACACCCCAGATAAAATCATTTGACCACTATCTAAATCTGGTAAATATAAAACTGCCTATGGATATAATAGTCTAATACAACACGATAATATCTCACACCAAAACCCCCTTCCACATACCAAATTCCTATGGGCTTTACCATAACCACCAAAAATTCAGCTTTTCTTGTGGAAAGCAATCAACGAAGGAATTCTAACCTTCTCTCCATCACACCATATCATCCTCTCCAATTTCAATCTATGCCCAAGATGTAGAACCGCCCCAAAATCAACGGAACACATGCTTATACACTTCCAAACAGTAATAGACACTTGGAGTAGGCTATCCAATCTTATAACAACAAATCTACTCACAGGAAATAACCACTCAATTACCATAACAACACAATATCCCAAATACTTCAAACTCTAGCCACTACTTCTACTATTACATCCTGTTGTTATCTCCTTTGGTCCCATTGGACAACCATAAACGAACTCATTTTCAGACAAGCTGACTCTTTGCCTGAAGACATTCTAACGCGAGCCTTACAACAACAACAAGAATATAAATGGGGGAAAAATTTCATCTTATCAGTTCTCCCTGGGGAACCTCCATCCAGGATTACAACAAGCAACTTCAAAACAACAATAACAATTTCAGTAAGTTAGACTAGACCAGAACCAGACTAGATAAAAATAAATACTGATGGAGCAGCTAGGGGACACCCAAGATTGGAAGGAGCAGGGGTCATATGCAGGGAATCAAATGCAAATACGGTGATGAATATTGCACAACCTTTAGGAATAACAGATGCAATCACCGTCGAGATGTGGGAGACTATGCTAGCAACCAGAAAGGCGACGGAAAGACAATGGAACAAAGTGTTGTTCGAAACGGACTCAAAGAATCTCATGAGAAACATAAAGACCCCAACTGAAGCTCCGTGGTATATTTCAGAAATGACTGCAAAAATTAAACAAAGAATGCGCCAAATCTCATTCTGCGATATCTAACACACCTATCGGCGGGAAATCAAGCAGCAGACGGTCTAGCAAACAACGCCGAGGACAGAAGCCAAGTAGAAAATTATTCGACAACAATATGGGACTAGGCTATCCCACCTTGCATCAATCATATTCTATTAAGTGACTCTATGCGTATCAAATTCCCTCGTGTAATAACTGTATGATCAGAATATCGCAAGAAGGACACATTTGCGAAGCTTGATCAACAACAAATTGCGAGCGTCGCAGAATAATTTGAAGAATGACGTAACGGATGACGATTTCATAAACATGAGAAAAGTGTGATGACTCTGCGATGATTATAGTGCTTGCGAAGATTGACAATAGAACTCTTGCGAGAATATCGCAAGTCATATCCTAAAATAAAGGACAGATTAGCTGTCATCCACTATGTAATTCCCTATATAAAGAGTTGAACAAGTATAAGGAGAGGGGGGATCTTTTTCGAGTGTTGAGCAAGTCATTTAGGAGAGAGAAAGTTTAAAGAGCGATTGTATTCTTGTTTTCTTCCATTTCTGATAACATTTCTGTGAATCAATTAATAAAAGTGTTGTTCTTAATCTTTAAAAGATGTGTTGATTATTATGAATTCTTGTGAGGGGTGTAGTATAGTATTTCCTGCTACTACAATAACAATTTATTCTATAAATAATTTGCATGCTTCATAAAAAAAAATATTTGTTAACTACATATTCAATGAACTAAACATACCGGATCAAAAACAAAGTGACTTTATGGGTATCAAATTCCCTCGTGTAATAACAATTTAGTCTATAAATAATTTGCATGCTTCAAAAGTTTTTTTTTTTTTTTTGTTAACTATATATCCAATGAACTAACAATACCGGATCAAAAATAAAGTGACTCTATGGGTATCAAATTCTCTCGTGTTATAAAAATTTAGTCTATAAAAAATTTGCATGCTTCAAAAAAAATGAAAGATTTTGTTAACTGCACTAGTATGTAACCCGTGCTACGCACCGGGTCCGGTGAGATCATCTAATTTAGTGTGGCGAGGCTTCGCCCCGCTTCCGTGGTCATGACTCATAGTCAAATGCTTCATATTTATTTTTGAACAGTCCTTGATTTGTTTGATTTTTTAAAGGGATAAGGAGCTCTTGTCTTTAAATATCTAATGATTTGAATTTAAATTTCATGTATTAATTTTATGAGAAGATATTAAAATATTTGAAAAGAAGTTTGACTTCATAAATTTTGGTTTTAAAATATTTAAATTTCATATGTTATATTTGTTTGTAATTGATCATAATTGTATGGTTTTTCCCCCACCTTTTTCAAATTGTCCTATCCAACGAATTTATTTGTAAAAGTTTTGAAAGTTATATATATCACATGCAGATTTATGAAATGCGAAATGCAAAAAATGTACATGCAGAGATAGATTTATTTATGTCGATATTTAAAAATCGGTCAATGTAATTCTACTATGTTGAATCCAGTTTTGCATAGCATCTTGTCAGCATTACATGTTTGTTGGTGGTGTTTGAACTACTACTTAAACGTAGTTCCATAATACATGTAAATAGGTCTTATCCATGGGCACTGGCTTCATGATGTTGAAATTTCCATGATTGGGTTTTGGTTTAAAAAGACTTAAATAATACATTGTTGGAGAATGATAATATGTTTCGAAAGCGGTGTGTCTAAAAATAATTACTCATGCTATCTATAATCGTTATTAATAAGTAAACACTTCATTGCCATCTTCATCTATCTCGACTAATTGTGGAATGTCATGATCCCTCTCCGTAATCTCATCACATTTCATCATCATGTTCATCATGTTCGATCAACCTCGTCATTGTCGTTTTCTATAGTGTCATACATGTCTTTCTTAGTAGGTGTATGGAGTTGTTATTTGTATGGACTTGTTATTTGTAAGAAGTTGTGTTTACCTTTTCATTTTTGTTCAAAGATATGCTTTCTCCAAAGTATTATCATGTGAAATATGTCATGTTCTTTTAGCCTGAGATATATGAAGTTTCTTTCTTCAATTATGAATCTAAAGACCATTGATTTCCCCACTGCAGTTAATATTTCTTCTACGTAGTCTGCCAGGTTTTTCTGCAAAACGAAATTATTTTTTAAGTGGTTGTGTTCTGTTTTTTGTTTTACGAAATTGTGATTATCAAGAGTATAAAGCAGAGTTTAGCTAACTTTGGCTATCTGAGTGGTGGTCAGGATTTATCCTTGGCAAAGATAAATCAAAGGCTGTGGTTCTCCGTGCCACACCATACAAGTCGCACACGTGGTGTTCATTCCAATATTATGAATTAAAATTGAATACTCAATTCAAGATATGGAATTTCAAAAATTATAATGAGGAGGTTCGAACTCATGACCTATTGTGTCATAAGAGTGGCCTCTAACCATTGTTCCACCTTGGTTGGAATTGATAGAAAAGATAAATCAATAATGGTTTTTTGTTCAACTTAAATATTAATTAGTATAAGTGTTTTATTAATTAGTATAAGTGATTTGTCTAGAGAATATAAATCTATGGTTATGGTTTGTTCAACTTAAATATTAATTAGTATAAGTTTTTTATTAATTGATGTCTCATTAATTTATCATGATAAATGATTTATTAATTTGACATCATAAATATCCCTTAATTAATATTAATACATATCTCCATCAATAAATAATAATTTTGACAAAAATTATTTCAATAGATATTAGTGGTGGTGGTGTTAGTATAGGAAGAAGTAAGTGGTGGAAGCGGTGGAAGGTGTTACTAAGTGGTGAAGGCGGTAACATTAGTTTTGGTGGAAGAAATAGTGGCGCTGGATGGTTTTAATGGCGGTGGTATTGGTTTTTTCTTTTTGAATCAAAAATAAAATAAAAAAATTACATGACGGGTAAGATTGTATTGTGAAAAGTATAGTTGGTTGTTTTTGACACGATCAATAAAGGCGGATAACAAATACTTTTGGGATGATACCAAATCATATAAGACAAAATGGTTGTTTTTGGTACCACTGCTATCTTTGGTAACCGTTCATACGCATGATTTTCAGTATTAACAAAAAACATATAGTTGAATAAATTAATTGACGACCTGAGTTTGTTAAATCTAAAATTTATACATGACGTGTGGTATTAAAAGTTATAAGTGTGCCCAATATTCTACGAGGGATGGATAATGGTGGTGGTGGATAAAGAAGTGATATCTGGTGGTTTGTGGTACTGGCCGGTATTTATGAGTAGTAATTGACTATGTTAATTATGTGCTGCTACAAAAGGATAACACTATAAATTAGAAATGTGGTTGATCATCTTAATGCTAATATAAACTCGGTTAAAATATATGAAAATTAAGAAGAAGAAAAAACATTTGGATGTCACGTTATATAATAAATAACACTAAAAACTACATATTTAGTATCAAGGTTTCTCCGTCCAATAGATAAATCTAAGGTTGTATTGAGATCCCATAAGCAGAGGGCGAGTTGGTCTTGGATTTCTGAATGATAATGAATATAATGAAACGCTCCCTCTCGGTTTATCCAATGAAAACCGAAACCTTCTAAAAAAAATAATGAATCGAACAACACTTAGATGGAACGCATCACCACCAGTGTAAACTTCTCTGAATTGCTACATATCCAGTGACATTTCTACAGATTAATCTGGTGATTTCGTCCTACCGTAGTTTTTAACGAGGCATGCAATTAAATCTCTAATAGTGATTTTAAAGGTATTTAATAATTACAAAATTCTCTTATAAGCTTTGTTTATGCAAGTATTGATTTAACGGGTTCTTTTATATTTTTGTGTTAAGTTGATGACTTTTTAATTTGAATACATGTTTGGTTAACAAACTTTGATACATATAGGGTATATTCTTTGTAGAACTGATGTTAGTCTCTCATTTTTCCCGTTAGCACTTTGTTTCGATCCCGTATTTGTAGACATTATTTGACTAATGTTGGGGTATTTGTTTAATCTCAAGGCCGATTAAACCCAATGTGTGTTGTACACATTGAAGGCGACAGAATTTTGTGTCGGCTCTACCTTGAAACTAATAATTTTTCTTCGGAAGGTTAGTTGAATTTATGTAGATACAAATATCAATATGACTATGCTCTTTAAAACTCCAAATTACTTGAGTAACACTAGATGTGAGAACGTTATTCATGCACTACTTAGCATAGTTGGTGTGAAATCTTTTTATCCACGAATTTCTTCAATTTTATGTTATCAATATGATTGAGAAAGAATCTTACACATGTTTTGATTTACTATTATAAGTTTATTTTTTCAAATCACATGTGTATATCTCAGCCTTCCAATAGCCAAGG
Organism: Papaver bracteatum; assembly: GCA_023529315.1. NCBI lineage: Eukaryota > Viridiplantae > Streptophyta > Magnoliopsida > Ranunculales > Papaveraceae > Papaver > Papaver bracteatum. The sequence goes on along the minus strand of JAJJWX010003976.1, from coordinate 44,638 downwards.
GTTCTTCATTTTTATAACTCTCACATTTGCAAAAAATAAATAAATAGTGTTTATCTATAGTATGGAAACTATTATGGGTTTTTGCTTCACTCCTTAGAGCCTTAGTTATCAATAAATTCGGAACAAATGTATTCATAAACATCACGGAGTTGGATTGGCAGTTTAGGTATATGTACTGTTAGATGAAATATTCTTTTTGAAGTTTGAAATTATGGTATGATGGAACAATAAATGGGGAAATTTTTTATTTACCGTATTTTTTATTTTATTTTCATGTTGGCACAACATTATTACTCCATCCAGATAATAAATTGGAATAACATGCTTAAGTAAAAAATAAAAAGATCAGGTAACCCATTTTGTTTCCCAAAACCTATTTGAATATCAAAATAATTACTCACGAATAAAATGAAGCAAGAGGAATGTGAACAATATCGTATTAGAGACAAAACATTGCATTGATTGTGTTCCTTCATAATTAGATCATAAGTAAAATTGAATATGGAAAAAAATACAAATAAAGATCGTTATATTTGTTTGAATACTCCATTTATTTAGATATTTTAAATGTGGGTTTTGTTTTCTTTTTAAAAACTCTATATACTTAGCGAAAATCCTTTAAATGCAAAAATAAAATATATATAAAATTTAAAAAGTGAATTGATTTTTTTAAAACCTTTTAGAAAATCTTAATTTAATAATTTTTTATTTCTATCTTTATGAATATATATCTAAGCTTTGATCATGTAGAACTTGTTTTAATAAAAGAAACGTGGGTGTGATATAACTACTCCAGCGCAGTAGAGTTCCTTTAAGTAAGTACGCACAAAATATCGAAATATGTCAAGAGTATTCAAAACATGCCATCCATAGCGTAAAGGCAACTAATCGCTCATTACATGACCAAATGCATCTAGTTGTATATATGATGATCTTAAGCATGCAAATTAATTGCATCGTTATTGTTTTTAGGTTGTATTATTACATCTTACAAAATTTTATTTCCCTAATACATTTAACATTTAAGACATTGTATTCTCTATTTCACCAATGTAAATTAGCAGGCTGAGCCAGCATAAAGTCCAACATTAGAAAAATCTACTCACCGGTTGATTGCATTCAAAAGAACTATAAATACTAGGATGAAATATTTATAGTTTTCCTAATTGTCTTATGACATTTTCTCGAAGAAACATGGATAAGATAGTTTTTTTTTTGGTGTATCAAAAAAAAAAAAAAAGGATAAGATAGTTTTCTCGAAGAAACTAGTACCGTTACGACACAGGTTATATCTAGTCATAAACATTACGATTACTTGTACATCTATCTTTGGAAATTCCCTCATTTTTATTCCTATAATATTTTTATTTATAACAACTTTAGTTGTTTGTCCCATTTTTGTGAATATACCGATGTCATTACCATCGTGTACTATAACTTGGAGTATGTAATTGTGGCAAAGCATGTGTTAATTTAGTAACATTTTTTTTATAACATGTAATACGAAATAGATGAATATTTATAACTTAACAGTTCTACTTGTTACTGTGGAATTGGTGTGTTTACAATGATCACATATGTTGCACCATGGCTCGCCTTTCATATAGACTTGTCATTCCTTGAATTCTGGACATGACATGTAGCATCACGGAGATCATGTCTCAATTCCAATAATTATTCCTTTAACAGTAAATCTTGCGCCTATATTGTATCCGATGCTTTTATAAAAAAAAATCACAGCTAAATATAATTTGAATTGAATTACTTTCAGATCTTACGATAAACATTTGTAGAGCTTCGTCGAGTGTTTTCCGATTTTCAGACATCAATTCTTCATATTTTTTTAAACTGTAAAATACTCAATTCAATCCTCACACTCAGCTGCTTATATAAAAATCATACTAACTGCTTATAACTCCGTTATGAGGAAAGCTGGGTAAGAAGTGATAGCATAGATGGCCAAAATTGGTCAGTAGATATTTTAAGGGAATAATTTTATGTAGTGTTGATTACCCTCAATGTCATTGTTGTATCTGCTAATCAGTGTATACAAAATAAAATAAACTTTGATCATAGTTTAGGTTGGATTAACTTTTCCATCTCCTTGGCCTCCAATTTCCTCTACTCTCATTAGAAGTGTGGTCTTGCAAGAGTCCTGCATTCACGAAAAGACCCATAAAAACATGATTAATTATTTGTTTGTTTGTTTTATTTATTTATGTATTTTTTTTTAATCTTGATTCCTAAGACTATTTGATGTCAAATGACTGAAATGAAAATGCAAGCATTCTGGGAACTACTGGAAGGCAGAGAAAGGGATTTTTTTTTCAAAAAAAACTATTCAGAAGAGCGACTTTGTTGAACGGAATTGGGATATTATAGAAAAAAGTGTTAACTTGAAGCATCTGTACTGTAATGTATTTGGATTTACATATATATAAATGCACTGATAGGAATACCTGTTTGGTCATTCTATCGAATTTTTTGACAACATCAGTAAACTTCTGGGCATCTTCCTCACCGAAAACCCAAAATATCATCAAAATAAAAAAGAAAGAATGAAGGAACATACCCGATTCCCATCTGTTTGGTTTGCATTAGCTGGACCGTTACCTACAAAATCAAAACAATCAAAACGCAATAATAAGTGAAATCAGTGATAATATCTAGATGAAATGTCAACAGTTAAAATAGTAATAAAAAACAAATAATTTTTACTTTTAATTAAATTTAGTTGAATATTACACAGATTTGGATGGTAGCCTAGCCACAAGTTGGGCACCAACACCTTTTTGGATTTCCATCAAATAAAAATACTAAATTGTTATGCATGCAACTGAAGAGGGGCGATTAGGGTTCTAGAGTCAAGGAAGAAGAAATTCCCAACAAAAAAAAATAATAAAAAAAAAATTAACCCGTTGTACAAAAGTTTATATATTGATGTGGAACATGCTTTTCTTTTACTAAAATTGGCATTTTTTTTAAAAAAATTCTTTTTAGTTAAAATTGGCATAAGTTGCCATCGAAAGAATCGCTGAATTTGGCGTAAGATATTGTATAACAGCTCCAGATTTGTTTTCGAAAATATATCAGACTATTCCTATCCTTAATATAAATATAAATGGAAAAACAGGTGCTAAAGATTCGATCGTAATATTTATTTCCGGTAGTTCAAGTGTTTATTAAGAAAAAAATAAGATAAAAAAGGTTGAAACTTATAATTAAAGAGAAAATATGCGTACTTTCTATAAAGTATTAAAGAAAAATAGTTCAAGTTCTTAGATCATATCTTAATTTTGGATACTTTAATGTATTATTTCTCTAAATACGGAAATTCACGGATTCTTTTTCTATATAAACACCCATGTTTTTTTTCTTTCCAATTTTTTTCGACAGCCAATCCGAAGGTCCATATTTTATTAAAATCATGTAAATGCGGTGTAAGAATCTGCTAAGCTATCACTCGGTTTGGAGCGTCAGATCGAGCCAATTCTATTAAAAATTAACGGCCACGATATGTAGGGGGTATAAGTTTCTTTTCAACCAATCATGAGCAAGGGTTCTGTTCATCGCCCAATGGGAGGGGAGGTTACCGCAACTCTCGATGAGGTGTGAGAGATGGCGTGGGGTTTTTAGGTTGTTGATGTAAACGCGGTGTAAGAATCTTCTAAGCTATCACTCGGTTTGGAGCATCAGATCGAGCCAATTCTATTAAAAATTAACGACCACGAAATGTAAGGGGTATAAGTTGCTTTTCAACCAATCAGGAGCGATGGTTTTGTTCGCCGGCCAATGGAATGGGAGGTTACCGCAACTCTCGATGTGGTGTGAGAGATGGCGTGGGGTTTTAGGTTGTTGATGTAAACGCGGTGTAAGAATCTGCTAAGCTATCACACGGTTTGGAGCGTCAGATCGAGCCAATTCTATTAAAAATTAACGGCCACGAAATGTAGGGGGTATAAGTTGCTTTTCAACCAATCAGGAGCGATGGTTTTGTTCACCGGCCAATGGGAGGGGAGGTTACCGCAACTCTCGATGTGGTGTGAGAGATGGCGTGGGGTTTTTAGGTTGTTGATGTAAACGCGATGTAAGAATCTGCTAAGCTATCACTCGGTTTGGAGCATCAGATAGAGCCAATTCTATTAAAAATTAACGGCCACGAAATGTAGGGGGTATAAGTTGGTTTTCAACCAATCAGGAGCGATGATTTTGTTCACCGGCCAATGGAATGGGAGGTTACCAAAACTCTCGATGTGGTGTGAGAGATGGCATGGGGTTTTTAGGTTGATGATATCGAATGAACTAAAAATACCGGATCAAAAAGAAAATTGCATAAAACTGAAATCTTTTTACATGACTTAAATACTCGACCATAAAATTGCACTAATAAACGAAACTAATGTTCTGCCATATATAGTCTATGATTGGGTTTGTGAGTGTAAGTCTTTCTACGTAAGCATAAGAAACCACCGGCACAATATGATGTCTTCTCTTTATACCAAGTACATCATATTAATGCTTTGATACGCTCTCCCAAGCCACCAACTAACCACCGATTGTTAAGAATATGGTTTTATGGGAAACAAATAATCTATCTAAGGAAGAGTTTAAGGGCACGATTCTTGCCATAGATATCCTGTTCATATTCTCCTAATTTTTGGGTGATTTTAATTTTTATTTCCAGTTTTAGTCAAACTCAATTAATGACTTTCCTTATTTTTATATAGTATTAGGAGTATATTTTAGGAAAAGAATTTTGACCAAATATTGACTACCTTTGGTCTCAAGGATCTACACCTATAAATACCAAAGTTAGAGATTCAAAAATCACATTGAAGGCTAAGATATAGAAAGAAATTTGGAGATTGATTATTAAGGTTTTTAGGGTTGAGGTATGTGTTTTCTTCTTCTTTTTTGGTCTCATATTCTTCATTCATTGGAGCATATGTCCAAACAAAATTAATTTTCTAGCATCCTCCGAAGATTTTTGCCCATGAAGAAGTATTGATGTTTATGTCTTGATTTTTTGTTTTAGGAAGCAGTGACGAAAAGCCATTATTTCTTATTACTGCAAAGCAAAGGTTAGTCTTATAACTCTTTATAATTTAAATCTAAGTCTAATTTTTTTTATTTCTTTTGTAATGGGTTCCGTTGTTGATTAGGGTGAAAATTAAACCTAAAAGTAACAAAATACTAATTTTCCGAGTTGCAATTTTTAATATCTGAATAACTAGGTGCCATTGCTTCAGGAAAAACAACTAGGTGCTACTGGTTAAAACCCTAATATTCTAACTAATACTATTTTTGTCCCGGTTTAGATGAACGTTTTAGGTTTTTGACAAGTCCAATATTACTTGAAAGTTTTCCTATTTTTTCCGAAAATTTCCTAAGTTTGTCCCTACTTTGGAATCATATACAAATATAATATAAGCTGAATTTCCCAAACAAATTCTTAAATAATCCACTAGATCCCAAATTCATAATAAAATTTAGGAATTAAAAACTAGGGACTTAAATATTTTTTGAAAGTATCAACGATGATAGATTTGGAAAATTTATAATCTCTTTCCCTATCCTTAATCTACCTGAAAACACCTAAACCTTCATCTAAACTGTGACGGAAGGAGTTATATATTTTAGGATGAAATACCAGAGCTACTAGAAGGAGTTACTCGTTTCCAACAAGTGAGTATGGCATAAAGATGTCTACTAAGGGGTGAAGGCAAGCATAAGACGATAAAATGTTTTCCTTCTAAAGTCTTTACTACCTTAGACGGTAAACTATTTGCCTTCTAGGATATATATATTTTTAATGTATTTGATTAATTTCACCCATGAGGGTTAACTGTTTGCCTTCCGTTATACTTTTTGTAAGTTTTATTGCCTCTAACTCATTAGATAAATGTCTTTAGTCGATCTAAAAAATAAAACCTAGACGCTAAACTATCTGCTTTCTAAGATATTTCTACACTATTTCGGACGTTGGCTTTTTTATGGGCATTCTAGCGTGTTTCAACTCCTTCATGAACGAGGTGGTTCTTCCAAATAGTAGCTACTCCAAAACCCATTAAATACTTCAAGTTCTACTTCACTTGAAGTAATATTGTTGGAGTCGGAGAGCAGAGACATACCCATGAGAGGATTAACCTAAGATATAAAACGTTAGTCATCTTGCTCCACAAGCCTAAAAATATTGTTTACTAAGAATATTCCTTGACTACTTCTACTGGTTTTTTTTTTTTTTTAATTTTAAGTTCCTTGTCGTTGTATTCGTCCTTTCGGAGAGTAAGGATTACACAACACATTTTCTGTTGTCCGAGATTCTTCTTCTGTCTTTCTATTATCTAGACCGTCAAGTTTTTTTCTTCTCTTTTTCAGTTTATTTATATATGATGTTTTCTTAGAAACAAAAAACCCCACTTTGTCGTCTAGGGTGTTTTAATCCTTGACCTCGTATAGAAGTGCTTCAGATGCAAAAATAATTTTCTTCTCAAAAAGTTAATATTTTGCTTTTAGTAGTCGTTATGAAATTATGTTCCCAAACTAGGTTTATGCAAAGTGGCAAGTGTTTCATTCCCTAAAAATCGTTTCTCATTTGTCATAGTGTAAAAGGTGAAAACCTCTTAAAAAATGATAATGTTGACATCTTTATGGTATTTTCTTTTTGAGTTTTAAACCATGATTTATAAGGGGATACCACTATTAACGGGGATACCAATTCAGTGATTCGACGGTCAAGATCTGTTAACATTTTTTTGTCCTATATGGATTGACATCACCCCAAATAATACTGGTACGACCTTTATAAATCGTGTTTAAAACTCATTTAAAATTGGATACCATGTTAACTTTTAGCTTTGTGCCTGATTAAGTTAAAAACCTACTTCCTTTAGCTTTTTGCCTTCTACTTTTACCAACAATGTGATGTTTCTAAAATAAAACCAAAACCTTCTCCTTGAGCTCTTTAGTTTGAAGATCCTTGAATCATTTAGAAAGTAAGGTTCAGGGTCTTCAATTATCAGTGAACCCTTTGTTAAACTTAGTCCTTTCTTACTAGTACTATAATGAATGCTTAATAACTAGTATTTCTTATGGAGATTTGATTGACGAAATGACTACCAAGTGTTTGTATTAATTAGTCAGACACGTTCTTGTAGGAAGACAAAATAAAATAAAATAAAGGCACCATTTTCTTGTAATGGCATCAGAATCATCTTGAATAATCAAGTTATGGGTTCTCAAGGTACACATTCAGAGATGAATAATCGAGTTCCGAAGATTGATGTAGAATCCATGGAGAATGTGGATTCAAGTTCATCGTCTAATAAGAAGGATGAATTATGTTGGGACCTATTACTTTGGTTAAGGGAAGCTGCATTGGATCCTTGCAAGCAAAAGCCACCACTGGAGAAACTTAGGAGGAGACAGATTATTAAAGCACGGGAACATATCTCTCTGAGCACTACTGAATTTCCATGGGTAAATTTTAACACATTGTCTTGCAATATTTTCTTATCATTGTTAGCAATTATACCTTAGACTCATCAGTCTCATGAAACTTCCATTTGGTTTCTGTTTCATTTGTTTCCTCATTCACGTTGGATTTCATTCCTTGTGAGATTTTTGATTGACTGCCACCCAAAGTTGAAAGTAATGACTTTCCCATTAGCTTCATAGGAGGAAAAGCTTAAGATGAAAAAACTTTAGGTGCTTATAGATTGAATTGGATAGAAACTCAAATCGAAAGTTTGGCATGTTGTTTATATCGAAATGTTTACACCATCTGCAGCTTGGTTCTTGTTACATTTAGCTGACTGTTTATGTCTATTCCACTTATTTTTTTCAGAAAAAACGGAGACTTGATCTGGTAGAAAATAAAAGAGCCATTAGCCCTCCTCTAGCAAATACAATTAAGCAAACTTCTTTTTCTTCTTCAGTTTCATGCTTAATCAGTAGCACCGACTCGACTGAGAGGTCTCAGCAATGTATTTGCAAACCCATCTCAGTGGGGTCGTCGAGATATCCTGATGATCTATCAAGAAAACGGGTCCGAAATAGTCATTTTGACGAATGTAATGATTCAATTAGTGTTGCATCCACTCCCAAAAAGCCAAACATTCAGAACACACTTAGAGTGAACCAGTCACTGAAGGAGATCAACAATCTTCCATTGAAGCGGGTGTGTATGCCTGAATCTAAGATAACCAACAAAAAAGATTCACCTTTGTCTGGCTCTGATGATTCAGTAGATAATTTAAGTGTGTCGATTGATAATAGTCGAGAGAAACATAAGACGGCTCGTAGGGCACCCAGGTTACAGAACCAATCACTGACGGAGAGCAACAGTCTTCCACTGAAGCGGGTGTGTACTCCTGAAGCTAAGATAACCACCAAAAAGGATGCACCTTTGTCTGACTCTGTTGATTCAGTAGATAATTTAAGTGTGTCGAGTGAAAATAGTGAAGAGAAGCACAAGACGGCGGCTCGTAGGTCACCCAGGTTACAGAACTTCATTGGTGATGATCTCCCAAGAATTGAAGTTAAAATTGGCAAGCGTCATCAGGCTGAGATCCCAGATTGGATTGGGCCGAGGAAGAGTCATAATTCCTCAACTGATGGTCAAAGTGATTCAAGGTATATGGGTACCAAGATATGGCCAATTGAAGGCAAAAGCACAGAAACTAATAAAGAAGAAGGGATTGGAAAGGGGAGATCAAACTCATGCTCCTGCTACTCAAAGGGGTGTGGAGGTTGCATCAAACTTCATGTATTTAAGAAAGGACTCCAGCTACAAGATGATCTAGGAACTGCTTTTTTTAATTGGAAATTCGATGAAATGGGTGAAGAAGTTTCAAAGTCATGGACAGCAGCGGAACAGCAATGTTTTGAAACTCTTGTGAAAACAGACCCTATAACCCAGACCGATAGTTTCCTGGACTCTGCATTGAAGCGATTCTCTGGTAAAAGTCAAAGAAGTATACTCAGTTACTACTTTAATGTATTTCTTCCTAGGCGCATGAGTAAACAGACCAGGTTAGCCTCCAAAATTGTAAATAACGACAATGATGTTTTCGGGATGAAGAGTAGTATCAAACGCGAGAACACCAAAAACTTGAGGGGGGGCCGTTGAGATGAAGACGACACCTGCCCTCAGTTTTCAAATCTCTGATACACTCAATCGAGGTCTGTAACTTCTGTTGTCTTGTTGATGTTTGGTCCGTAAGTACCTCAGTTGAGGTAGTTTAGTTGTACATGAAGTCCCGCATAACTTTTATTCTTAGCTGAATTGGTACCAAAGTAGTAGATCAGCATACTTGTTTAAGAATTCTTTCTTTCATATTGAGTTTCTTCCCCGTTCTCGTGAGTACTTCATTTCGAACATGAATTGCCGTAGGGTGCAGGAAATAGTTCCACAACTTTTTTCTGTGCAAAGAAGGAAGAGGTGTCGATTTGTTTCTTCATCAGTTTTACAGAAAAGTAATGCATTCATGGGGAGAACTGAGGTGGGGAAAACATTGTACTAACAATTGAAAAAATAAAATGTCAATGCCAGGAAAGAGAATTGCTTATGTGGGAAAGAAAGTAAACTTCACAGGTTCAGTGGCAATTGTTGTTTCTTGGAAAAATATTGAAAGAAATTTTTCCTTAGGTCATTAGGGGCGACCCTGAAAGAATTAAGGGCGATTTTTTTAATTCCCAACACAAAGACAAGGTTATGGGATGTCCAAATTTGCGGAGATTACCAAAGTACCCTTACACATCGGTAGTTAGGAAAGAGGTATTATCTACCGATTATTAGTTTGTTTAAGAAAGGGTTATTGCCATAATTGGTAGAATACTATCCTATCATATCTACCGATTGTTAAAGTAGAAAACTCAATTTTATCTGTTTTTCAGAAGTTTTTTTTTTGGGGGGGGCAACCGTCATAATCGGTAGCAAATGAACATCATATGACTACCGATTGTAATTGCCGACACATCCTTTGGATGATTAAGACCACCCTCAACCTAGGAATTTCATTTCATTTTTTTTTTCTTTTCTTTTCAATTCTTCTTCTCCTCTTCTCTTCCCTTCCGATTGTGGAGAGTAAAAACATTATTCCCCCTATTCAAACTTCAATTCATCGTCGTCGTTCATCGCCGAATCAAAAACATCGTCGATTCTTCCATAAAATGATGACTGATACTAGTGAACCCACGAAAGCTCGAGAAAAATTAAAGAACAAAGTGATTGTAATTGCTGCAAACGACGAAGAACACGAACACGAAGAACATGAAGAGGATGACGCCGCTAATGTAGGTGGTGGTGGTGATTCTGATAATCAAACTCTCCAGCAAATGGCCCCAATTAGGTAAGTTTCTATCGTTTTATGTGTTTATGTTGCTTCAATTTGATGAATCCATGAAAATAAGTTCTAGGGTTTTCAGTTATTTCCCAGAATCGGTAGTTAGATCTTATTTTTATCTCCCGATTGTGTCCATTTTCTAGGGTTTTCGTTTACATCGACCAGAATCGGGAGTTATTTTTTATAGATTACTTCCAATTATACAAATCTATTTGCCACTGAACCATAAAATTGACATAATCGGTATCTAGGTTATATGTTTCCTTACGATTGTAATAGAGAATTAGAACATGTAGGGACACATAATTGGTACCTAGAATCGGAAGATACTATATAGTATTTGTCTTCCGATTGTGTATAATCATAGGTTAGACGAATTCAACATACTACCGATTATTTAAGTTGTAAAATTTGAAAATTTTGTGATTTTAGCAAAATCCAATTTCGGGGCTAAGTTTTAATCAGAAGTCAAAGGCTATTTCTTTACTTCCGAGTATATGCAATCGGTGTATATGTTATATTGTTTTGTTCCGATTATATATGTCGCATGACTTTATCAATTTTTGAACCCAAATTGATGCATAATCGGGAGAAGAAAACTAGAATATGACTTCCGATTGTGTGTAATCCGGTTATGAATGTATTTTGAGTTATGTTTATTACTTGATTGTCTGAAACTGCAGCATTTTTCACCATAATCGGAGGATACATATCAACATTACCTATCGATTCTGGTAAATTTTCAAAAAAAATGTGAGATATGTGCAGAATTGGTAGTAATGTTATCAACATTAACTACCGATTCTGGTGACTTTTCAAAAAAAAAAAAGTCAGACAGGTCCATAATTGGAAGTACAAATATTAACCATTTCTACCGATTATAGTGGCTTCATTTTTATTGTTCTTCTGAACCTAAATAGCCTTATAATCGGACACACCATTTTATCAGTGTCTACCGATTAACGTGGGGTTTAAAATCGGTAGATGAGGTGAACTTCATAATCTACCAATTTTGGTAGTTCCTAAATTCGAAAAACTTAAGATTTTTTCAAAGATCAATTTTGGGGCAACTCCATAATCGGGAGACATGTTAACTCCAAGTCTACTGATTATGGTAGTTCCTAATTTCGAAAAGAAAAAAAAACTACGATCGAAAGGTATTTAGTTACCATGTATCCTGATTATGAAGTTTCCCCAAAATTGATATTTGAAAAAATCTCAATTTTTGAGAATTTGGGAACTACCATAATCGGTATTTAGTTAACTCCGTGTCTACCGATTATGGTAGTTCCCAAATTCGAAAAACTTGAGATTTTTTCAAATATCAATTTTGGGGCAACTTCATAATCGGGAGACATGGTAACTAAATACCTTCTGGTTGTAGTTTTTTTTCAAAATAACAAAACTTTCAAACTACATATGTACACATGTACACAATAACCTCTGATTATCCTAACATCTACCGATTACATAAATAAACTACTGATTGTGGAGGGTATATTTGCCATTTCAAAAAGTCAAAGATAAGGATGGCTTCATTTTAGGATTGGGTGACCCTATTTTGTCTTATTAGTCGCCCCTAATTCTTTCAGGGTCACCCCTAATAACGCCAGGATAAAAAAAAATTGGCTACAAATGTGAAAATAAATAACTACATAATTGTACACCCTATTTTTTTTTCTTTTTCTTTTTATAGTCACGTCATGTTGAATCCCGCGGTGTGTCCTACAAGAAATAGGTGGGCCGCCTCCCCAGTCTGTGGTTTAGTAGGAGGTGAGTGTAGGATGGGCCCACTCCACTGTCTTTGTGGGACAGAGCGCGGGACCTCACCCCGCGGTTAGTTTAGACTTTCCTTTCCTTTTCTTCCCTTTCTTGAATTTTTAGCCTTTATAATATAGTATATTAGGCTTTTTGGACCAGAGGCCATCATGGACCTTTTGTATTCTTATTTTTATGATGTCTGATTCGTCTCATATATCTTTTGGAGGTATTTGAGTCATATACAATTTTGTAACTAATTTGTTGTCACATTAGATTAATGTGAGTCAGATTCAAAGTTGTCATTTAAGTTCAAAAAAACTAAATACTTCGGCCAATTCTTATGAGAAATGGCTAACCCACACATTTGCCATACCATGTGGCCTGGCAAACTGGCTGCATCACTATGGTAAAAGTGTTAAGCGATGGAATCTATATCGATCGGTGGAGACTAAATCGCTGGCAGTATAATGTTGACTGCTAGCAGTACAGTCTACACCGCTCCTTAGAAACTATGTCATTAACAACTATTTTTTTAGCGGCTATTTCCCCCATTTCACCCCCACTAAATTCAACTGAATCATCACAGATAAAATCCTCATAAACTATACACTATTAACCTATTCATTCTACCTTCATCCTCGATTTACTTACTTTTAGTTTATAATCAATGGATTTGTTTGATGAAGAGGAGTGTATTCATATAGATCGATTTGAATAACAACATCAAATGTTTGTTCATATGTTGCAACAATTGGATGATGAGTGAAATTAAGAAAGAGAACTAACCAACACCGTGTTGCTGCTACATTCATGACGGAAGATACCAAAGGAATATATATATATATGTATCGAACCTAGGATGAGTTCCAGGAGAAGCTGATGCACGATTATTTCGTTCCCTATTATGTATTTTATTTTATTTTATTGCTAGGATTTCCAACGTCGATTTCGCGTATTTCCCAGACACTTGGTGCTTTTTCAGGACCTCAAATTAATTATCAGTTTGATCCACAAAATATTAGAACTCATAGTACTGAACAAAATGTTACTTCTGCTCTAAGGATTCTAGGTTATGCAAAACCTGCGAAATCTAACGATGAGTACCTTCGGAAAGGGAAAAACAACTTCATACAAGTATCTTGTGTTGTTTTGCAAAGCAATGATTAATATTTTTGGTCCAACCAATTTACGAAAATTAACTGATGCAGATGTTATGGAAATATTAAGGAAAAAGCAGAATGAGCACGAATGTTGACGTTCATAGTTTCTTCTTGAAATTTCTGAATATTATCCTACAACTTGTTACTTTGTTGTTAGGAACCATTTTATCTTGTGTAAAAAAAAAAGTCTCTGCAAGTGCATTCATCTTTAGTGACATTAAATCTTGCACCCCGAGTTTTGTTGCTTCGGCCAATTTAAGAATCAGACTGAGAATCCATGTTAAAAAAATCGAACATAGTGAACTGCAGAGAAAATGGGAGTGAAAATAATGGATTTTGTGTTAGATTATGACAGATGTGAGTGAGAATTGAGAAAAGTAAAAAATGTACGAATTGAATTGAAATTTCAATTGAGAATTTATAAGGTGATAGATTTCTAGTCGTTGGATGATATGTTATATTACACCGGGCGATCGAGTCTAGGATGCTAGCGGCTAAGACTTAACAGTCCTTTATAGTATCCACCAAGCGGTCGAGACTCTATCACTTGATAGATATTGTACCTTGCCTGGCTATGTGGCATATCTTCCATTTAACTAGTTATGTTTTCCACCTTACCATGCTCGTAGTGGATGCAAAAGTGACAAAATGACTTATTTTCCATACCCATAATAACACGCTTTATAAGTACAAAGATATGTTCTAACTTAAAATAATTTATATATAATAAATCTAAGTTAAAAATTGAAGTAATGATATTTCTGATTTGGGATATGAGTCTTAGTCTAATAATTTATCTAATAAATTTAAGTTGAAAATCGAAGTAATGTTTTATTATTTTATTTTGAAAACTTTAAATATGAATCTGGGTTGGATATAAGATATAATATGAAAAATTATTTGTTTATTTATTTATTTATTTTAATTTGAAATCTTACTCGGTTTATAACTCTAACATAAGTGGGTGGTCGAGATGAACCTTTTTATTTCGAATTTTTTCTTTGAGTTGTGCTTTACAGATTTTTTTTCTTTCTTCTATTGAGGGAGAACTGGAACAAAAATAAAACATCCCTGCTGTCAATGCATGTGCAATTATGCGTGGTAATAAAAATGAATCTGCGGATCTCTATCGTCGGATGCTCATCTCACACTTTAGATCTGACTGTATTGACCTTTTGACCTTGAACCGATTACAACTAACTTCCCAATGTAGCTTATGACCAGTTACACCATGCTTCACAAAGTAACTTGTGACCGATTACAACATGCTACATAGTATAGGCTATGACCGGTTATACCTCAAATCTCAACATAAGTTAAGATAGGTTCTACCTTGTCATCTTATATTGGTCATTCAAAAGATATTCAATAAAGAACCTAACCAATCATGATTTCCTTTTGATTAGGAAACAAGTTTGTATATGTACTTCCTTTAAACAAATGTTATAAAATATTGTTTCCTATAATGAAATCAACACGTATAACTTACACATAATCAAGTAACTAAATACAAAGATTATGTTGATGTCGTATTTATGAAGTTCCAAAAGATAAGTGTTTATACTTCGTAATTCAATAAATTTCTTGACACTTTGATCATAATGATATGACAAAGTCTAACCACTAGAGTATTATATATATACAACTTCATATGTTATGTTTTCAATATAATCCGACTTGAAAAATACATTAGGAATAGAAACAAAATCAAGTCATTATTACGAACCTCAAGTGGAAAGATGATGTCTTTGTTGTAGTCATTACTTCTTCTCATTCTTCAGGTCTTCGGAGTAATACTTATACGTCTCAACATTCCTAGACTTTCTAGTCTAACATAAAATAAGTTGACTATAGTATTTAATCAAGCGACTCTAGATGAGTTTTGATACTAAAATATGACGACCAAATTTGGCATACCAATGCTTGGAGGGTTCAACCGAGCTATGCTCTAACATAGCGTAATTGACGTAAGAAGTTAATAGGAGAAATCAAGTTATATTCATGTTGACAAACTGATTTGGCCAGTACAAGAAATGATAATATATTTGATGAATTGAATCTCTAACTAAATCACGTACATGAACTGATTAATTAAGTTCATGAAGTGGTTGATTTAGAGATAGCTCTGTACATTTTTGAATTCTCTAGCTAGTATACGAAGTGATTTGGTCATCATGCCGAAATGTTTGATTTTAAGATGTCTTTGTACACTTTTGTAACTAAGAATATGAATTAATTTGGAAAGTTGGCTAATCGTGAACTTATGAATATGAAAAGTTTCAGAATTCCGTGACAACAATTTGTTCATAAAATGTTAAAAAAAAATTCACGCAGTTTTAGTCTTTGAGAGTTCTTGAACTCCATAATTGATGGATGGTTCACAGACAACTTAACTATTTTCCTTAGGCTAACCATTTCTTGTACAGAGCTTATATCGATAAATACAAAGGTAATCTTCTTTGTAATTCAATGAAATCTTCTTACATGCTTACATGATCTCTATATTGAGAAGTTAAGCTTGTATGGTATCAAAGTAATTCGTAAATATAATGGAAACTAGTTCATGAACTTAGATTTAATTGTAACTTACCTAGTATCGTTTATCATTATACTTAGAGGACTTGCTACAAACTAGAATCTCAATCCATGAAATTATGTGTCCTAGTTGCAGCTAGAGTTGTCCTATAAATACTTAGTTTTCCTCCTGAAACTATATTAGGTTACAACTTTTAAAGTCTTCACTAAAGGATCAGTGAAGCCTAGTCATACTATCTTAGTAGTTTCTGATATCCGAAATTTTATCTTGATCATCGTAATTTTTGTCTATTTTAAGGTTCGTATCTTCTACTACGTATTGATTATGGAACAAGAATGATAAAACATATCTAATCCAGATTCATCTGGTGAGCTAAAATCAATTTGGCATCTCTATAACCTTTTGAAGAGAGTAATTTATCATAATTTTTGAGGTTTGCTTGATATCTTCTTTATCCTTGAAGATCCCTCATAAACAAACAAACTTTCATTACCTTGATTTTATATCTTTCTGAAGGAAATCAAAATATGTTATATGTTAGAGGTAGAATAATTAAAAGACTTCATTCGGCTAAAGAAAATTCTAGGATGTATAGGACGTCGGTTAGGGGAATCAAGTATATAGGCTCACGCTAGATCCAGAGACGTAAGGAGAACCACTGAAGCTTAATTACTCAGATGGTCGATTCAGTCTCAACTATGTTCCAGTATGAAATATGATAGTAGACTAGTGTTTATAGAGGCTTAATACAACATGGTGTTAAAACTGGACTAGATCCTGAGATTTTCTACAAGATTATAGTTTTCTTGCTAACAAAAATTATAGTGTCTTGTTGGTTTTTTTTACGCATTATATTATTTATCTTTATAATAAAAATATCACAAGTAGTACGTTAAACAACCTAGAAAATTTTTAAGATCAAACTGTATATAATTATTAATCAATGCTCGGTCGTACTCGTAAGTTTTGATATCTCAAGCTTGTTGTCAATGTTAGATGCACACAACTATATCTTGATTTATATTCTACTTAAGTCAAGTCTCGAACTAGGATTAGAGTTTGGTAGTTGGGTATCGAACATCACTGAATAACCCTCGAAGGTTGAAGACTGAAGATCAAACGAACATATTTGGAGAATTTCATCAACAAAGAGGTATGTGAAGACTGAACCATTCTATTTACTCATAAGTGTTACCGTTCTATCTTACTTTTATCTAAAAATAATAATTATCGTTATATCTATATGAGACTATGTCGTATGGATTTTATTAGATTTAATATTGCAAAGAAAAAGTTTTGAGTCAAGATATCTCGAAATATGATTCAAGCAAAATTATTGTTCAAAAACTATGTTTATGGATCATTTGGAGATTGCCCAAGCAATGATATTTATATCTATGATGATTGGGAATGTTTTGAAATATCAAAAGAGAGTTTTCAGAACTACTAAAATCTGGACTCAAGGTAGGTATGTATAACCAGTACGTGTATTATGTATATCTGAAGTTCAGGAACATAGGTACTACGCATATACCTAGTACGCATATCATGGAGTTCTGAATTTGTGAATGATGGGAAGTACACATACCCAGTAGTATACCTTAAGGTCATGAGTTCGTGAATAGCCTAATGGTACACATACCCAGTACGCGTACCTTGGCCATATGAATTCACGAAATGGTTCATAAGTACCCGTACTATTTTGCACACTTACCCAATACGAATTAAGCATATGCTCATGAACTATTTTCACAAATATGTTTAGCATTCCTACAACTCTCATGAACATCTCAAAGGCATCTTTGATCACTAAAATACATCACGTATATGCGTCATGATTCAAATCTTAAGTGTTTAATGAACACGATATTACTTTTTAGTTCTTAAGGCATACTTTCCATGAACTATTATTCTACACGGTTCCGGTACCATAGACCATAGTGTATATTATTCTATGTAATTTAAAGACGAAATTCTCACATGCTTACATGAACTCCTGATAAGAGTTTCATCTAAACATAGAAAATGTTTGCTTCAAATCTGAATGAGGTCCCGATATTTTTTTGTAGCTACAGTTTTCCTCGTTAACAAACTTTAGTTATCTTGTGTTTTTCCTTTTCTGTGCTATGTTATTTTATCTTCATAATAAGATTAGCACAAGTAATACTAAATCAATCTTAGTAGATAAGTCCATATTAATTGTGTTAGAGCACTGGTCGGTCAAACTCGCAAGCATTGCTATCTCAATCTTGTTGTCAAGTTTAGTTGCCAAAACTACAAGTCTTGATTTCTAGTTTACTTATAGCTAAGTCTCTGACTAGGATAGAAAGTGTAGTTCAGATCTAGACTCCACGTCGTTCATCATACAAAGAAGAAGAACTACTCAAGGAACTAGTGGAACTTCATCGACTAAAAGGTATGTGGAGACTTGAAATTATCTATCACTCAAAAAGTCTATCTACTCTATCTCCTATCTTGAGACAAAATTCGTATTGCTATATAGACTTCGATTATACACATTTGCCATTTCAAGTCGAGTTTATCTCGCTCTCGAAATATGTTTTGGTAAGCTTTCTCTTTGGCCAAGTTCATCTTTACAAGTGACGAAAGTCATGTTGATTATTTCAATTTCTTGAAAATAGCTTTGATGAAAAATAGTGTGTGAATAACCTCTATTTAACATCTCTAAGAATGTTTCAATGATTGAAATAAAGAGTTTAGTACATGTAACCATCTTTGGATATGAGCATTTAATGTGTTCGCGCATTGGTGTATAAGTCCAAAACCGAGAACCAAATGTATGCATACTTGTGTATGTACTAAATGGTTGATGTAGACTGGGTAAGTATGAATACCCATACGCATACTAGCGGAAGTTCACGTCCATGAATTTCTGCTGGTTTTGGAAATCAAAACCAACTCAATCTGGTTACCTAAGTATGTGTACCCATACGCATACTGGCGGAAAGATCACGTCCGTGAATTTCTGCTGAGTTTGGAAACCAAAACAAACTCAAATCCGGTTACTTATGCATGCATACTCGTACGCATACTTAAGTGTGTTACTTTCTAAAATTGGTTTATTCGCGAACTTAAATTTATTTAAACTAAGGAATGCATATTTGCAAACCGTGGCTATAAAGTTCATGAATTGATTCGAGTGAATCAAAACCGATTTTGCTTCGATTATGTCTTGTATACTTCTATGAGATCTAATCAATTGAACAACTCTTGAACTAGTTCATTTGAGTCATTTGAACTAGTTATGGTGAAGATGAATAAGGTTGATATGAAAGTGCTCATATGGATAACCATTTGGTTAACCTATTGTTGAACCAACGACTTGTACACGTTTAGGTACGGTTACACAAACCTAAATGATGTATATTTCATTTGTGTATAACAATATAAGTTTGATCTAACGGTTGAAATATATTAGCTTGAATCTAATCAGGTTTTCATCTAACGGTGAATATTGAATGCTTTGTTACCAAGGTAACTTAGATTGCAAACCCTGATTTGGAAACTATATAAAGGAGAACTCCAGCAACTGGGAAAGGTAATACCCACACCTCTTGTGTGATACTAGTTGTATATGCTAGAGTCGATTCCCATTTAGCCTTAGGTTTCTACCGAGACCCTATAGGTTAATGGATTGAAGACTTCATTGGGATTGTGAATCCAGACCCAACTATCTTCTCTGTAGTTGCATGATATGATCTTGTTGTTTCTATCGTATTAAGTACTATTGAAATAGTTGGCTCGAGATTAACTTCTATGATAGGCAAGATAAAAAGTAATCACAAACATCTTCACCTCATCGTTTGTGATTCCACAATATCTAGTTTCTCCATCATATGGTTTAGATTATTTTGAGGTGATTGATAATTCTAGGCTTTTCTTCAGGAATATAAGTCCAGGTTATCGATTGGTTCTTGTTCACCTTGATTTATCAAAAGACAGAACAAAAACTCTTAGGTATTTCTGTGGGAGACAGATTTATCTATTCTTGTAGATAAATCTGTGTGAGACAGATTCGTTTATTTGGGTCGTAGCAACTCTTAGTTGTGGGTGAGATCATCTAAGGGAATCAAGTGCATAGTATCATGTTGGGATCAGAGATGTAAGGAGCGCAACTGTACCTTGGATCAGTGTCATATTGATTGGGGTTCAACTACATTCCATACCGAAGTTATTTTGTAGTAGTCTAGTGTCTGTAGCGGCTTAATACAGTGTGTGTTCAATATGGACTAGGTCCCGGGGTTTTTGTGCATTTGCGGTTTCCTCGTTAACAAAACTTCTGGTATCTATGTTATTTCTTTTCCGCATTATATTTTGTTATATAATTAAAATATCACAGGTTGTGCGTTGAATCAATCAATTGGGAAATCCTACCTTTGGTTGTTGATTGAAATTGATTTATACTAGAACATTGGCCTTTGGTACCGTTCAAGTTAATTTCTCGTGTATTCAATTAGACTCGCAGATTTCTATTTGTTTGAATAAGTATTGAATCGAGAAATTGAGATATAACTCTTTGATATACTTTTCTTAAGATTGAGTCTGGCTGTCTTGTTGATTCTCTTGAAAAGTATATTGTAGTTATTCTATACAGATTGCTAAGTAAATAATTAGGTGAGGTTGTTGTACCCCCACTTTTTCAATTGGTATCAGAGCAGGAAAACACGTTTAATACCTTATAAGTCTGTGTTTGTAGCGATCTAATTCTATGGACATAAGTGTTATCTCTATTAACATACCACCAGTCTTCGATGGCTCAAATTACTTATGGTGGAAAATTTCTATGCGTACCTTTTTTCAAGCACGTGATTTTCAATCGTGGGTTTATGCAGTTAATAGGTATGATGTTCTCGTTGTGGTAGTAGGAGATGCAACCGTACCAAAAGATATTGGTGCATATGATGCTGCTGAGATACTTGCTGCAAAGCAAAATTCTGACGGTTTGAATGTCATCATACATGCCATTACCCCAGATCTTCAGCACCATATGACTACGTGCACTCGGTCTAAAGATTGTTGGGATATCTTAGAAACCGTATTTGACGGGAATACCATTGAAAATTAAGTTAGGCTTCAAAACCTAAATTCCGATTGGCAAAACCTTCGTATGGCAGATGAAGAGTGATTTGATGATGAGTTTAATCACAAAGTGTCTGAAATTGTTAATGCATCATTTGCATTAGGTAAGACTATTCCTGAAAAGGACATTGTGATGAAAATTCTCAGATCGTTGTCATCTAGATACGATTCTAAGAAGCATGCCATCGTTAAAGGAAATAACCTTGATACAATTTCCAAAAATACTCTTGTTGGAAAGCTTAAGATTTTCGATCTTAAACTTAGTCAAAGATAAAAACGTCACTTGTTTAGCAACCATGTTGCTACATTTGATAAAAAGTCTCGATGTCCTAAATTTATTGATACAAGGGATGAGAATTGCTTTAATTCAACTTTGTCACTATTTGTACAACAACTTAAGAAAACTCTTAGACAAAGTAAAAGAAAGTCTCAAAAGAAGGCTTAGTTAATCAATAAAAGGAATAGAAAAGTTCAGGAAAGCTATGTTAATTAAACTTGGTCTAAGTGTTATAGAGGTGTCTATGATACTTCCAAAAATTATGATAAGGAGTTAAGTCATATAACTAAGGCATGGATGACAACTCTTGACTACTGTCCTGATGTTGATATATGTGAAAGTTCTCTTAATCTCTTTGTTGATAATCACCCATGTCCTCCTAACAGTCCCGATTATTCCACGATGAACAATCTTACTCTTCCATAAGTATTTCAACTGGAAAAGGAAGCCTTGATTAAAAAGATTGAAGATCTGGAATGTCAACTGTTTAAATTAAGGCAGGAGGTTGCTATCACTTGCATGTGTGATTCTAATAAGAAACATCGTACTTCATCGATTGATTCTTGTAAACATTATCAGCAAATTACTCCTGATTCCATATCTATCTCAAATCACCCTGAAGAGGATGATATGAAGAACCACAAGGGCTTACCAAACTGTTTGGCCTCCTTGTGTGAAAATCAAGATCATCTTGAAATTGTAAGCATTAAAGGTCAAGAATATTTCTCATATATTAAACTTAGTTTTCAGAAGATGAAAAAGAAATCTCCTAGGAAATCCTCATCTCTTTTTAAAAAGATGTCCAAAACCATTCATAGTTTACGAAAATCAATAAACAAGGTATTCGAAACTGTGCTAAAAAGGGGAAAGAATGATGTGCATAACTCTTCTTTCTTGAAGGAAAAACAGAAACAAGGAATAACAAACACTTCATCCCCTCGTAAGAAAACTCCCAATCCTGTTATGGATTGGAGAAATTAAATTCTGTAATTTTGATCAAAATGATTCTTGATTATCTCTCTTGGGCAAGAATCATAATCTTCAAGAGGGTTGTGATGAAATAATTATGTCGATTCCATATTTTGTTGCTCTTCATTTTTTTTGTCAAATAATTGTTTGTATATGTGAACGTCCTTGTTCTTGTAAAGACTTTTTCTTGGGGATAACCAAATTCTGTTAGGGTTTTGGTCAAAGGTATTTTTGGAAATTTATCCCATATCTTCATTCCTTTTTAAAGATGAAGATTTCTCCTTGGTGAGAGCATTTTATTTTTCTCTTCTATCATGTCCTCATCAAGTCTTTCAAGCAAAGAAAGTGATGTCTGGACTGTTCTTTTTCCCTCTAAGAAGGTTCCTTTTGACTCTTCTGATGGTGAGATGTGTTCTGAAAAGAGTGATTCCTACCCTGATGGAAATCCATATGTCTCTCATTTTAATACGCTCTCTTTAACCATGGATCTCGTCCTAGGATAAGTGCGCGCCCTTAAGAATGAACTTGAAGTCTCTTCCAAAAGACTTAAAAAAATGGATAACCTTGAATCCAGGATTGATCTGATCGAAGACGAGCTTGATGAATATAGGGAATATGAGAAGAGTATTCAAAGTAAGTGAAATGTTTCATAGGAGTTATGTCTTATTTTGTCTAGTAAATCTTCTTATGAGAATTTTATTCTTGTGTTTTTAAGAAGAATAACTAGAGTTTGGAATATCCATTATTGTGATTACACATAACTATGTCTAAAGTTTTCATCTTCAATGTTTTTAGATTTATTTTCTTAAATTCTAAATTATTTTTGTTTGGAAGATGCTTTTTGCAGTATTAATCTTTATAGTTTTATATATTGCAATTTGCTATGGGATATGTGTGTTTGCGTCCGCGAACTATGATTGTCCCATACATTGTCAAAAGTTAAGTCCTTCATATGTCGATATGCAAGTATTGATAAAAGAATGAATAAACTTTTGACAAAAAAAAAAGTTAAGCCTTTATGTCATTATGCAAATATTGATGGAAGAAAGGATGAGCACTTTTTTACAAAGATTAAGACTATTTTATGTCATTGTGCAAATAGTGATGGAAGAAGAATAAATCTTTATCTATTCCGCGGTATTAATCTTCCCTGATCCATATCTTTTATGTATATAATGTGTGGCTCCGTAAGTTTTCTTATGTTGAGCATTTCCAATTGAATTAATCATGGGTTCTCTTGTGGTTAATTTAGTTGAGTATTCCAGTTGAATTAATCATGGGTTCACTTGTGGTTAATTAAATTGAATATTTTGGATACAATTTCATATTTTTATATGATTTGTTGTTGTCCAAAGAAATCCTTATTTTCTTGTGAAATTAAGGTCGCTTTTGTTGTTCTTTTGGGAATGACATTTTATGGGGAAGAGTTCTTGTTTGAACTTGTGCTTTATTGCCAAATATTTGTGAGGAGTGCGGCTGTGGAATATTATAGGGGTTATCTTGTATCTTTATAAACTCCTTGATGAATGCATTTAGTTTCGACTATATGATTGCATCCAAAAAGTTGATATGTGCTTTCTTTTGGTCATGAAATGTCTCTATGGAAATTTCATTAGGATCCCACTAGTTTTCGTACCTTTGTCAATTTTATTGACAAAAATGGGGAGAATTAATGTGTAGTTCACACTACAAATACATATGGTTTTCGGATCATTATGTAATGGGGAGTGGTTTCCATGTGAGATGGAGTATTGACTAAGGGGGAGTGATACATATCACCATAATATTGTTGTCAAAGTTGTGATACAATTGAACTTTGATGTTGTGTAATAATACTATGACACTGTGTAACAATGATTGAGAGCTTTTGTTTTCTCATTGTTAAGGCTACGGATTTTCAACAACGATGATGCTGAAATTACAACCTTTGGAATCATTGGAGTACTTGGAAGTGACGAAGATTTCGAGTAATGTAGAAGAACCAAGAAGATCATGCATATGGAAGAGAAGCTGCAAAGTTTATTTTTTGTCTTCCATATGTATTGATAGTTTTGTCACTATAATTGACATAGGGGGAGATTGTTAGAGCACTGCTCGGTCGAACCCGCAAGCGTTGCTATCTCAAGATTCTTGTCAAGTTTAGTTGTCAAAACTATAAGTCTTGATTTCTAGTCTACTTATAGCTAAGTCTCAGACTAGATAAAAAAATTTAGTTGAGATCTAGACTCCACGACATTCATCATACAAAGATGAAGAACTACTCAAGGAACTGGTGGAAATTCATCGACAAAAAGGTATGTGGAGACTTGAACTTATCTATCACTCAAAAAGTCTATCTACTCTATCTCCTATCTTGAGACAAAAGTCGTATTGCTATATAGACTTCGATTATACACATTTGCTATTTCAAGTCGTTTTTATCTCTCTCTCTAAATATGTTTTGGTAAGCTTTCGCTTTGGCAAAGTTCGACTTTACAAAGGACGAAAGTCATGTTGATTATTTGAATTTGTTCAAAATTGCTTTGATGAAATATAATGTGTGAATAACCTCTATTTAACATCCTCTAAGAATGTTTCAATGATTGAAATAAAGAGTTTCGAACATGTAACCATCTTTGGATATAAGCATTTAATGTGCTCGCGCATCGGTGTATAAGTCCAAAACCGAGAACCAAATGTATGCATACTTGTGTGTGTATTAAATGGTTGATGGAGACTGGGTAAGTATGCATACCCGTACACATACTGGCGGAAGTTCACGTCCATGAATTTCTGCTGAGTTTGGAAATCAAAACCAACTCAATCTGGTTACCTGAAAGTTCAGGTCCGTGAATTTCTGCTGAGTTTGGAAACCAAAACAAACTCAAATCCGGTTACTTAAGTACGCATACCCATACGCATACTTAAGTGTGTTACTTTCTAAAATTGGTTTATTCGTGAACTTAAATTTATATAAACTAAGAAATGCATATCTGCAAACTGTTAATCTAAAGTTCATGAATCGATTCGAGTGAACCAAAATCGATTTTGCTTCGATTGTGTCTTGTATATTTCTATGAGATCTAAGCAATTGAACAACTCTTGAACTAGTTCATTTGAGTCATTTGAACTAGTTATGGTGAAGATAAATAAGGTTGATATGAAAGTGCTCATATGGCTAACCATTTGGTTAACTACTATTGAACCAATGACTTGTACACGTTTAGGTACGGTTACACAAACCTAAATGATGTATATTTCATTTGTGTATAACAAGCTAAGTTCGATCTAACGGTTGAAAGATATTAGCTTGAATATAATCAGGTTTTCATCTAACGGTAAATATTGAATGCTTTGTTACCAAGGTAACTTAGATTTCAACCCCTGATTTGGAGACTATATACAGAAGAACTCTAGCAACTGGGAAATGTAATCCCCATAACTCATGTGTGATACCAATTGTATAAGCTAGAGTATATTCTCCTTTAACCTTAGGTTTCTACCGAGACCCTGTAGGTTAACGACTTGAAGACTTCATTGGGATTGTGAAGCCAGACCCAACTATCTTCTTTGTAATTGCGTAATCTGATCTTGTTGTTTCTATCATATTGAGTATAATTGAAATAATTGGCTCGAGATTAACTTCACCAATAGGCAAGATAAAAAGTAATCACAAACATCTTCGTATCATCGTTTGTGATTCCACAATATCTAGGTTCACCATCGTACGATTTAGATTATTGTGAGGTGATTGATAATTCTAGGTTGTTCTTAGGAAATATAAGTCCGGGTTATTGAATGGTTCATGTTCACCTTGATTTATCAAAATACGGAACAAAAACTCTTAGGTATTTCTGTGGGAGACAGATTTATCTATTCTTGTAGACTTTTATGTGTGAGACATATTTGTTTATTAAAGTCTACGACTTTGGGTCGTAAAAACTCTTAGTTATGGGTGAGATCAGCTAAGGGAATCAAGTGCGTAGTATCCTGCTGGGATCAGAGACGTAAGGAGTAAAAAATGTACCTTGGATCAGTGTGAGATTGATTAGGGTTCAACTACAGTCCAGACTGAAGTTAGTTTGTAGTATTCTAGTGTCTGTAGTGGCTTAATACAATGTGTGTTCAATCCGGACTAGGTCCCTGGGTTTTCTGCATTTGCGGTTTCCTCGTTAACAAAATTTCTGGTATCTGTGTTATTTCTTTTCCTCATTATATTTTGTTATATAATTGAAATATCACAGGTTGTGCGTTGAATCAATCAATTAGGAAATCCGACCTTTGGTTGTTGATTGAAATTGATTGATACTTGAACATTGGTCTTTGGTGCCGTTCAAGTTAATTTCTCTTGTATTCAACTAGACTCGCAGATTTCTATTTGGTTGAGTAAGTATTGAATCGATAAATTGAGATATAACTCTTTGATATATACTTTTCTTAAGATTGAGTCTGACTGTCTAGTTGATTCTCTTGAAAAGTATATTGGAGTTAGTCCATACAGATTGCTAAGTGAATTATTCGGTGAGGTTGGTGTACCCCCACTTTTTAAAATTGTGATTTTGTATGAGATTTCTTCTTATAGAATTTGTATCTTGAAAAATAGATAACAGGTTTCAAACTTGGAAGAAATATGATCCTCTTTATTTGGATATTGATTAGATTTATATTGGATATTGATTTTTGAGATCGTTTAGGTACTCTTTTATATAATTAGGTTCATATACTTTATTGTATTGACTTTCTAATTGTGAAGAGAAAGAAATATAAACTCTATATACATATTGTTCAAGGATCTTTAATTAGATTTACTTACAACTGTATTCAGTTTTGTCGATACAGGTTGTCGAACGAAACAGTTGGTGGTGTACATGGTACCCTCTCCTTTTCAAGAACCTATAAGACATTTTCTTTTAAATTTTGTGTGTTGAAATATAGATTACAATGCTTACTGTTATTGAATTCGGGTTGTGTATATACTAGGTTGTTCTTGGATATTCATTTCTAAGGTCGTCCAAGGCACTTGTTTTATAATCAGGTCTAAGGATCTTTTCTATTAATCTATACTTATTTAGTCTCATATGTGCATTAATTGTTGCGCATATTCTCTAATCCTTTAAATGGGAGTCTAATCCTTTTGATATTTTCGATACACGACAAGTCTCTTTAGTTCCATCATGCCTTTATGAAAGGAAAATCTGTATGGCATTTGAGTAGGCATTTAGCAGTTTATATGTCGATACTCGTTACTAGCATATCTTCGGATTTTTTGGAATATCTTCGGACTTAGTTTCCTAAAAGCATGGCTAGTAATAAACCTAGATAGTTTATGAATTTTTCTATATTTCTTTTACGCTGCTGTAAAATTTCAATTAAAAACCTAGTCTGATTTTTAATGCTAGTATGTCCATATATGTTAGCTGTATCCTAATCTAGTTACGTTACTTCCCCCAAAGTCTAGTATTGTAATCTTCACACAAAATACAACATGCAACTTTGTACCTTAAAACATACTCCCTCCGAACCTATTTTATAGGCGGAATATTGCTTTTTCCTTGTACCATTAGATAGGCGGAATGGGAATTCCAAGATGGATTTTAACTATTTTACCCTTATTTATGTTGCTTGGTTATCATCACAAATGGGTTTATGTTTCTAACATAGGAAATGTAACTAAGGGCAAAACAGGAAAAAACATGGTTATTTGTGAAATCAAAAAAGGTTTCTTAATCTAAGAGAATTGATCCCTCCGCCTATATATGTGGTACGGAGGGAGTAGTTTAATACAATCAAGAAAAGACCTGGGAGAAATAGATTGTATCTCATTTTGATTTTAATAGTATGAAAATTACACCTCAATCACGGGAGGTTTCTTTGATAGATTGCTTGTAACTCCTTTTTCAGTAAATTCTTAGTTCCTTTAAATCCAACTATTTTTTTTCCTAAAATTTGTTCAAACCTTCATGTTGTTTCTCATTCTCATCCCATCCACTAACCATTATTCTTGGTGCTTCCCTAATGGAAAATAGTTATAATCTCTATAGGCACCTTATTGGGTTTATCCTTAGCACAAATATTTGCAAATCACACCAATGTAGGTTTGTTACCAACAGTCCTGAAGTTCATAAGAGATTTTAGAATAATAAATAATAGTATTCTAGCTAGAGTTTTCTCTATTACCATTCTGAAACCTTGGGAAGTTAGAGGAGCTTTAAGTAACTTCTGGGGTTCTAATATTGGTTTCCAAATAATAGAATTAGATCCCAACTTATTCATCCTCTCTTTTCATTTAGTTGACGAATTCATATGGATCTCATCAAATGGCACGTGGTATCCCTTCGGCAATATATTGGTAGCAACAAAGGCTTACTCCGGAATGAACATCTCAACAGAAGCTGTCAAAGAGATTCCTATCTGGGCTTGCATCCTAAATGAAAAGAACGAGCACAGAAGCACATAAATGCTTGGTTTTATTAGCAAGTAAATTTGGACAAGTGAGTAGAGTCTGTAAATTATTAGGAGTTAACCTTCTAGATTGGAAAAATAATATCTTTGGTCTTCCTATTAGGAAAATACCTAGATTAACTAAGGAAATAGAGAGTGAAAAAACGGGGGTCTAACAACCTCACCCAATATTTCGATTAGCAATTTGTATGGACTAACTCCGATATACTTT
Organism: Papaver bracteatum; assembly: GCA_023529315.1. Lineage (NCBI taxonomy): Eukaryota > Viridiplantae > Streptophyta > Magnoliopsida > Ranunculales > Papaveraceae > Papaver > Papaver bracteatum. Next base: position 15,837 of record JAJJWX010003976.1, on the reverse strand, counting down.
CTAGAGAATCAACCAGACAGTCAGATTCAATCTAGAGAAAAAGTATCTGAAGGAGTTAATATCTTTATCTGTCGATTTGATCTATACTCAAGAAAATAGAAATCTGCGAGTCTTTATCAAATACAACAGATATAAACTTGGATGGTATCAAAAACCAATATCCAAGGATCAATCAATTTCCAATCAACAACCAAAGGTTGGATTTCACAATTGATCGATACAACGCACAACCTGTGATATTTCAATTATATAACAAAATATATAATGCGGCATAGAAATAACACAGACACCAGAATTTTTGTTAACGAGGAAACCGAAAATGCAGAAAAAACCCGGGACCTAATCCAGATTGAACATCGCACTGTATTAAGCCACTACATACACTAGCTTACTACAAACTAACTTCGGTCTGCACTGTAGTTGAACCCTAATCAATATCACACTGATTCAAGGTACAGTTGCGCTCCTTGCGTCTCTGATCCCAGTAGGATATATTCTATGCACTTGATTCCCTTAGCTGATCTCACCCACAACCAAGAGTTGATACGACCCAAAGTCGAAGACTTGAATAAATAAATCTGTATCACACAGAAAAGTCTACGATAATAGATAAATATGTCTCCCACAGATAAACCTACGAGTTTTGTTTTGTTTTTTGATAAAATCAAGGTGAACAGGAACCAATCAATAACCCGGACTTAAATTGTCTTGAAATTTATATTCTCTTCCACATGTTGATCTCCTTGGTGCTTCCACATTACTCGAAAACTTCGTCTTTTCCAAGTACTCCCATGATTCCATAGATGTTCGATAAGATTTTTAATTGTCATAGTAGTTATAAGATTCGAACTCTAAGACCCATGAAGATTAAATTTAAAGGTTTAATGATGATAATAAACAAATGCGAGAGTTATTAGGTCTATAATTCCACCGAATTCATATCATAAGGCTCAATTATTTATTCTCAACAATTATCGCTCAATAAATAAAATAACATCAACTCTTATTTTGCCAAAGTAGATTCTCAAAATATTAGTTATAAATCGTAAGCATGGGACATCAAACATTTAAGTAAGCATGACCCGTCAAATAACATGATAACTAATTAATTCAAATCAAATATCAATTTACAATAAGTGCAAAAGTCATAAAAAGAATAAAATAAATTCACCCATATATGAATTTCGAATTCATCCGTTGACCCAGTGTAGGGGTTTAACTCCTCATATTGTAGACACGCTCAAAATTCATTTTTATTACTCAAAAGTGCTTACAAGAGGTGAAAAGATAAGAAAACTGAGTTTCACAACGCTGTAAAGCCGTTATAAAACTGTTACATTGACTATTATAGAAAACAATTGTTTTGTTCTGTCGGAGAAAACTATCGTTCTTGGAAGAAACAATGACAGTTCTAAACGACAGACTACAAGTGTAGTTTATTCTTCTTCTTTTCTGCAATAGCAGAAAAATATTCTCTGCAATCCTCTATTCTTCTCCCCAACTCTCGATAAACCTTCTATGACTCCAAACAACTCTTTATATACGCAACAACACCCGAATCTCTTGAGTTTAATGCAAAAAATCCTCTCTTGATTCCTCTGCAACATCCTGGGATATTATTTCCCTTTTTATTTCTTTGTTTGATTTTCACGCGTCTGTCAGTGGTCAACATGCTCCTGTCTTTCTATAAAATGATTCATACATACTCCAACGTCGTTCCAACCATAGACGAACTTGAGAAAGAGAACTACATCCCGTGGAAAAACTCACCAACCCCTGCTTCATCCAATCCACGTACGCTTCATATTTTCTTGATTCTAAGGGATTTAACAGGCTTAGCCTAATAAATTACTATACTTTAATCTCACCCAATCTCTTCACAGGTCCAAACAAAATTTCCCGGAGAACAATAAACCCGAGACTCAAATTTTCTTCAAATTCTTCATTCCATCCAAACTTCAACGATTATGACACCTATACCAATCCTGTAAGGCACATTAGAACATACCCATTTAGTTTCAGTAATTGAATCTCAGTGGAACACATCTAATTCTTTAACCCTAATTTCGGCAGGTGACTGCAACAATTTTTTCCGATTAACCAGCCAGTTGTAGGCGAATCGAAACCCATATCATCCATGTTTAGCCTATATTAATAACTCCAATCAATTTCAGGGCTTTAATAGCATTAAAACTGGTCCAAATCATGAAACCTAATTATGCCAGAGTAAACCTTGATTTTTCCCGCCAAAAACAGAATTCAAATGGGGAAGATGATGGTCGCCCCTTAACAAAGATGGGGTGCGAATAGCGGTGGAGGTGTAAATAGCGAACAAGTTTCCTCTTAGAAATTGGGCACCCCTTAGTAATTGAGGTGCCCCTTAACCGACATTGAGAGTCCGAATAACACGTGTCCTCCGGGGTGCCTTTAGCAGTTTTTCGAGCCGATTCTTCCAAAAACATTTATTTCCTAAAAATACCTACAAACAAGCTTGTTAGTGATAAAATGAGTCCCAGCTAATGGATTTATGGGTGAAAATGCGTCGCACTTTCATGCTCATCAAATTCCTCCACACTTACATTTTGTTAGTCCTCGAGCAAAACAGAAAATTGACCCGCTACACAGCTGGTCATATAATAAGAGAGAGTTAGACCCGCTACACAGCTGGTCATGACAAATGCCATACACAAGACCCGAGACACAATTTTTTTTAGAGACCCGCTACGCAGCTGGTCATAACATGCAAGAAAAAAGAAAAGACCCGCTACACAGCTGGTCATAACCCTAACAATCATAATATATATTTTTTAGAGACCCGCTACACAGCTGATCATTTTTTTTTGTAGACCCGCTACACAGCTGGTCATGATTTGCAAGAAAATTCCTGAAACAGTAAAGTAAAAATTTAATCACTCCCCCACACTTAAACATTACATTGTCCTCAATGTAATTGAGTCATCCAACGTAAAAATTAAGATGGGAAAATCATAATATGGAAAAAAAAAACGAAAATATATATAAAAAAAAAACCTATTGGAATATACAAAAAGGATCCCCATACACTAATAACTTGAAAATTTGGGGATCAATCCAAAATACAGTATTACAAACGACAGGTTCACAATTATGTTATGAAAATGTAGGGACACTGAAACTGTCAGAAATAGAGGATTACCCCCAAACCTAGTTTTTACAACACAAGGAAGTGTGTAAAGAACATAATATGGGGATACTATTGGGACTGTGAAATTTTCAATTGGCTCATGCACGATATCAGCAACAGGAAAGTCCTCTGGGTATTTGGATGCAAAGTGATCCAACAAATTTTAGAAGAACACAATTCTAACCCTAAATTTGGTAACTTTTGGAGGTCTAAGGGTCTAGACACAACCTGTAAGTCGGGTAAGTGATCTTGTGAGGTAGACTCATCTATGTAATTAGGAAAATCATACACAAAATCATCCACAAGGTCATCTATATGTTCAGTCTGGTTCAAAGAGACACTACAAGATTGATCATCGTCATCATCAAATAATTTTTGGCATTCCAAAATTCTCAATCTTTGTTCCAACCTAAGTGGTGTGTATTTGTAATACTTCTCATATCATTAGAGGAGATTCTTCACTTACCTCATGTGGAGCGGAAACTCCATACCGTTGCCTATCCTTATATTTACCAAGCGTCATCTCAGATGAGGTTGCCTGATAATTTGAATTTCTACGCTTATATTTCGCCAGCGTCATCTTAGATGACGTCTCCTCAGAAGAAGTCATCATCCTCAAAAAGTCCTTGAAAACAAATACAAAAATAAATGCATAAAAAGGAAAAAATAAAATCTGAAATGAAAATACTGTACAAAATAAATAAAAATAAACCTAAAAATTAATCTAAAAACAAGTCTGCGTCGGCGGCGCCAAAAACGATAAGATTTTTAATTGTCGTAGTAGTAATAAGATTCGAACTCTAAGACCTGTGAAGATTAAATTTAAAGGTTTAACGAAGATAATAAACAAATGCGAGAGTTATTGGGTCTAAGATTCCACCGAATTCATATCATAAGGCTCAATTATTTATTCTCAACAATTATCGTTCAATAAATAAAATAACATCGACTCTTATTTTGCAAAAGTAGATTCTCAAAATATTAGTTATAAATCGTAAGCATGGGACATCAAACATTTAAGAAAGCATGACCCATCAAATAAAATGATAAATAATTAATTCAAATCATATATCAATTTAAAATAAGTGCAAAAGTCATAAAAAGAATAAAATAAGTTCACCCATATATGAAATTCGGATTCATCTGTCGACCCAGTGTAGGGGTTTAACCCCTCATATTGTAGACACGCTCAAAATTCATTTTTATTACTCAAAAGTGCATACAAGAGGTGAAAAGATAAGAAAACTGAGTTTCGCAACGGTATAAAGATGTTACAAAACTATTACAATGACTATTATAGAAAATAATTGTTTTGTTTTGTCGCCGAAAACTGTCGTTCTTGGAAGAAACAATGACATTACTAAACGACAGACTGTAGTCTGTTCTTCTTCTTCTTCTTCTTTATGCAACAGCAGAAAAATCTGCTCTGCAATTCTCTATTCTTCTCCCCAACTCTCGATAAACCTTCTATGACCCCAAACAACTCTTTATATACGCAACAACACCCGAATCTCTTGAGTTTAATGCGAAAAATCCTCTCTTCACTCCTATGCAACATCCCGGGATATTATTTCCCTTTTTATTTCTTGGTTTGATTTTCACGCATCTGTCAGTTATCAACATGCTCATGTCTTTCCATAAAATTATTCATACATACTCCAGCCTCGTGCCAACCATAGATGAATTTGAGAAAGAGAAAAACATCCCGTGGAAAAACTCACCAACCCCTGCTTCATCTAATCCACGTACGCTTCTTATTTTCTTGATTCTAAGGGACTTACTAGCCCTGTTTGATCCCAACAGGCTTAGCCCAATGAATTACTATACTTTAATCTCACCCAATCTCTTCACAGGTCCAAACATAATTTCCCGAAGAACTCCCGGAGAACAATAAACCCTAGACTCAAATTTTCTTCAAATTCTTCATTCCATCCAAACTTCAAGGATTCTGACACCTATAAGGCTATACCAATCCTGTAAGGCACATTAGAACATACCCATTTAGTTTCACCAATTGAATCTCAGTGGAACACATCCAATGCTTCAACCCTAATTTCGGCAGGTGACTGCAATAATTTTTCACGATTAACCAGCCAGTTATAGGCGAATCAAAAACCCATATCATCCCTGTTTAGCCTATATTAATAATTCCAATCAATTTCAGGGCTTCAATCGCATTAAAACTGGTCCAAATCATGAAACCTAATTCTGCCGGAGTAAACCTTGATTTTTCCCGCCAAAAATAGAATTCAAATGGGGAAGATGATGGTATCCCCTTAACAAAATTGGGTGCGAATAGCGGTGGGGGTGTAAATAGCGAACAAGGTGCCTCTTAGCAACTGGGAACCCCTTAGTAATTGAGGTTCCCCTTAGCCGACATCGAGAGTCCGAATAACACGTGTCCTCCTGGGGTGCCTTTAGCAGTTTTTCGAGTCGATTCTTCCAAAAATGTTTATTTCCTAAAAATACTGACAAACAAGCTTATTAGTGATAAAATGTGTCCCAACTAATGTATTTATGGGTGAAAATGTGTCGCACTTTCGTGCTCATCAATGTTCAGTTCATCATCATAGTTATTGAAGTCCCGTAGCCATAAAAATGAGAAAACAAAAACTCTCAATCATTGTTATAAAGTGTCACAATATCATTACGCAACATCAAAGTTCTTATATCACAACTTCGACAACAATACTATGGTGATATGTATCACTCCCCCTTTGTAAATACTTTCGTCTCAACACCAAAACCACTCCCTCTAACATAATGACCCATAAAGCACGTAAATCATATGTATTTGTAGTGTGAACTACATATTAATTATCTCCCTTTTTGTCAATAAAATTGTCAAAGGTACGAAAACGGGATCCTAATGAAATTTTCACGGAGACGATTCAAGACCAAAGAAAGGGACATATCAACTTGTTTAGATGAAATCATAAAGCCAAAACTAAATGCATTCATCAAGGATTTTATAAAGATACAAGATAACCCCTAAAAATTCCACAGCCGCACTCCCTAAAAAGATATGGAAATTAAGCGCAAGTTCAATAGAACTCTCCCCCATTTGATGTCATTCCCGAGAGAACAACAAGAGAGACCTTACTTTTAAGAAAATAAGGATTTTATTGGACACAAAAAACCACAAAAATGATTTTGTATCAAAAAATTCTCAATTAAATAACCACAAGAAAACCCATGATTAATTTAATCGGAATACTCAATCAAATTAAAGACAAAGTGATCAATTTAATTGAACATGCTCGACATAAGAGAACTTACGGAGCTACGACTATGTTAACCATAAAAGAATGATTAACTCAATCGTTTTATGCTCAACACAAGAAAACTTATGGAGCATTGTAGTATACACATAAAAAATGGATTAGGGAAAGATCAATACAACGGCATAGACAAGGATTCATTCTATTTTTCATCACTATATGCACAATGACATACAATAGACATAATCCTTGTAAACAAAAGATTTTAACCTATCTTACATCAATGAATTGACATAATATGCTTAACTTTTGTTTGTAAAAAGTTCATCGATCTTGTATCAATAATTGCATATTGACATATAAAAGAGATAACTTTTGACATATTTATCTGTACTTATTATGGACTCAACATAGTTAGCAATTTTAATTGAAGGATAAGATCATTCAAGGCTATTGTGCTATAAAAAGTTATTACATCAACAAGACATAAACTTTAAGTCCAACAGTAGAAGTTTGAATAGATAACAACAAAATAGAAATCAACTTAGAGAAGCAAAGATACTAGAAATCAATCACTCCACCCATAATAGTCTCTAGCAATTTCATAGAATTTATCAATCAAATTTGGATTTTCTGCTTCAGCATACTCCAACTGCTCTTTTATGCAGTCAACTTCATATTGAAGGCGAGCAAGTTCAGCCGTTGTGGAATCAGAGGTACTTATTGGAGTACTGGTTGGAGATGGTAACATCTTTTTGATGCTGGCCTTACTCAAAACCTTTGGACCTCCACTCTCAGTTCCAAAAGGAGTAATATTTAAGTGACTGCAAATCCTTGAGATAAGACACGGAAATCCTGGAGTTTTCTTGGAAGTATGTTTCACACTTATCATATGATTAACAATAAGTCCACAGAAGTCGATATATTTCTCTTCAACAATATCGCAGATAAATTCAGCAAGAGACCTTGACCAGAGATTGTTGTCCATAGTGCTTGGCATTATGTTAGCTAAAATAAGTTTTGAAACAACCTTGAGGAACAAACCGGCACCACCAACAAATATCTTTCTATCTCTCCGAGAAACATCTCTATCAAAGAGACGACTTGACATCACTTGTGGAGTTAAACTTTCATTCTCAGGAGGAGGGAATCGAGCATTACCCATATGAGATAAATCTAGTAGGTAAGCAATAACATATCGATCTATAGTGAAGGTCTTACCACCGACCATGGTTTTTAACATGCAGTTGGATGGGTCATGATCATGGATATTAGCATAAAATTGTGCAGTCATCTCAACACGGGCAGTTCCTATAGGATTATGAATAATACCCCGATAGTGTTTTTTTTGAAAAAATATGATAGACCAGGTACCTTAATTTCTAACTCATCATAATATTTTTCAAAAATTGGTGTTTTATTCTTATACTCCAAAAACAGTACACGAGAAGTAGGGTTAACAAATCTAGCACCGATACTAGGATCGAAGAACGACTCATCCCTTGCATGACTAGCTCTTCTTTGTGCCATATTTAATGAAAAGTTACAAAGCAACTATTAGGGAACTTACTTGGTTTATGAACTGTTCCTAATGGCAGAACACCACTCGATCATCAAATACAAAAACTTCTCTTGACCCAGCATACACGAGCTTCTCCTGAGATCAAAGGTACAAACCAACTTCGATTTTATTAGGAAGTGAGAAGTTGATAGAGTAAAAGTATGAGAACTGTTTGAGTTTCTCTTTTGTTTTTGAACTGAGAAGAACTAAGAAAAGAGTGAAGTGAACGAATAGATTTTCTTTCCCCTTTCGTGTGTCAAGGAACCATTCTAACACGTTTAGGAATGAGACTCGTTCGTGAAGCGGTTCTAGGTTCAACGGATGCGAACCACACATGTGCCAGATAAGGACTTGTTTGGTACAAACTAGGATCAATAGCTGAACATATATTTATTTCGAGTAGTTTTTGTATGAACAAAAATGAATCTCGCGCATCATGACACCAAGAGAGTGTTTCTTTCCAACAGTTCTTACACTTTACAGTATTGGAGAGAACCCAAGAAATTATTTTTATAGGTTTTTCAAAGAACCTCCAGAGAGCACAACAAAAGTTATTTTTTATGATTTCTTATTGTAAACCTTATGAGAGATAATTTTTGCAGATAATTTTTAGCACTGTAAAGGGAAACTCCTTTGATAAAAAGAGACGTCCTTGCTTCTGTATTGAAGACAATACTATTATCTTGGAAGGAAAAGTCAGGAATTGAACACTGAACCAATTCATGCTTTGAGGTGATATACTCAGATGACTAAGATTTAAACTCTTCTTGTAAATCATTTAGTTTGTTACAACTAATAGGATTACACATAGGAGGATCTTGGCTCTGACTGATTATTAAATCAATATCAACCTCAACATGAACATTATTCATCATAACTCGGTTTAGCTTGTCAAGAGAATCTTGTTCTTTCTGGAGATATAAATCAACATCAGAAGATAAGGTTTCAAGTTTCTTTTCAAGTCCTTAAAAAAATTCAAGAGATTTTAAACCTGGTGGAGGTATAGCTAGAATTTCATCTATGGATTTAATTAAATCAGTTATGGAAGTAACTTCTGGAATCCCTGGATTTGGTGGTACATTTATTGAGATAACACTTTTGTCCATAAAGTCAAATCGCTATAAACACAGACTTTTGAGGTCTTTAAACATGTTTGCCTGCTCTGATACCAATTGAAAAAGCGGGGGTCTAACAACCTCACCCAATATTTCGATTAGAAATCTGTATGGACTAACTCCAATATACTTTCTAGAGAATAAACTAGACAGTCATACTCAATCTAGAGAAAAAGTATCTCAAGGAGTTAATATCTCTATCTCTCGATTTGATCTATACTCAAGCAAATAGAAATTTGCAGCCGCTACCAACACTAGCCTACTAAAAACTAACTTCGGTCTAGATTGTAGTTGAACCCTAATCAATATCACACCGATTCGAGGTACAATTACGCTCCTTACATCTCTGATCCTAGCAGGATACTACGCACTTGATTCCCTTAGCTAATCTCACCCACAACCAAGAGTTGCTACGACCTAAAGTCGAAGACTTGAATAAAAAAATCTGTATCACAAAGAAAAGTCTACGATAATAGATAAATCTATCTCCCACAGATAAACCTACGAGTTTTGTTACGTTTTTTGATAAAATCAAGGTGAACAGAAACCAATCAATAACCCGGACTTATATTCCTGAAAAATAACCTAGAATTATTGATCACTTCACAATAATCTAAATCATATGATAGCAAAACTAGATATTGCGGAATCACAAACGATGAGACGAAGATATTTGTGATTTCTTTTTATCTTGCCCTATCAGAGATATAATCTCAAGACAATTATTCAATTGAACTCATACGATAGAAAATGGCAAGATCCGATCGCTAAACTACAAGAGAAGTAGTTTCGTCTTGCTTTACAATCCCAATGAAGTCTTCAAGTCGTTAATCGATAGGGTCTCGAGAATAAACCTATGATTAAAGGAGAATCGATTCTATCAAACCAACTAGTATCACACAAGAGGTGTGGGGATTAGTTTTTGAAGTTGCTAGACGTCTCCCTTATATAGTTTTATAATCAGGTTTTGCAATCTAAGTTACCTTGGTAACAAAGCATTCAATATTCAACTTTAGATGAAAAAACTGATTTATCCAAGCTAATATTTTTCAACCGTTAGATCGAAACTTAGCTTGTCATACACAAATGAAATGTATTTCATTTAGGTTTGAGTAACCGTACCTAAACGTGTACATTTGGTTGGTTCATGAATAGTTAACCAATGGTTAGCCATATGAGCACTTTCATATCAACCATATTCATTTTTCTCATAACTAGTTCAAATGACTCATAATAACTAGTTCAAGAGTTGTTCAATTGCAAGGAAATCTTATGTAAATACACAAGACACAATTGAAGCAAAATCGGTTTGTTTCACTTGAATCAATTCATGAACAATATAGCCACGGTTTGCAAAGACTGCATTCCTTATTGATTTATTGTTTAAGTTCATGAACAACCTATTTGAGAAATAACTAGCTTGGGGTATGCATATGGGTATGTGTACTCTAGCTATACCGGAATTGGGTTTGAAACCCAGCAAAAAAAATCGGATGAAAACTTCTGTGAGTACGTGTACCTAAGGTGACTGGTTTGTAAGTTTGTAAACTCCATACTCAGCATAAATTCAAGGACATGAACTTCCGCCAGTACGCGTACCTAACATGTCTCCTTCACCAATACCGCATGCACAAATATGCACGCACTTGGTTTCTGGTGCATGGATTTATACACTAATATGTGAACACACTATATATGCTTATATCCATAGGTGGTTATGTAATCTCAACTCTACATTTCAATCATTGAAACATTCTTCTATAATGTTATAATAGTCGTTAGACATAAAGAATCGACTATCGTCATCAAAGCCATTTTCAAGATTGAAACGTCATCATGACTTTCGTCACAGATAAAGATGAAAGTGGTGAAAGTGAAATCTTACCAACACATATTTCGAGAAAAAGATAGGCGAATAAAATCGGCTCGATATAGCAAATGTGTATGTATGAAAACTATCATACTTATACGACTTTTGTCTCAAGAGTAGGAGATATATAGACTTTTGAGTTCTAGATAAGTTCAAGTCTCCACATACCTTTTTTTGGTCGGATGAAGTTCCACCGGTTCCTTGAGTAGTTCTTCATCTTCGCAAGATAATCGCCATGGAATCTGGAGCTCAACTATACTTAACTATCTAGACCAAGACTTAGTCATAAGTAAACTAGAAATCAAAACGTATAGTTTTGATCACTAATATTGACAAACATGCTTCGGATAGAAACGCATGCGAGTTCGACCGAGCAATGCTCTAACAAAGAGACTTCAAATAAATGAATTGAATGAATACCAACAACAAAAGCTCTAATATAAACTTCTGTACCTAGAGACTATATATGATAAAAAGGAATCTAAAGCTCAATATAAATCTAGAGACAATATAATAAACTTAGGGGAAATAGTATTAAATACTTTCATACAATGACCCTAAGGAGACGAAAATGAAATAATATTGAATGTATGCTGAATAAATGAAATGTAGTTACTAGGAATACAGTGGCGATTAGTAGTACTCTCACTGACTACTTTTAAAAGCTTTTTACTGAGAAATCTAGTAATAACTCTCTTTACGATCACGTCTTCGAATATATACCCCCTTTATTTATGATCAGGATAACCTGAACATTGTATCCATTCTTATAGAGGATGAAATCCTCTCTGTCTTAAAAAAATATGAAACCAAACAAATCACCTAGGCTAGAGGTCTTCCATGTTAGTTTTTATAAAAACATTTGGGAAACTATAGGACAATAGGTGGTGCAAACAATACAACAATTCTTTGAAACAAAAATTAGGAATCAAAATATCAACAAAACACATCTTTTTCTGATATCTAAAACCAAACATCCTAAACATCCTAGCCAATTTAGACCTATAGGCCTCTATGATACAATATATAAAATGATATCTAATAGAATATGCGATGACTAAATACAACCCTCAAACGGGTTAAATACAACCTTCACTTAAAAAATTAAATAATTATGAACCGTAAATAATATGGGTAATGTAAACCTTCCTCAAACTTCATTTTCTCCAATTCTAGGTTTATTTCCTACTCATCTTTGAAAAAACAAAAATACTAAAAACTCCCACTTGCCTGATTCTACATCTTTGATTGTATTGATTGTATGCCATCTGGTTAAGAAAAAGTTTCCACAATTTATTCAATTAATTAATAACATTCTAATCCTAAAATAAATCAATCCCTAAACTTTAAACCATTAAACATAATATGATTGTGATGTTATTCATTGATGGATAACTTCCATTCTTTAATTATATGAGGATATCGTTAGATGATCCAAACTTCTACTGCAAATATTATAATTATATGATTGTGGCCGTAAAACAAGATCGAGATTTTGAAAATGTTATTTTCATGCTATAAAAAGTTTGTCGTTAATAATTAATATTAGAACACCTGGTCTTATCCCCAACTGTAAGATCTTCATAGTTTCCAAAAAATTACCAATCATAATATTTCCACAATTGTTCCGTGTTTTTTTCTTATAGAAACAACTAAGAGAGTAAAACAACAAAGAATATTAAGGATGGTTTTTTTCACCCACCTAAGTGTGGTTATAAATAATTTTGGCTTATTAATGAAGGTTGTATTTAACTTATTTGTACGTGGGTTGTATTTAGTCACCACCATTTATGGATGAAATAGAAGGATACTTGCTTTTAGATCTTCGAATTGGTGTTAACTCGGGTGATCAACTCGGTCACTAAAGTCTTCATTGATTTTTCATTTTTTGTGTCTACTTCATTAAATACAGGTGTTTTTCTGATCAGATCCTATGATTGGTGATAGTTTCTTACCGTTATTTCTTCTTTAAATTTCAAATTTATATAAAAAAATATGCAAAATCTATCAGAAACAGAATTTTTTCTAGGTATGTTCCACAAAATTTTGGGAGTTATTTTTCGACTCAAAACAATTAAACTAAGATTTCTGAGCAGGTATCAAACAATCCAGTATATTTTATTCCAAATGAACTAATTGATGAAAGCTTGGATGAATGTAGATATAGTTTAATTGGAAGATTGGATCTAGTCAAGCTTAATTTCGATTCTTCTGTGACGATATTAAAAAAGCAATGGAACTTAAAAGGCACAATTCAATGTATTCCTCTTGGTAAAGGTTTTTTCATAATCAAATTGGATACTATTGAAGATAAACATTATATTTGGGAGGGTTATTAGCCAGTTGAAGCTCAAACTTTAAAACTCAGGGCCTGGTAACCTAATTTTAATTCTGCAAATCAAAAATCGACAATAATTTTTGTTTGGGGTATAATTCCCAGGGTTGAGTATTGAATATTGGTCGGAGAGTATCCTGATGCATATTGGTAGATCAATTGGTAAACCAGTTAAGGTGGATGAAACAACTCTCAAAAAGGATGTTGGTTATTATGCCAGATTTTTAGTTGAGATTGATTTAAAAAAGTACATTCCTAGCAAGGTGCAGGTTGATACTAAGTATGGGAGTTTTGAACATGGGGTGCAAATCACAAATTTTCCAAAAATTTGCAGTCATTTTGCTGTGATTGGGCATTATGTTACTGAATGTAGATCAATAAACAGAAAAATAAAGGTTTTGATATTTGCTTCATAGATGAGGAAATGGCAGGTATGACTTCACCACCTCAATAAGATAAAAATATTAATGCAGAAGATATGCAAATTTCACAAGTGGTGGATAGTGTTATAGAAGCAATTATCCCTCCTTTGAGTTATAATGCAGAATGTTCAAATCAACATGCGAAAAATATTAATTCTGGTAAATTTCAGATACTTCAAGATGTGAATAAGAATATTTTGGAATCACATAGTGAATTTTCTGCTTTATCAGTAGAACAAGTAATTCAGGTTGTTGCTAGTTCTCCTTCCATAAATGATGTTGTCAAAGTATTACCTCCTTGTGGGAAGAGTGGTACAAGCTTAGTTGATTTTGTTCCTGTAAAACAGAAAACTAACAATGTAGGTAAAGTTATAACAAGAAAGCAAGCTGCAACTTTAAATTCAAATGGAAGTAAATTTGGGAATCTGAGAAGTAATTCTTCCCAACCACAATCATCTAAATGAAAGTGTTGTTTTGGAATGTCATAGGCTTGAGGAGACCAAAAGCCAAAGACAAACTAAAAAGTTTGGTCCATTTTTTTTGTCCATCTTTAGTCTTTGTTGATGAACCAAAGGTAAGAGTAACTTCTGACTTTTGCAAGAGATTAAATCTACCTAATATGCAGTGCTTTATTGGGAGCAAATGTAGTCATACCAAAACCTGCCAATGTTCCTTTCAAGGATTTAAAAGTATGGCTTAGTCAACCTGTTTTCTTGAAGATAATAAAAGAATCTTGGGAAGTTGAGGTAATTGGTAATCCTGTCTTCATTTTTCTGAGTAAATTAAAAAGATTGAAACAAATCATTAAAGATTGAAACTGGTAAGTATTTGGTGATGTTAGAATTCAATTAAAGAATGCAGAAAAAGAAGTGGTGCAAGCTGTTCTAACCTTAGATAGATAACCAGATGATATAGTTTTAATGGATAAACTTATAATTGCTAGAGGGAAGCAAGAAATTCTGTTACAACACAACAAGGAAATAGCTCAACAAAATGCTAGAGTTCAATGGTTAAAAGTAGGTGCTTCTAACTCTAGTTTTTTTCATACTTATATAAAGTTAAGAGAAGCTCATAATGCAATCACATAATTAGAAAGTTCAGCTGATAACATTGTATCTACTCAACAAGAAATATCAAACATTCTGGTGGAATATTTTAAAAACAAATTTAAAAAGCAAAAAGTGACAATTGCTGAAGATATATTTGAAAACATTCCCAAAGTCATAAATGACGAAGATAACATTATGCTTGATATTGTTACAATTAATGAACAAATCCAAAGAGAAGTGTTTGATATGGATCCAGATAGTGCTCCTGGACCAGATGGTTTTGCTGGTTGGTTCTATAGAAGCACATGAGATATAATTGGTAGGGATTTAATCTTGGAAATTCAATATTATTGGTTCTATAGAAGCACATGGGATATAATTTCCTTACAATTCTGCCAAAAATTCAAGGTTCCAAGAAAGCCACTCAATTTAGACCCATTGGTCTAAGTAATTTTTGTTTAAAGTAGTAACTAAGGTAATAACTTCTAGAGTAGGTTGTAGTTGCGGATTATCTCACAACTACACCCTCATAAGAATCCATTAAAATGATTCCTAAACCTAATTAATTTTATATGGAACTAAGAATTAAGGTACTAAAATTATAAAGAGACACAAAATTTTTTACGTGGTTCGATCAATGTGATCTACATCCACGGTGCTTCACTAGTGATTGTATGTGATTACATGATTTTACAATTGAGACTCCATTAATGAATATTTGGAGCTCTAGAATTTTTGGGGAAGAAGATGATAAAAAAATAAATCTCTCTAACATTTTTTCTCTCTCCTCCTAAAATTATCCTCTCTTACTAAAAGATCTCCCCTACTTCTTATGCCTAAATGACTATTTATATGATCTTACAAAATATGACAAGAAGTTGTCCCCCATTTGGATTTGAGAATTATCTTTCAAGCTTAGAACTTCACTGCGAACTTCTTTTGCTTTCCTGATTTCCTTTGCTCGCAAAATGTTCTTTGCTCGCAAGATGTCTTTTCTCTCCACAATTTCGTAAGTTATCATTTGTTGTGATATTCCGCTCCTACATCTTGCCTCTTTTTTCTTGAATATTGCTTGAAGAGCGATCTTTAAGAAAAATCCGT